>VXAX01003646.1:3946188-4065791 GCA_013399835.1 Leptocoma aspasia | reverse complement strand
ATAAAATAAAATAAAATAAAATAACTATATGGATGCAATTAAATGAGCCCTATAACACACCCCAGAAACCATAAAAAAATTGCATCTGCATAGAAATTTTCATTTCAAGGGGCAGTCTGAAAATGGTTCAGTTCATGTAAAGGCTATTTATTAGTCTCTCACACTTCCTGGTACAATGGAACTGTTAGTAATATATAGCAGTATTGGAAAACACTTTGAAATGACCCTTATCCAAGAACTGGAGTGAGTTGCCTTACAGTAGGTTGTCATGCTGTTTCTTTTTCTTCTTTTTTTTTTTCAACTGCCATCTGTGCTCCAGAATTTAGGTTTTCATTAAAGCAAAAATCAGCTGTAAGGATTTCAGTCTCATTCACATTAAAACCCCTTGGAACAACTGAGAACTTGATCATATAGTTACAAAGAAAAACTCTGTAATTCCATTCCCTTCTTTTCCAATTTATATATGACCCTCATCAATTTAAAATCTGGCAGTGCTAGGACTGTATAAACCAAATACCAAGCATTGTAGTGAAGCACTTTTACTCTTCTGCAAGCTTGCAGTTGTATCTCTGAGAAATCAGAAATGCCCCATTAATCTCATTGCAGTATCAGCCTGGAGATCTAATGCCATTAACTTAACTGTCAACTTCATTAACCATTTCATTGTTTATTGGAGTGTATGGCATTAGGTGTATAGAGAATGGCACACGTTGCTTTATGCAGTAAACATGAGTAACTGGAGACATAAATTGCAATCAGTCTGAATTGCTAATTAAGGCAAAATCTAAAATTTCCTGTGATAACTCTAAAAATGTGTTTATTTTAAATCGGTTGGGTTTCTGGGTGGGCTTTTAGGAACAGTACTGCATTTTTCCTATCCTTGTGTTTCTATAATTTTGAATTGTAAAGAACTCAAGTGCAAAAAACCCTCAAAATCTTACTAGTAATTAATATTACACTGATGCCATTGTCCAAAATGTTGGGGAAACTTGTTAGTGGGTCAGATATTGGTTTTGTACTTCACGTCAAAGAGGCCACCTGGTTGTGCTGGTATCAGCATATCTCCAACTTGTCATTGGTGCTCAGAAAGCAGTGCCATCGTGAATTGTTACAAGAACAACTGTAGACTGAGAAACAATCAGTGAAGTGAATTGCCTTCTCTTCTCAATGTTGGTATTTTTTGGGGAGATGGGGGTGGAGTTTAACCCATTTTAATCTAAGTTGTTTGCATTTTGTTTGTTGATGTTGATTTCCCATGCAAAAACACAGTCTTCTTACTGTTCCAAAAAGCTTTTAAAAATGGCATTGGCAAAACCAGACTCAGTATAACGCCATGAAAATGAAAGTCTTTTTATTATTCCAGAAGTTTACATTCTGAAATTGTTTCATCTTTTCTGGATAGCACTCAATTGGATCTCTTAAATATTTCCTTTCTGAATTTCTGCGATTTGGGGAGGCAGGAGGGAAGGGCTCTATTCAAAATACTAACCAGGCATGCCCTGATTTTAATTGTAAGAACTGACACTTATGAAGCCCAACTAATGTTTGCACAGCCCTTGGAAGATACACAGTGCAGTATAATTGCTGCGTGTAACATAATTGTTAATTATTTGGCTTCAGGCAACATAAAAATAGCAATGTGCTCACACTCTTCATCTGTAGGAGACACCAGAAATCACAAGATTAAAAAAATACTGTATTGTATAGGCCAGTTAACAAGAAAAAAAAAAGTGGGGGAGAAATTCTGGGATTCTGAAACATGACTCTGCTAAAGCAATGTTTTATGGGAGATTTGTGTGATACTTTACGGTAAAACCATCAGTAAGCTTCATATTGCCATGCATATGGGCAATAGTAGTCCTGCTGGCATGAGTTAAATTGTTTTTCCTTTACTGATGCAACACTGGTAAAAAGAAAAAGAGCTTTGAGAGCAGAAGCATTAATGCCTTGACTAAGAGATGGTGCAGGTCATTCATTTTCCAAGTAAATCCCTTAGAAACTGCTGTAATTGGTGAATAACATTTTACAGAATTGGCCTCTTTAGAGTTATCAGTGGAACAGGGTGGGAAATTGTGGTGCCAGCCACATGCTGCATGTGCAGTTCTTCATGAGGCTGAGTCTAACTTCTTGCCAAATGAAGACTAGAGAGATGACAGAAGCTTAAAGCTCCTGCTTCTCCTTGCTAATCTGAGACAGAGATGTTCTGGGGTGAAATGCTGATTCAGTTAAGTCGGTGCCAAAGCTCCAGCTGACTCCAATGGGAGCTGGGTTTCATCCATTTTTTTTGCCCTTAGTAAAGGAGACACCATGAGCGTGCTGAGGCATCTTTGTGAGAATCACACTTAGTTGTGGCTGGGCAACATCTGATCAACATGGAGCTGTGCTTTTTACCTGGCATCAATACCCATCTTGTGTCAGCTCCATGTATTATCTCTCAGTTTTGCTGCTGTAACAGAGCTCACCTACCCTGAGAAAGTCAGAGCTTGCTCTCCCATGGGTCTCCTGTGTGGATTCTGATCCATGGAAATGGAAGGGATTTGCAGACCATACTCACCACTGTGCCACAGGAAATTATTGCAGGTTCTGTTTGCTGTGGACATGGACGGACTCGGAGTTTTGCTACCATAGTTGCTCTGGTCTCCAAAGGGATTTTTAACTTTCAGCCCATGAGTATCTGCAGGGCAGGAAGAGATGATATGAAATGATACCCAGAAAAGATTTGGTTCCTCATCTATACACACCAGTGCAAAATGAAATAGTGAAGAAAAGCAATTTTCATATAGCTGTTATAATTGAGAGAGGGTATAATTTTACTCTATAAAATCCCTATGGAAATTTTTACTCTATAAAATCCCTTATAATAATTTGGTTTATATCACACAGAACACTGTGCACCAGTACAAAATAAACAACTTGGTATTTTGAAAGGAATGGTACATATTACTTATTTGTGGGTTTCATGTTGGAGACATTATTTTTTTTATATTGGAGGTAGTTTCATATGCAAAACTTCACCTGCAACAAATGACTCAGACCTGCATACAGCAACCAGTGAGAAAGCTGCTTGGTAAATGATGGCCTGCCAGAGACATATTGATTCAAAGCAGTTTGAATATATCTCATGTGACTCATGATTTCATTCACTGTCTCTCAGCTGAGTCTAGCATGTGTGCAATATAAAAACGTTATTTTGCAAAGCCTTTATATATCTGAGAGATATTTAGCAGCACACTTACAAATCTGGTGGAAATCTCTTCATCTAGTTACTTTTGTTATCTTGTAGCTTGTCCTACTTCAAAGATTACACAAATCCAACACAATGCAGTTGCTGATATGTAATTTTACATTAGATCTGGTCAATCTTGTACCTTTTGTGGAAGCTTCATGGGGATCTTTCTCTTGGGCACAGTAATTCTAGCTACTCTCAACTGGTTTGTGTCATAGCCTTGCAGATTACTGCATTATCAAAGGAACCAAATGGGCAAGTAGCTAGAACACTGCATTGACTGATGGGTTTAGTGAAGTGGGATATTCCAGGGAGTTTTTGATATTTTCTCTCTCTTTTTCTAATGTACAGTGGGGCTTAAAATATTTAACTCTTACTGTAGAGATATTTACTGTTCAAAAAAACTCCCTCAAATTTAGCTGTCTTTTATATGCAAAATGCTTAAATGCAGGTGGATTCACAGATTAATCAGATCAAATAGCTATAGACATTTAAATAGTGCTGAAGTCAAATATGGCCTATATGCCACCTACTAGCCAAGACAAATCACCGGACATGAAACAAAAATGACTGATTGGCCCATCAGATGCCATGTTAAAGGAATTAGAACTTAAGTGATGACTTAACAAGAAAACAAACAAAAATAAACTGAACTTTAATTATCCTGATACAGAAAGGCTATGGAGAATTATTTGAGAGAATGAAAAGTAAGAGCTGCAAGAACAGACATTGTTTGAAATTCCTTTGAGAAATATAAAAAGCCGAGATAATCAAACTCATATCACAGATTTGGAACATACATGTCAATTCCAGGAGATACTCTGCATGTCCATAACAAAGGTTTCTAATGTAGTGAATAGAAAATTCTATGGGTTCACTCTACATTTAAGTGGAAGAACTAATTCTCCAAGTGGATAAACGTATCAGCCAGATCAGTACAGCAATGACAATGGGTATTTTAAATGCTAGTAGAAAAAATGGCTATTTGTATGAAAGGCAAAATGTGTTAAAATAATTTCAAATAGTAGAACAGTTCAAAAGTCTTATTTAAACCATAAAGTGTAAGTACTTTTCTATATAATCAAGTATATAGCTATAGAAGTAGACTCCAGTGGGTATGTCAGTTCAGTTATTGCTTAAAACATGAAGTTTAAGTAAGTTATTGTGGAAGAAACAGAAGTCCTACTTCTATGTTGACTCTTTTTGGTTCATTCCTACTGAATTCCCTTGGGATGTGATTGATATGATCTCAGCCACCAGGAAGCAATACCAGCAATGGCACCGTTCTAAGACAACTGAATTATAAGCCAAGAAAAAAAGAAATGCCAGCTGGCCAAATGTAGAAAGTATAATTCTGTAAAGTTTTTAGTCTTTATGTCTCTGTTACAAATGAAAGTAGTATAAAGTAAGTCTGTTGTTTCTAGCTCCTGACTATACTAAAATATTGCTCCCATATGAAAATGTTGAAATGCCTCTCTGCTATATCTGTGGTATTTTCATTTAATTTTGTTCACATTTCACATGCAGATTCATAATTCTGTGTTCCAGCTTTGATCACAAGGTATGCCCATCTAGCAGTTAGTTGTCTGGGCCATGTTGCCTTACCTGATTTACAAGAATGTTGCAGAAAATAGTGGCAGAACATAAGTGTCATTTAATTTTAGCACGGGTACTGCTTGTGTCCTTGTCTGGTGCTTGTCATAGACGGAAATTAGGTTTGCCTGACCTGATTTAATCTTAACAAAGTGTATCATAGCTGTTGCTTTTCTCTTTATTAGATCTTGGACTTGTATGTGATTATTAATTGTGCTGAGTTAGGCTGGCCAGCTGCTAGGTATGATCGTGTGGTTGTGTTACCAAAATAAACTTGGGCTGTTTTGTTTTCCTCCTCGCACATCATTTGCTTGTTCTTTTTTTCTTGCATGCCATTGGTGTCTACACAGCCACACACTAAGTAAAGGATTTGTTCCATCAGAGCTAGCGCAGCTTTGAGGAGTGGAGTAAAGAGGGAGTGGGAAGAATTTTCAGACAATCTGGTTCCTTGACTTGGCTTACCATGCAGCTGAAAATAGTAAAAATAACAGTGTTAACACTAGGGAGGTGGACAGATGTGTGGGACACATGTGCCCTGTCCATTGACTGCATACACATATATTAGGTTAAAATGATTATCAGCTCTTCTTTCTGCCTGTGCAAGCCAGCACGCTGGTTACTTATTTCCAGCCTTTTAGCACCCCTTGTATCCTCAAGGTTGTAAAATATAATTGCTAATGGGTTTAAATTACTTTATCCAGTTCCCTATGAGCTCTAAGCCATAGTGAGTCTCACCAGGTATATGTAATTTAGTAACTTTTAACTTATCAATGTAACTTCTGACTTGTTCTCTTCCTTTCCTAGCCTGAGTTCTTGCTTTACGTCACTGCATTAGCCCTCTGGTCATTGCTAACCTCCTGAGGCTGCAACTTCATGTTTGTTGGCTAAATAGTATTCCTGCCCCAGTTGTTCTGGTGTTTGTCATAGGACATCACCCTCCAAGTTGCCCTGGTGCAAGTGGTTGTGAGTCAGTTTTGTGGATTAAATCAGGGAGTTGATCCAAGTTGTAAAAGTCATGTTTTATTAATTGTTTTATTTTAGCTAAAATCCCCGAGGGGAGAGCATGCCAATGAAAACAAGCCAGGGGTTGGGAATACCTTAAGCCACTGACCACTTTCTATTGTAAAACAAGCCTCTGCAAAGACTTCAGCAAAACAGCTTTAGACTTACATGATTACAGCTGAGATTAAAATCTGGCCTTGGTGTATCCAACCATCTGTTTTCATCACAAGAAAAGAGACTCAGCAGGAATATTTGCAGTTTTGAGGACAGGATTCTGGTTTCATTCCTATAGTTACATATCACAAATAACTCTATTGCTGGTGTTAGAGTTATTTTCTTGTTTATTCCAGTGTATATTATTTGGGAACCTACTCTCCAGAAAATTATAGAATGGAAGTGCTTTGGGACAATCCTCAATTTTGGTTTCTCCAGATTTACACCAACATAACTTCAATGGACAGCTCTGGATTCAAACCAATCTGCCTCAGAATATGGCCTTTTTTAAAGTAGCATGAAATGTATATAATTTTGTCTCAACAGCTTTGGAGGATTGTACTTTACTGCTATCTTCATAGTCCTAATTAAATGTGACATTTTTTCACTCCTTGAATTTTGCCGATCTCTGAAGTGACCTGCATAGGTAGTGTATTAAATCTATGAAGGAAAAACCACACAGATGCCTATACTTTTATTTTCTGCAAATCCATTTAAAAACATATAAAATAGAATTGAAAATACATACAATGAGATTAATTTCAACCAAATTTGTCAACCCTTGGGGATCTCATCTTGCTGACCATTGTTTGTTAGCAGTTACAGGAAAATTTTATTCTCAAAAACACGGATAAGTATTTTGACTAAGTTTATACATTTTTTGCTGGTTTTTTTTATCTGTTCCTATTACTTATGTCTGATGCACAGTGTCACCCACTGATTAATGTCACCACCAGTATGATGAAGTACACACTTCAGTTTCTTGATAAGAATTAAAATAACTAGGAACCAGTGTTTATAACACATAATGGAGGAAAATGTTACTTATCTGTTGACTTAATAGCTAAAAGAATATAGCAAATTATCAGGGATTAAATTCCCTACTCCTTTTTATACATCTGTGGGCTCATGTTTACATTAAAGGTGATGCACAATTTGGAATGGCTTGGCAAAGCTTTGTCTTTTTGTCTGATTTGCATACCTCTTCAAACTTGCGCATAGCATAGGATATATTTATTCAGTATACATTTGTCTTAATAGTGTCTTCTTTTTTGCCACATCATTCCTCCTCACCTCATACCACAGTCCTGATTTTGCCTCCACTTTCATCTTGTATCTTCCTCCTGCTGTGGAGTAGATTTGCATATAAAATAATTCATAAATACATCAGAGAAGGAACATCATTTTTTTGCCAGTCTCTGCTCTGGAAAGCCAAATGTTTAGAATATTTACAGATGTTCTTCTCTTTACATCTTCTCCTCCTGCATCATCAACAATTCTTAGCACCTTCTTCTACATGGCCACACAGAAGCCATCTGTCTTCCTTGCAGGCTTAGCTTCAGTCTCTCTGCTTCTGCAACTTCAGCATCCTTCTCAAGGCTGAGAATTTACAGGCCTGATTCTCCTACTCAATTTCCTAAAAGGCACCAACAGCAGAGCTGGCTTCTTCCTTCTTTATAGACCAAGGCAGATTCTACACTGAATCCTTGCATGCCTCTCAAGAAATGATACTGCCTGGATCTCATTCTGAAGCAGGAAACTTCACATAGATGCACATATAACATGACAGAGTGCTGAAAGAAGATATTGCTTGTTATACTGCTAATCCACAGACAATTTGTTTGGTTATTTTTTTCTCTAATACATCCTAGTACATTGTAAAGCACTGCTGTTTTCAGGGTCTTTTTTTTCAGAATTTGTTGTTAGTCATGATTGTAATTGTTGCAGGTCATCACTGCAATCCAAAGAATGTAAAAACTCTAAGTATTATATTTGGTATTCACCAGAATATGTGATGTGTACAAATTTTGCCCATGTGCTATAGTTCTTTTTTTAATAGCTCCAGGGAATTTCCCAGTAGATGTGTGTGGGTTAATGGAAAGATTTTGGTATTTAGGTTATGAGTGTCTAAGTGGTTGTATACAGAAATGTTGATATGGCATTGGGATCCTTAACCACGAGTCAACAATGCGCTGATGAAGGCTAGCTCCACACTGTGTTAGTAAAACAGGGCAGCAGGCTGAGGGAAATTACTGTCCCCCACTGCTTGGTACCTTTAAAATGCCTTGTGGAAGCTGGTTTCCATTTTGAGGCACTGGGTACAAGAAAAATATGGACATATTGGGGATCTATACTTTGTTACAGTACACGTTACCCATGCATATGGGGGATCTTGCCAATGTGTACAAAAACCTGAAAGGAAGGTGCAGAGAGAACAGGGCCAGGCTCTTTGTAGTGGTACTCTGTAACAGCACAAGAGGCAATGGACACCCACAGAAACACAGGAAGGTCCCTTTGAACATAAAGAATCATTTTTTCACTGAGGGGGACTGAGCACTGACATAGGCTTCTGCTTCTCAAACAGGTTGTGGTGTCTCCATTCTTGAAGATATTAAAAAGTTATCTGGACATAGCCCTGGGCAACTAACTCTAAGCAGCTCTTCTTAGAGCAGTGGAAAAGGTGGCCTTCAGACGTCACTTCCTAACTCAGCCATGCTGTGATTCTGTGACATGAAGGAGCAAATCTATTGAAGAGTCAGAAAGATGATTAGAGAAGCCTCTGTTGTAGAAGGCTGTTGAAAAGAACATAGGATGAAGGAACAGTGGAAATGGGGCTCAGACCAATCATGGAATCTCCATCCTTGGTGGCATTCAGAACATGATTCATCAAAGCCCTGAGCAACTTGATCCAACTTACAAGTCAGGTCTCACTGTTGATCTTTTAAGGCAACCCTTACGTTGGCCCTTCAGAAACTTAAATTATTCTGATTGATTTTGTGTTAAGATTTAAGCAAAACTTCCTGCTCTTTGCAGGGAGGTCTTAATGAATGCAGAGATACTTAAAGCAAGACACAACATAAAACCCAAGCTGCTGGCAAAGATTAGTAGTATTCATATATTTTGAGGTCTCTGCTATTATTATTACTTTACATGGCATTTGTGGAGCAAGAACCACAGCTGTTGAATGTACTACATTGGCATATATGATATGAACAATATCCATTTATAGATTGTTTCACAGAGGAGTCCCCTGGAGATGTGACTACAGGAAGCTGGGCTGTAGGATATGTGGGACAACATGCTGTTTCGGCTACCACAGACTTTGAAGACATGACATGAACACAACTTTCAGGAGAAAACTTGGACACTTCTGCAAAAACAGATTATGGTAGATCCACCCCCTCCTGCCATTTCAGCTGGTCCTTTTCTACTCTGGCTATTATCCACGCTTTAATTACACATGTGGAGGCAGCAAGTTCCCCTGTAAAAGAATAAGCTTTGGTGGACAGAAATGTCTTTGCACTGCTTCTACTCATAAGCCTTAGCACAAAACTCAAGGCAGGATTGACTGAATCAATACTTTCTCATAAGCCTGTGTTAACTCTAGTACCTAAGTATCTACAAGCCAAGGAGGGGAAAAGTAGGTGCTGAGAAGGCACTTAGTGGAAGTTTGCTCAGGATAAAATCTGGAGACAAGTAGTCATGTTGAATTTCCAGCATCCAATAAACTCAGAGCACCTTGAATCTGCTGAATTGATACAAGGCTACTTGAACGTGCTGGCATTAACAGTGGGTTGTATAACTTGGACCATGTCCTGGGAGACATTGGCAGCTGGATGAAAAGAATACAAGACTGTATGCCCACCTCATGAAACAGAGGGACTCTCCAAAGGACTCTCTGAATTACTGCCTGGAAGCCATTGATGCTTCAGCATGGTCCTTAACTTCCAAGTATACAGTGGAGTTGTTGTCCCTACTATTGCTCTGACTGGTAACTGTGAGTGAAAGCATGAGTAAGTAAATGTGTAACATAAATAGCTATCTCCTATCAATAGTAGCAACTTAATGATCAAAGAAATATCTTGCATCTCCCCCACTCAAACCCCTATCAGAGAAAAGGGAATTTACAACACTTGTTCTACAACAAATTAGAAATATAATGAGACAGAGAAGGGTTCAGTGCTGCTGGTTTCCTTGCTTTTTATTTCCAGTTAAAAATAGATGGCACCTTAGTTTCAGCTAGGACAGAGGTAATTTTCTTCCTTGGTAGCTGGTACATTGTTGTGTTTTGGATTTAGTATGAGAATAATGTCGATATCACACTGATGTTTTAGTTGTTGCTAAATAATGTTTACCCTAATTCAAGGGCTTTTCAGTTTTCCATGCTCTGTCAGGAATGATCTGCACAACAAACTGGGAAGGAGCATAGCCAGGGCAACTGACCTGCCACACTCAAAGGAATATTCCACAATACAGAACACCATACCCAGTGTATAAACTGCAGGGAAATGGCGAGGAGGTGCCAGTTTCTGCTTGAGGACAAGCTGGGCATTGATTAGTGGATGGTGAGCAACTGTAGTGTGCAGAACTTGTTTTTCTTGTGTTTTATTCCTCTTTTTTCCCCCTTTCTTCATCATTATTATTGTTGTAGTTGCTCTTATTTTTTACTTTATGTCATTATTAAACTGTTCTTAACCTGTAGGTTTTTCCACTGAGCTTGTGAGTGAGCAGCTGCATAGCACTTAGTTGCCAGCTGGGGTTAAAACCACAACAGTGGAAACAGATCAAGCAGCTAAGTTTTGAAATAAAGTCATTCAACTGATACCTTCAATGTCAATATGGACTATATACAGTACTAATCATTTTTATTCCAGTAATTACTCATAGTAGTGTCCAGAGTAAATCAGATCTAAGCTGTATCATCCTACCTTAAGCAGTAGCTAGTACTAGATATGTCAAAGAAACTGCAGGAAGTCTGGCAGTATATTACCAGGGAGTTGGTTGACTGTGTAGAAGGGCTTCCAAAAGCTGTAATTGCTGGTTGTTGAAATTATCTGTTGTGTAATATTTACCATTATAATTACAATTATATATAATTTTGCTTTGTGTGAAAGATTTTCCCATTGCTGCTCTGAAATTGCCACTAAATTTCCATTTCAGTGGATGCTCCCTTGTTCTTGTACCGAGAACGCGTTATTTGTTATAGTGATTCTTTTTGTGCGCTCCCACTTAATTGCCTTCTGTCTAAGGCAAACATAGGAGAGTCTGTCAGTGTGTTTCTACTATTTTTTTATCTCAGTTAATTCCTTTTTGATAGGGGTAATTAAAATTGTGCAGTGTTCCGGATGACAAGAGATTTTTTAGCTAACTAAATTGCAATACATAGATATACATAATTTTATTTCTGTTCTATTACCATTGTATTTTATGCATAGCCCACTAACTGCTTGATTTTTCCGCTACTGTTTCTTCATGAATAATGGTCTTTTATGATCTAGTACAGTGTTCGTTAAGTCTTTTTCTGAGGTACAGTCAGTTTAGAACCCAGTAAAGTGAGCAGTTCCAGTGATTTCCTTTAAAGTGTTCCAAAGAGACTTGCCAGCATTTGCTTTCATCTGCCATCATGTTTTGTATTCACTCTACTTGCTTAAGATGTTCAAATTTTTTCACAGTTTCTCTGGTCTGCATCTACTTGAATAGTTTTGGAATGTCAGCAAAACACTTTCCAGATAGTTGATAAACAACAGATGCCCTGGGATGGAACCTTATGGCACAACCACAGATAACCTCATGCCATAGCAACCATCTTTCTTTTTGTTTCTTATTACTTCACCAGTTTTGATCTGTGCGACTTTGTCTCCTCTGCCTTCTCCACTTTGCCTACTTAGCTTCTGTAGCTAAGGACCAGAAGACCAGAGAACTTCATAATTTATGTCAGCCCTCTCTTTTACCTGCTATACTACTGACTCATTTAAAGAAACTTTACAAATTAGCACCTTTGCAGAGCTCACAATCTATAGATCTTATTTTATTCTAAGTATTTTGAAGACACCAATGCAAATAATTTACCAGTTATTGAAAGCAAGCTATTGGTCTGGAAGTCACTGGATGACTGCCCACTCTTTCATCTAACTGCTTGTGCAATACTGACTGTCCCTCAGCCCTCAAGTGTGGCATCATTCCTGCTCTCCCAGGACAGTAAAAAAATGTGTGTATAAATGTCCTGTCTTTCAGTACTGAATGTTTGCATAAGCACATGGTACTATCACATTTAATGCAATGAACACAACTGACCACTGAGACCTTGGGTTATGCTGGTGTGATTGCATGTGTTAGCACTCACCTTTTACTGTCTTGATTTGAATCTCACAGTTTACTCCCTTTCTTCCCATATTATCTTCATAACAACTTTATGCTTTTCTGAACTACCTGTACAAATGGTAACATGTCTCAAGTTATGACAGGCAGGAATTTACACACACCGATTTACAGCTGGGTCCAACACATTCACATTCTTTCCCAAAATTCTTAATCCCAAACAAATCTATCTGTGATCTGCTTCCTACTCTCTGCTCTTTCTGAAGGCCCTGTTGCCAGCTTGTCTCTTACAGTTGTCAGTGTTTGCTTCTCTAGTGCAGATAACATAATGTCCATTCTCTCTTGACTACAGGGACGGGGACTAATCTGTCTGTAAGGGAGCCTTATGTACTGTATACCAACCAGGCTGTATTGACTTCATTGCTTTTAGATTAGTCTATAGCACCAGATGGCCTTCCGTCTTTTTGGCACTCTCACAAAATGGCCAGTCTTATTCTGCTGCTCCTGGGACGGTGAGTATTTGCACATGGGGGATGATGGCTGCATTCAGAAGTCTTCCTTTCTCTGCTAGATTGTTTTGGATTTCGAGCAGAGACTCCTGGATGCTCAGGTAGCATATCCTGATCCAGTCTGCCCCTTTTAGATAAAACAAATACAATTCTTATTACAGTGGAAAATCTAAATTTACTTTTCCACTACATCTGGAAACAAGCATGTAGAACTTTCTTTTCTCTCTGGACACACACCTAGATATACTGGAGCTCAGAATGAGCAAAGGCGTTAGGAATGTGCAGTTAGCAAAACAAGGAGTAAAACTAAGAAGAATTTGTTGCTGACAGTTGGAGGTCATTTGTGTGATTTGATCTGATGGTTAATTATGAGCAGAGTTGCTGTCAAAAAGTGATTCTAGAATAAGTAGATTCATCCTCCTGGAGGTCCTGTTGGAGAGGCTACTCCCATGACAGTTCCCACAGAACTCTAATTGCAACTTCTGTCTAGGAACATAGAAGCACAGCTCATGACATGGTCCCCTACAGCTGGCCAGCTGCAGCAGCAGCTCTTTGCTTTGCAGCTGTTAGCAGCAGGTTACAGTAACTTTGGGCATCTCTATTCCACAGAAGAAAGTGAGCTTAGCTTGGAAGAGGACACTACAATTATCTGTGATAATTATGGGCCATAATGGTGACATGTTCTACCTATGATTCTCTAATCACAACTGCATGTTCTTTTGCAAATGTCTCCCTACCCACCAAACTAGGGAGAGATGAATCTAGCAAAGAAGATAAACGGGCTAAGAAGGTGGAGATATAATTTATGACAAGGAATTCATAAAAATGTAGAAATCAGAGTGCAAACTTCAGTTTTCCTAGGAGGCAAGATCCTGAACTCTTGCACCTTGCCTCTTCAATGACCCTTACCTCAGCAGTCCTCCTTTTTCCAACATGACCTCACACTCGTTGTCTGGTCACCTTCTTTAGAACCAAAGTGAGAAAATGAGATGGCATTAGCTCTATTAACACATTTGGCCAAGTGAAACAGAGAGATGAGGAGTCAAGGCCTTGTCATCTTCTGTGCTGAGCTGATGCAACAGGTTCTGCTGGGATGCTCAGGTCTGGAGCAGTACCTGGCTAGGAACAGTTAAAACTTTGCTTTTCCTGTTTTCATGCACTACAGCTAATATGTATCATTTTGTGGCTTCCACAGTATCTGACACGACAAATTATTTGCAGTGAGCTCCTCCTGTACAAGTGGTCAACACACATTTCATTACAGAGCCAACAACTAGCATATCAAAAGTGAAGACCTGGTACTTCATTAATTCACTTTCCTTCATGGGGTTTTTTCCTGTCTGTTATTTTTTCAATGTTTAGTCAAATAAATATCTTTGCTGATTTTTTTGAGAGATAACTAATAAGGGATTCTCGGTCTGAGTGCTCAGTATGTTAGCAGATAGCTCATCTTTGGTCCAAGGTTATGGTGTTAGTGAATGACTGTCCTTGTGAGTTTCCCCTCTCCATTTCTGAATGATCTTGAGGAGTTTACACCAGAAAATCAACTAAACTTAACTTGTGGATTTCCTTCTTTAAGGTTTCTAGGGAAAAGACATTAAAAGAAATTTGTAGTTTTAGAAACATTTTCATACCACACAGGAGGCAATAGTTGATCTCTCAGTTGAGTTGTCTGAGATAATTCAAATGCTTTTAGAAGGAAAACAATCTAGAGGACTGTCTAGGTGAATTCATCCATCATCATGCATGGGAATTTCAAAGTGCCTATGGGATATACAACACCCAAGGAAGTAACTGTTTAAATCGCTCTTAAGGCTTTCTTAAAAACTGCAGTCTATATGCAGTCAATGTCATGAGAACGTTTTTTCCTTGAGGGAAAGGGCTTAGCAGAGACTGGTAATGTTCTGAAAAGTTCACTGAGTTATTTTCCCTCTGTAGGGGCAAAGGTGCTGAAATAACTTTAATTTTACATCTGTGTTTTCAAATTCATTTGAACATAAATATTNCTCCCTTCCTTCTCTCCTTCCTTCCCCCCCTCCCTCCTGGTATAAGTAACTTTTGTACAATCTGGAAATTCTTTTCTTTCTAATGTGCAAAAGCAACTCTTTGCAGCTCCTTATAACATGGCTTCAGTTTAGGTAGTGTTCCTCAAGAGCATAGAAAAAATAATTTGAAGCACTCTTCTGACCATGTAGTCTTCAAAAATGGCCAAAACCCTCTCAAGCTATGAAGGGAGAATGGCTCATCCACAAATGGAACTCAAGGCGGCTACAAAGGAAAGTAGTCCTAATTCTCTTGATTATATGTTTGAATGTGCTCTAAACCAAGTCTCTTTCTTCAACTGTGTGTAGAAATAAAAGCTACAGCAGTCTCAAACCCAAAACTTATTAAAAATACCCATCTTTTGCAAAGATTATTAGCATAATTCAGCATATGCTTAACACAAGTGTGGAGGGCAACTTCCCCCCTTGTAAGCAAGTGAGGATGTTAGTGTTTACGAGACATTTTGGTAGGGAGAGATAGGGGTTGGTACTGAGAGGCAGGGATATTATGTGAAACTGATGTCCTACACTATTACTGTGAAAGTTTAATCCCAGCAAGCTACATGAGAAATTTAGCAAAGACTCCTAAAGGTTTACACTAAAAATTTGTGGAATAAATAAGTAATTTGTTTTTCTGTCAATCTGGTTCTTCCCAGTAAAGGTTCCTCTTGACTGGCTGAGAGAATAAGGGAACACATTACCACAGCCTCCAAATCCCCGTTGCTTAGCTCAAGTACAGAACTGAGTTGAGACGACAATGTTTGCATGTTGTAAGGTTATGGAAACTGTGTGCAGTGGAAGGCTGGATGTTAGCTGGGTGAGTGAGTAGATTCTGAGCACTAAAGCATTGGTGTATGACAGTACAGCACAACACTGAAGGGATATCATATCACATGGGCTTCTCTAGACCAGAAAGGCAATGTAGGTTAGATAAAGTCAAACAGACAATGTTCTTTTGCTTGTTGTAGCCTCAGAGGGAAGATGCTGGTTGAAGAGATTTTTCTGAAATACTCACAAGCTAAGTTATTGATTAATGCTAGATATTCACCTCTTCAGATAAAGCACAGGGGTTTTTGCCTAGTAGCAAGGAAAAATTAAAGAAAAAGCCACTTTTCTCAAATCCATCTAAACAGATATTTTAAAAAGTATATTAATAGTGTTCCTATGCCAAAATTTTCCTTGGTTTTTTTGAGCATTATGGCCAGCCAAGGATAACCATCAATAAGACAACTATCCCTATTTAGATCAACTGGCAAACATAAAACCCATCTGTGTGTTGTTTAACAGGTGCCATTTTAGATCCATGGGGAGCAAAGCAAGCTTTGTACAGATGGACAGTTATTCATTGAACCCATGCTAGCAGTATTATATTTATTCAGCCACTGCCTGCCTACAAGCTCAATATTTGAAAGAGCCAGTGAAAAATGTTTCTGGTGGAATATTTTCCTGAGAGGGGAAATAGGAGGAGGAAGTAAAGGAAATTCCATTAAAAATTGTTGGCTTACACTCACCAAAAGTCTAATTTTGATTAAGAAATGCAAGTTCTGGTAAGTGTTCTGGGAATCACTTGCTGCAACCCAAAGGCTTTAATTATTAATAGAAGTACGCTTAAACAGCATACTTTTCATGAAAAAGAAAGGACTTCCTTCTACTAACAGCAGTTGTATAAATTGAAATAGAAACTGGCAACTCACATCCACTATTACCAGGTAATGAAGGATCCTTTTCTCCCCTTATATCTTCCCTTCCTTTTCGGTTTTTTTTTTAATTTTACAGATGACCTCGAGAATGGAGAGAAGGGTATATGAATATTTTCCTTTATATGAATAATGAAAAAATATAGGAAAGAAAATTTCAAAATGCATTTTGCTAAGTCTAGTGAAAAACAATTGGTTGGGCTGACTTGTACCAAAGAGGAATACCTTTTGCTGTGGAAAACACTGCAGAGATTCTGTGAGTTACTATGAGTCTTCTGTGCATGTAGTAAAGTGATCCTCTTGACTGCAGCCTCACAGAAATGCCTAAGGGACTCATGTAGTTTTCAATAACAGCCTGCTACTTGTTCTGTAGTCTATGCAGGAGCATGGGCATGGGCATACAGACATTTTATGCTGCTTAAGCTTAGTAAAGGCATCTCCATATAAATGACAGTAAATCTCCAGCATGGCAAGGCAAGCAGTAAGTTCCTGGAGAAGCTAGCTGAAGTTGTTATTAGCACTGCCTGCGGTTAGGTGAAAAGGGATTCAACCAGTAAGAAACAATTGTTGTGGTTTGGATGTTAAATGTAGCACCCTTCATGTTGAAGAGTAGATAGACCCACAAAACCTAACATCATTTATTGCAAGACTTGCAGACTTGCTGACTCTCAAGCACTGTGTACAGCTTCCTGACTGTGGCCACCTTTTCTCTCAACATGGTTTCTAAATCAGGTGAAAAAAGTGAGTGCAATATATAAGCATTACGTATTTGATGTTAAAAACTGGCTTATGAGACCTTAGTAACAGGGGACTTAACAAGGTATTTATGTTTTCTATTATTGCTTTCAAGAGAGTCATAATTGCTTCAGGTTGATTAAATTTTAAGATGTGATAAAAAAAAAACCATGATGGCAGCAATTAAACTTGAACATAATGCCAATTGCACTGGACAAAATTACAATTTCTGTTACTACTGTTAAAGTATAAATACTATCAAAAAAAGAAAGTTTTAAGTACTGAGATAAGACAAAAGGACCAACTTTTTCCAATTTTATATTATTTCTCTAGAATCAAAGGATAGTTGAGTTGGAAGAAACCTTTAAAGATCACCAATCAATCATGAATCACTAATCCAACTCCCTGCCATGGAAAAGGGACATCTTTCACTAGATCAAATGCTTTAAAGCCCAGTTCAGCCTGACCTTGAATACTTGCAAGCATGAAGCATCCATGTCATCAACCTGCTCCAGTGTCTTACCACCCTCACTGTAAGAGATTTCTTCCATATGGCCTAAATCTAGCTTCTTTAAACTACTGCCCCTTGACCTAGCACTACATGCCTTGGTAAAACATCCCTGTCCATCTTTCCTACAAGCCCCTTTTATATATTGAAAGACCACAATAAGGTCTCTCCAGAACCACCTCTTCTCCAGGTGGAACAAACTCAGCTCCATGAACCTTTCCTCACAGCCCTCTGGCCATTTCCATGTCCATGCTCTGGGACTCTCTCCAACAGGTCAATGACATTCCTGTGCTGGGGACACCAGAGCTGGATGCAAGTGAGGTTTCATGAGGGCAGAGCAGAGAGGGAAAATCACCTCCCTAGACTTCTTGGCCACTTTTGATGCAGCTCAGGATGTAATTGGTTTTTTGGGCTGTAGGTGCACGTTATCATCTCATGTCCAGTTTTTCTCAGAATTTTTTGTTGTGCAAATGTAGCATCCTGGTGATTTGGAAAAGAAATATTCTGCATCTGCATCAGGTTGCATACCATTTATAGATATGGTGCATACAGGTAAAGAAAGAGGAAAAAAAACCCTGAAAACAACCCCCAAAACCCCACTTTCTGGTTCTTTCAAAAAAAAAAAAAAAAAGAAAAAAAAAAAAGATAAGAACATCATACCACAGTAGAAAAGAAATGGCATAATAGCATAATATTCATTCCCAGAAGAAAGCACTCAGGATTAAGTTGTGAAAGTGTCCAGGAAAACACAGTTCTCATTATACCATGAAGAGTTGCCTGCAATAAAGTCATCATTCAGTCCAGTCACTGGTGTGCATGGAGAGGGTAGACTCTTAGCATGGATGGGCAAATATTGCCTATGATTTATTCCAGAGTTTTAAAAAAGATTCTGATCAGAATTACAGCTATTTGTATAGGTGGGACTGTTAAGAAAAGAATGCAAATCAGGTTTCCTTATAGGCCAGTGAGTCAGATCAAGAAGTGGAAAATCAGGGGCAACCAGAGGCATTCATGTGATGTTTTAGAAAAATAATTTCTGAAAGTATCTGTAAAGGCCTTGGCTGTTGCTAACAAGTTTCTGAAATTATCCTACTGGGCTTTTCTAAAATATATGCATTCATTGATCAGCGACAGAAAGAGAAAGTTGAACAGCACTAAAACAACATTGTAACTACAATAGTTCAGTTTCAACGATGCTAGTCATTGCTTTTATGCTCTATGGAATTCTGATCATGCCAAGGATCATGCCTACAATGCAGATAAAAGATGGATAGACATGAAAATATATTTTCAACTAGTTCTGTCTTAGAACAAGGAAGATTGTTGCTTCAGATCAACATCAGCACCATAGCTTGGCTCTGCTCTTGCCTGCTTTTACCAGCTGCCTCTCCTGCTCAGAGTTCTTCTCCTGTTTCCTAGTGCACATCATCCACACAGTCCTATTTCTTTGTTGTTCATCAGTCAGACATATCCTTCTGTGCATGTGTTTGGGGAGTCCTTTCTCCTGCTCCCTCTCCTGGAAGGTGTGAGAGAGCCCTGATATGCTAAATGCTCCTCTTCACTTCTATTTTCCAGGGCCTACTTGGCTTCCTTTTCCTTTGGAGACCATATGAGGTTTTTCTCAATATGCTCCATTATATTTTATAACTAAGTTCACTTCTTATTTTGTATTATGAGTTCATTTGTTTTCTTTGAGTTTGCTAAATGCAGCTAGTCTATGCATGGCTCATTACGTTACTTCTAAACAGCCACAGCCAAACCACTGCCAGAAGCCCCTGTTGAAGAAGTGGTGTTTTTCTTGCTTGTTCTCCTGCTCAAGGAAAGTAATTGAGTTTGTATAATTCATGTTTTAAATTCATCCAATAAAAAAGAAGATTCTTCAACCTGTTTTTTTTTAATCCCCCAAGTGTGAAAATTAGATTTATCAGTTATTAACTTGTTTATTTTTTTAAGGTATCTAGCTTTGTGTCACTGTTGATTTCACTATTTGCAAACTGGCTTTGTCATTTTATTGATAGCACTTGAGTGAAGAACTCTCTGATAATATATGCAAACTCACAGCTCTCAACAAGCTTTACAGCTCCGTTAATGAGGGGATTAACAAGAGCACTGCAATGTATTTAACCTGCGGCACTAGCTCTGTTTCAATAAGACTTCAACAGCCTATTAAATGGAGTGGGGGCTCAATTAACCCAGACAAAGGCCACTCTACAGAACATGGCAGGGAGGACCACAGTTAGCATCTGCCTAAGCAGCTTGTTCCGAGCTGGAAATAAAGAGGGTGACATGTTCTCGCCCCGAGCTATGATATAACTGAAATGGTGATTCTAGTTCATCTGCGCTGACTGAATAGGTGCCGGCATTGAAACCCACCACTATCTCGCCATATGACAGTTTGTAAAATCCGGGTGCACTCAACGGTCACCCAGAGCCTCCTGCCTGCGAGCACCGAGGTATTGTTCCCAGGGAGCTTTCCCCAGCACAAGGATGCAGTGCCGGCATGGTGTTACGTTTGGACAGTCAGGGGACATCACGTCAGTAGATCTTTCAGGGAATGTTTTAACAATCTCCTGCCAGAGAGGGATTCGGCACGGAGGTGTTGCTGGTCTTTGTGTAATCTGATTATTTCATTGGAGGTTAAAATAAGAACGGGAAAATGACACATAAGCAGGGTGGGAGAGAAACAGAATTTCTTAGAAATGCAAATTTTGCAACAGCAGCACACCTACATTTCTCAGTTCTTGGTTAAATTTCAAGCATTTCTTTTAAAAGATGTTACTCATACTTATGGTTAAACTTGTGTTGACAGTGCTTTACTGGGTAAAGTTTTGATTCTTCCCTTGGTTTTGGGATGAGAAGTAAGGATTTTTGCTATTCCTAGGGAAGAACTATCTGCAGAAATAAGCTACTATTTTATTTGGTAACCTAGGCTTAGATTTCTTAGTAGATATTGTTACAGACCACAGGTCTTTATCAAGAAATAGTCACTGAAGGAAGAATATCATTAAGGTGGTGTTATGTGCCCTTGTGTAAGAATCTAGAGATCATGTTGCTATTATTTGCAAGATAATTGGAAATACTAGAAACCAGATTTTTTTCCTATATTGAAAAGTAGAAAATAACTGAATTTTTTAGCTAACAGCCAGTCAAAAATGCGAGAATAATAATGTCTACTGCCAAATTTGTTAGACAGACAAAAAAAATAGGGGATATGAATTCATACCTAGATTAATTGTAAATCCTTTCAGAAAACACAACTCTGCTTAAAAGGGTGTGACAGTTTTCTTTCATTTTCTCTTTTCCTTGAAGAATGCTGTGTGTTCATTCAAAAAACATGTGCTCATGAATATGTACTAAGCAGCAATCTTGGTATGTTGCACATGCCATAATCTGGTGGCAAGGGCTAATAAATAAACTTGCATTGTTAGCAGAATAGATGGAGGAGCTAGGTCTACCAAAATAACATGGAAGAACTGTATGGGCTCTTGTCAAGTGCATAAGTGAGTGGTAAGTCCATGGCTTACCTGAAAATAAAAGTATATAAATAATTTCCAGGTTAAAGAATCTAAACTGCATCTGGTTTTTATAGATATCCAGCATGTGGATTCATCTGCCTTGTTTTCAGTGATAAACATGCATAACGCTTTTTCTCAGGACCATTTAGTCTAGTGCTCTGTACATTTGTTTTTACATGACATTCAAGCCCCAAAACAGTAATAATTCTTCCCTCCTATGCAAGTTACTTCCAGGTTTATGTGAAGTCTTAGATCTCAAGCCTTCCAAGGCAGAAAACATCTGCATTTCTAATGCAGAAAACAAACAAAAGACAATTCTTTTGTATCCCCTCCAGAGATAATTAGGAGACACAAAAGAGCAGAAACCAAATTACTTTTGCTTTGAGGTCAACTTTAAGTATTTCTGATTATCATAGTAAGGACACAAGCTGCTAATTTTATACTTTTATGTAGAGACTAATTTTCTTTCCTTGGATCTGTATGTTATTATGGTTTGAGGATAAAATAGGTGAATTACCATAGCAATGTATTGATTTCCAGCAGAGAAAAATAAAGGGAAGTTTTTAAATTAATGCTGGTTTTCTGATGGGATGTATTTGCTTTACCTTTAAAAGTCTAACCTGAGGTTAATAGGGCATTATTGCCTCTAATCACATCTAACTAGACATGCCTCATTGGTAGAATACATGCATTATTGAACAGTCTAGAGGTAATGTTGTTGTTTTTTAAAAGAGGAGGGAAAATTGGAACAAATTATGTTGTCAAATAATTAGGAACTGCATCAGGCCTTCAGCAAGCATGTTAGGTAGTTTCTGTAGACTTGGTTGTACCTTCTTAAAGTTTATTTTTAGCCTTTGGCACAGAGAGGTCCCTGTTGTGCTGGAAATGGTACAAGCATGTAGAAATCAGGATTCAGGATGAGCATAAGGGGGTGTGCTGCTGGTGTTAGCAATGGTCTAATCCAACAGGGCAATTTTTGGTTTCCTTTTCCCATCCAGTGTATTCTCCCCAACAATGACAACAGCAGATGCTATTTGGGACCAGCATGCAACCCTAGCTACTCTCTGCAGTCCTTTCCTCTTGCATTTTCCCACCATCCACAACTGCTGGATAAGGGATGCTTGAGAATACATCATGCCTATTAATGTGTCTGCTTATGGATCTGTTGTCTATGTATTTATTCAGACCTCTTTTAACCCGATGGTGTCTTCTGGATCTACAACTGCCTGTGGCAATATATTCCAGACGTTCATTCCTGTTGGTTAAAACCAAGCTAACTACTTCAAAACTAATTTCTAGGTGGGTCACCTATTTGTTGTGTAACCCCTTGTTCAAACAGTTTGGAACTTGCTGCATAACCACTCACCTTGTCCATTGCCATCATAAGCTACTAAACCTGTCCTCTCAGCCATCTGCTGTCCAGCTCAGAGTTCCATCCAGTTTAGTCTCTCACAAAGGAGGAGCTCTCTCTACTTAATTATTTTATTTGCCATTCTCCATATTTTCTTAGCTTTGCTCTGTCATTTTTTTAGGTGTGGAACTGCAAATAGTACTTAAAGAAGTTCTTGCTTATCATGTGCATCATTCTCTACTCATTCTTTCCTTTTAAATCATGGCCATTGAATGATAATAAAGATTTAACCATAGGACAATAACATATTAGGCAAAGTGATATAATGGAGAAAAAATTGCTTAGCACACATTGCTACTGCTCCTCTTCCAAACAATATTTTTGTCATTAGGAAAAACATACACAATATATAAGTAGCAGATAGATCTTTGCTCCCTGTCAGTGCCTTATAAGATATGCTGGCTTTCAGCCAGGCCAAGTTAACTGGAATTCAATTAGCATCTTTGACACTTTTAAGCAGTTATTTTTCTACTTTTATTGGCAACTGATTCCCTGTGAGTTTAGCTGCACAAGAATGAAGACGTCTGTTAATTTTTCAACTTAATGAATAGCTTTCAGGAGAGGACAAAAATCAGTGTAGTATTGGAGGTTGAAGTGTGAACAGGAAATGAATGAGTTTGTGTATAATAAATAGCAATATTTCAGAATGTGAATAAAATACAAATCATACAAAATATAAATCATAGGAATTGCCATTAGGATATCCATCAAGTTTTCTGCTAAGGAAAAATATTGACAGTGATTGTCTTAAATTCCTACCGAGTGTCAGAGAACAGGAACACATTGCAGTGTGGGCATTTGAATGAGGCAAAAAACCAGAAAGAGGATGAAAGCAAAAATATAAAGGGTATATTGAAAGAAAGTACACAAAAATCCCCAGTCCATATCCCCAGATATAAAGATATATCTCACAGGCAATTTCTCCATACAATTAAGAATTATGGCTTGTGGAATCAAACCCACATTCTCTTGTTTCTAGATCCTCAGGTGAAAATTGTTTCCTTCAAAGGATCACCAAACCTTGTGAGAGGTTAGATTGTGCAGCTTTTGACTGTCACAATAAACCAAGAGTTCAGGAGGAGACTGAGAAGCATCTGGGCAAAGAAAATGAACATCTTTCTGGGATACTTGGATAGCTGCCAGCTCACACATTAAGCTCTGTTTTCCAAACCAATTGTTCTGTTGTTTCAAGTGAGAATAGTCTTCATCCTCTGAACTTCTTGTTTTTCACAAAATGAATTTACCAGCCTAAATGTGGGGGGTTGTTTTCCCATAACTTCCTGACATATCAGCATTTACCATGGTATATGCATTGATATAATTTATATAAGCAGGAGAAGATGATGGTAAGCATTGCAGGTAATGCATTACAGAGCTCCTGGAAGATACTCAGGAAATGCAGTTTGATTATGCTTTTTGCTTTTTGTTGTTGTTGTTGTTTTTGTTTATTAAATGCTAATTTGCAATAAACAAAACAGCTATTAATTATTAGCAAATATTTATAATGCTAGACTCTGTTTCAAGGCTAAATACTGCTAAATGCTGCTAAATCTATAACATAAATGTCTGCCCAGAATTAAAGCTATTAGCCAATATGAAAGCTGTAATTATACCATTAATTGTTCATGTCCTGAAAAATATTTGTAACAGATGCCAAATATGGGATTAGGTACATGCCAGTAAAGCCTCACTTATGGATGGTTTTCAAATGCTGTAAATTACTTTATGATCATCAAAAGGATACACATATGAGAAAATGTGTGAATGAGCTTGGGTTTTTCAGCCTGATCAGAAATATGGAAATTGCTTTACTAGATCAGACTTACAGTTAGAGTACAACATCCAGTGCCTGACAGTGAATGATACTAAGATGTGTATTATCCTCTAATAATTAAGTTCTAGTGAACCAGGTTTATCATCCCTTCAGGAATTTTGTGGTTGGTTATGATATATATGGATTCTCTTGATATTTCTGTAATGGAGTCCAATCCACTATTTCATCTTCTTGTGTTCTTGGTTTCTTGGCTTCCCATGACAGTTCTACAGTCCAGCTAGAACTTGTGTGGGAAAAAATTCCTCAAATTTTTAAAGTATCTTCCAATGTAAATGAATGTCCAACTTATCCTTGTAGAGTGGAACTCTCCTGTACTGTGCATTTTTAAAATAGACTTCCACTTTAATTCTCTCTTTTCCTGGTTTCTCCAGGAACAAGGACCTGAATGTCAAATAGGTTGTTTTCTGTACTTCTGAATATTGCCTCCCCGCAGGTAAGCAGGATAAATGGATTAGGCAAGTGTGCTATGGTTACTTCTGTGATTCTAATCACTGATTTTAGTTAGGATTTTGTCAATTATTCTCATAGTTATAGAGAGTTTATGTCAACAGGAGCTAGAATGATGATCACTGACCTTTACTTTTGCACTTTTATTGGAGCTGAAAGAACTGAGATGGAAGAGGAGCAAAAAATATATTCTTCCTCTCAGCCTCATCAAACTACTTATGATCTTTTGTCCTCATTGAACCTCTATTCATTTTTTGTTCAGAAAGTTTTTTGAGTATTTGAAAACATGCCAGTTCTGAATGTTTATGAGATGTGAGATCTGTTGTACTTATGATCATAGAAATTACTTTAATTCTTTTAGCCAGTTGAATGTGAAAATAGATGCTAGCCTATGTACATTCAAGTTAATACCTTAATGAACTTGGGAGCATTGGACATACTAACAATAAAAATTAGTAACTCACAGCCAGCAATTATTTCAGGTAACCTGATGGAGTGGTGGTAAGTTGATCCACTGTTTTTTAATGTTTTGTACACATGTATAGACAGATACATTGGAAATAACTGTGTTTCTTAAACCTGTAAGTGGTAATGTTCATTCTGTAAGTTTTGTGCAAAACAATAGCCCTAAGTTTTTTGGTTCCCTCTTCTTTTGTGGGTGCCATGTCATGGCCCAGTTACAGATAAGCATTACTTGCTGGAACAGGCTCTGACTCCACTAGGCTAAGCCAAAATCCTCCACTGTTTTTGGGTTCACACACTGCAACTTGACATTAAGGAAAAGGGGAGATAAGCAACTACAGGAGAGAAAGTGAGAGAAGGAAACATCTGTGATAGAGCTGCTCATCTCAGACTGTTTGTGGAGGGCAATTTGCTCAGATTTGGTACATTTCCTTTCCATAAACCAAAACTTAGTTTTGGTTTAACTGGTTTGCACTGTTGCTATGTATATTGCTGCATTCTCTGGCTTTCTATGTTGCCTGCACCACTGGTGAGAAGTGCAATCTTATTTTTTCAAAAGGTTGTCCTGTGGACCAGATCTGTGCACAGGCTTTTAGAAGCAAAAGCTTAGCACTTGGATTTGAACTGAAAAAATACAGCTGCTATTTCTTTCGTTTTAGATAAATTTTCTTCCCTCCTGTAGCAAGATGTTGTGGTAACTGTTGTAAACGTAGTTGTATATATAATGCTACCTCCAATTATTTATTTCTGGGGAAGATGGATTTGTCCATCCATGCTGGCCCCAGATACCCTACTCAGTCCACCTGGAGCTGCTCACTGCCAGTGTAATTTTAAGTGAGATGTCCGAGAGTTAGTTTGCAAGTTCTTGAATTTGAGTAGTTGAAGGGGGTGGGGTGGAAGGGGGTGGTGCAGGTTGTTTTTTTCTGAGGGTTTTGTTTGTTTGTTTGGGGTTTTTTGTAGGGGGAGTTATTTTGGTTTTGTTTTTTGGATGTTTTTGTTTTATTTTGGTTTTTGCTAATCTATATATTCACTTTTTTTTTACCAAGGAACATCTGTCCCTATAAACATCTCAGCAAGGTAGGGGTATCAATGATGCTGGGGAAAAGATCAGTAGAGGCTTTAATAGCGTGTGGTTAAAGATCTGTGTGTGGAACATTGTAATAGGCTTCAGCTCATGTTAATATAGGGGTGTTATTCTTTTTTTTAAGACATTAAATTCATCCATGTGGACAACACTTTAGAACCTGATACAATGAAGGAGGCTTGTACAGGATACAGCCTCTACATCATGCCCAAGCTTTCAGCTAAACACAGATCTCTGAAGACAAAAAGCTGCTTTTCTCTGTCTGCTTTTTGCTATGCTCAGTCCTTTCAGTCACTTGTAAACAAAGGAAGAAAGGACTTTTTTAGATATTCATTTAGTCAAAAGTGTTAACTGTAGCACACTTTCTGCTAAAGGGAAATTGTAGCATTTATTTGACTCAACAGGGAATTATAAAGGTAAAAATATAAAGTAAACAGAATTACTTTTTTTTCTTTTGTGTTTGTGGCAACAGATGTGACTGGACCATCATGATCTTGAGAACACTGAAATACTGACCATGACACTAGTTTTCATACCCTTTTAGCCTTTCTGGGTGGGGAAATGCAGATGTTATTTCTCTGTCATCAAGGGAAAAGAGACTGACACTTCATAATGTTGAGACAAGACTGTCAGACTCCACTGGAAATAACGAAGTTTGACAGTTCCTGGGTTAATACTGCAAGTACCAATCCTGTAAATTTCAATTAGCCCTGACAGCAGTAGGGCTTAACGTGATGTTTATGTGAAGTGGTATGTTGGTAGCTTTCCTTCACACTTATGAGGAAAAGGATCTCTCTCTCNACACACACACACACACACACACACACACACACACAGAGTTAGTCCTAATTATTTCTTGAGATGTCATGAAGATACTTTAAGTGTTCCAGACTGTCTTTGTGTGGACAGACTTAGGAATCTAGCTATTCAGAACATATGTATTAAGTACCTATAATATAGGTAAAAACATGTTACCATAATACCTATAATAAGTACCTAAAACTTGCCACAAAATATTCCAACTTTAGCATTTAAAATTTTCACAAACACTCCACTACCTGAGCTCTATGGAGTCCTGGTAAAGGCAAGACACCAAACCTGATGCACACTGTCCTGCATAAAGCTGGTTCTGGTGTAGTCCTTCTGTTGCCTTCCCCTCTGGAAAATGCAGCTTTGACCAGGAGCAGCTTTGCCAGCTAACAATGCTTGGTCCCTCCTCTCCTTTTCCCTGTGGTATGTACCAGTGAAGAGATACTTCTGTGATACAATGTGATCACAGCTGTGCACCCACTTGGTTTAGATTATTGATGTCCACCCCGATTTCTATCAGCAAGACACTTCTTTTTGCTACATCTTGTGTCAGTTCCCTGAATGAAATAAGCTTTTACAGGCAAGAAGTAGTTTCTTCACTGTGTCCATGCTAGCACTCTTGCTGATGTTAGCGATGCTGCACGAAAATCACACCTCTAACCAACTTTGTGCTACACACTGCTTTACCAGCAAAAGTTTCTAATGCCATCCTGCTGTCATGTAGTCCTCCATGTCCATTTGGTGCTAAATATAGGTGTTATGTGTGAAAACTTTGGCCTACCTGCTGTTCTTAAGAGAAGTCAACAACAAGCCTCGGTTGGGCAGAGGTTCTTCTAGCAAAGTGCAAACATGTTACCAACAAAAAGTCATCATATCTATGCTTGAGATGATCACAGGTATTATTTTTTTAAACAAGTAAATGTGATACATATGAAAGTGCAGGACAAATAATATGTAGATGGGTCTACAAGGCACTGAGCAGTGAAGTTCTGTCTGTGGCTTCCTTGTTAGCTGTCAGGACAGACATTTTGTGCATGGGACTCATCAGGACTGACTTCCCTCTGCTCCACTGAGACTAGTGGGGAGATGGTGTTGAGTACATTGGACAAAAGAAAAATACCTCTAGGGCTGAGTTCTCTCTTAAGAATTAAAGATAGCAAAAATATATGTTAAAGACATGTTAAAGATAGTAAGAGCCTGAAAAGGACACCCAATTTTTAAGTTCTATAACACTGAAGCTGATTTATTGGCACCTTTTCCACCCTGCACCCCCTCTGGTTCTCTCCTGATCCCATACTGCTGAACTTGCTGAAGCAATAGATCATTATGCAGCCAAAGTATGAACAGTTTAGTGCTGAATTTGCTCCAGAGCTGCTGCCATAGAGTGGAAGTATAAGGCTGGAAGAAGTGATATGGCATTGGAATGTACTGGTAGGAGCAGAGCAAGAGGGAAGCAGATCTCTCCTTTCAGCTGATGGCAAGTTATTAAAGCATCTCAGACATGGGATTTGCCCGTATTTTCAGCAATCTTGTATTTAATTCTGCTCAAATCTTATTTCAGCAAGCAATCTTATCAGTCACAAACTCAGGAAGGTATGCTTAAAAATTTATGATAGTACAATAAATCTAGGCTACGTTGTGTTTTTTATAGGTCTTGGGCACCAAATGCAGCTGTCAGAAGAAAGATATTTGACTTGTTCAGCAAATTGAATTTTTATCTAGCTAAAAATCTTGCCATTCTAGAATGATTTCTGCATGGACCTAAGAAAATCAGAAAGACATAGTGTTAAGGAACAAATGCTGAAAAGTCACAAATTTGAGTAAGTGGGAAATGTAAAAATTTTGGATTTGAAATGAAGTTATCTCATGTTAAAAACAATTAATTGTAAGGCTAACATGGAAAATTTTCTCATTTCAATCTACTGAGTTGGAAAGGTGGAAAAATTAATGAAAATCACTGCTTGCTGGTGAAAACTGTGAAAGAAATTCATTCTTCTAATGGGAAAAAATAAAATAGCTTAAATATTGCTGTACATATTCACTGTGGCCTTCTGTGTATGCTTTAATTTATCCTATAGTCTGTCTGTCTTGTATCCTTCCTTCCTCTTCCCACCTCCCTTGTTACTTGTTAGGTGATTTACTTAACACTTTGCAAGTGCCTCTTCTGTGCTATGCATATTCAATTTATCAGAGCTTCTTAGAACAGGTGTCCTCAGGAGAGGAAGTCTTTTTCCTTCCTGGCCACCCTTTCTCTATACAAACAGCAAACTGCAGTAATTGTCTCAAGAGTTTAGAGAGTCAGACAGCAAATGCAAAGGTCCTCTTTTTTTGTCTTGTCTAGCAAGTGTGCTGATTCACTTCAGAGAGCTAGTTCCTCTTCAGAAGTAAGAAAATTAAAGTTCCTCACTGGAAATAAGGAAAGAGGCTGTTTTTCCTTGCTCTTCGGCTGGGGACTCCTACTGTCCTGGAAGTCTTTAAGTTGCATTTCTTTTAAGAATCACATTTTTGGAAGGACACAATCCTGTTACGGCTTTGCTCTGCTGAATTATTGCAGGTTTTATAATAGCTTCAGTGGGATAAAATCAAACCAACAATGGATACAGTGCAAAATCCAGTTCTATCTCTTTTGTAGTTTCACTGTTGTTTTCATGTGTCTCACATGCCATCCCCATTTTCGCAGACTGCTTTCAGGAAGAGACAACCATCAGACAGTGAAGTCATGTTAAAGTATAAGGGGAGTGTTCAAGTCAGAAACAAATTTCCCTCTCTTTGCTTTCACCAGTTCAAAGGTTTTTGAGCCTTTTGCATCAGCACTATGGTGCTTTGCAGTGCCAATGTTTTTTAATTACTCTTCCATGTTTGTGCTTTAGCTTCTCTCTATGGCATGGCATAACGTAACGCATGGCAAAATGACTCCTGTAGGTTCCTGACTCAGAAAATCTTAATCTTAGGTTCCAAAGAGTCCAGTGAGTAATCTTGTGTGAAAGTGAAAGTCTCTGTTGCTTACTTAGGAGTTTTTGACATAATTTTAGATTCCACTGTGGTGTCATCCAATTCAAAGCTTTTATACTTGTAGATATTTACATAGTACAGGAATTCATTTTTCCTCTCCTTTCCCTTTCTTTTTTTCCTTCCACAATTCCTTTTCCTGAAAAGCTAGCATGATGGAAATTAGTTGCAAGTTTTACACTGCAACATTGGCTTGCTTTTCATGCAAGAATACCTTTGTACAAAATTAATCTTACAGGAGGAGGACAAGCCTGGAATATCTTATATTTGGGTCATTTTATAAGAAACCTGTGGTATCTCTCAAACCCCATATATACCCTCTTTCCAAATAATTTCAGGTACTTGTTAGTGCCACATAGTTAGCATCATGAGCTGGTCTTTGGTTTGTTTAATTCAAAGTGTCCCCTCAGCTTAGGCACCATAAAAACAGACACTTCACAGTGCTGCTTTGAGAACACACTACAGTGCAAAATGTGTGTGCGTGTGCTTAGCTTAGCACAGCACAAGTTTGATTCTGCAAAGCAAGGAATGCTGCTCCTGACCCAAGTAGCCTTGTCCTCAACCATGTGTGGCAATAACATACTTGCTATATACAAGTAAGCTGAGGGATCCATTCTGGGTGGATGTCTGGACTGAAAGTGGGACATAGCAGACTACAGGATTTGTGTAGCTCATGGTTCTTCTCAAAGCTACAGTGCATGAACAGCTTTGAGAAACCAGCTTCTGTTTCCATGCAAAAATGTAATCATCAAAAATTAGAGCTCATTTGTGAAATCATGAACCTTGTCAATGCTGTGGTTTTCAGTGTACTATCAGAGGCTACTAGAAAAACACTTTTTACATACTGAAAAAGAAATCAGATGTTTCCAAACTCACAGAAACTAATAAAGGAATTTGTTTATCATAACCAGACAAGTATTTAAAGGGAAAATTGGTTGTATTTTCTGTTAGTGATGACCTTTATTAAGAAACAAAAATTGAAAGTAGCATAACTTGAAGGCAATGAAGCTGTTAAGAAAAGAGAAAATATGGCAAAAGTTTGAGACTTTTTGAGAGGTAGGCTTTAATGGATTTATTTACAGTGTTTTAAGACACTATTGACCCAAACAACTATTCTACTCTTTGGCTGGAGTTTATATCTTCATTTGTAAGTGGCAGATAGAAGTCCTTCCTTGTACATCAGCTTCTGTGGATGTTGGAATCCAGGGCACAGGGAATATTTCCCTGCTTGTATCAGGGAGCTCTGACCCCCAGTCAGACACTGTTTTTAACCTTTGTCCCATGGAAAAAATTGCTAAGGCTTGGATGAGTTGGAGAACACAGGTGTGAACTAGGTATGTAGCAGTAGTAGTAGCAATCTATCACAGGGTGAAGAATTTAGGATTTTAGGATTTTGGTGTGAGAGTGAATGGGAGACAAAATGGAGGATTTAGGGTGTGGTTTCCTTTCCTTCTTGTTCCTTCTTCTTCTTCATTTTCTGTAGCATTGGTGGCACAAAGTCATTGGTTAGAGATGGTAGCAGCATAATTGTTACGTGTGTAGATTAGCAGAAGTTATTGGTAGTAAAGTAAAAACAAGATACGTGTTAAACAGTAATTGAGTCAAATATCTTTAAAAGGCCTTGATTTTGAGAACTCGGGGTCCATTTTGCGCCTTGCTCCTGTGATGCTGAGTCTGGTGTGGACAGTATATCAACCTCAAGATAAGAAAAGAATAAACAATAACCTGAAGACCAAGAATCAGTGAGTCTCGCTCATTTTTCATCCCTGGCAAAGAACTCACGCAGGGAATCTCCTTCAAGGGCCCTGGAGGTAGGTTCCCAGCAGGTTGTGGGGGGAAACAACAGCCAAAAAAGCCCCCAACAGATCTCATTTCAGTTTATGAGTGTGAGCCCACTGCTTCTGGTAAGAGAGTAAATGGGAAAGAATAGGGGAAGATTGAGAAATAGGTGAGAGGTATGAAGGAAAGTAATTGAAGTCAGTACTGCCCTACATCTGTCAAAAAGAAATAGAACAATTATGTGCTGTGAAGATGAAGAAAAATGTGTACTTAGTAATTTTCTTTCAGCGTTCAGGGTCAATATTCTTCAAAGTGTAAATGAGCAGTTTAATGGAGAGAATTAAATGAAAGGCCAAATCCTGTAACACAGCATTATTCTTTCACTTCATTACAACCTGGTTTTTAAACGTAGCTGAGTCCATCTTACACAGATCTACTGGACTTGTACCAGCCTTTACTGGTAAGGAACCAGCTTGGTGGTTTCTGTTGCATTCAGGCACTGCCAGCCTTACAGCAGGGAGAAACTGGTGTGATTGGGAATCAAGGCAGTTGCTGCAGTGACTGCCAGCCCCAGTTCTGGCCTGTAGAAGCCTGGCAAGAGTCTCACCAGGACTGTAAATTGTCATGGAAATGACAATTTTTGCATAAGCAGCAACCAAGTCAAACCAAGTCAAGTGGCATGAACTTTATTTCTTCAAAGCATATGGTTCACTATATGTTCAGTGAGTTTTGGTGAAAGTTTTACTGGAGCTGGGATGGTTAAAAATGGCATCTTGAGCCCAGTCCTGGTTTGGGGAACACACCTAACTTCATACCATTGGAAAAATCCCAATATGATTAACCCTGATGATATCTGTCACATGGGAAACTTGCAGAATTAATGACAGTAACTTTTTTTTAACTAAGACTTGTCTGTCTTGGAGTTCTGTTTTTACTGCAATGCAAGCCATGATGAAGTGGCAGGGCTGTGAAGCTTTCACCTTGATTTCGTGGTGGGAGGGAATAACAGAGAAGGGGACAAAGAGGGCACTTGTGGCCAGGGACATTGTGTGGGAGAAAGTACTTATACTAAGTGAGGTTCCCCTAGTTATGTATTTGCTTTTTTTTTTCCCCAGTAAGTCTTTGGTAGAAAGATTACAAGACATGTTTTGCTACAACCTTCTGTGTTGTTACTTCAAAATATGCTGATTGTTTTTGAAATGGCTACATATGCTTTTATGTTAGCTTTCAGTATGATACTGAAGCAACAGACAATTGCCATGATAAAGTAACTTTCCTCCTCTGCTCTTCCCTCACTACTTCCATGCCTCTTCCCTTATTTCAGCTGTAGCAGTCTTTGGGCTCTCCCATGAGCCAATTTAATTCACTGTAACAATAGAAAACTGTCATGAGTTTTACTATTTTTTTCTTTTTTAGTGAATTAGACTGGCACATATCAGACTGGATCTGATGTGTGGAATAGCTGGTACAAAGCCACACCTGTGTTGCAGATCAAGCTCTAAGAGTATGCCTCCTATAGATATTAATGAAATTTTGTGCACTATTTTAAATGGTGGGGTGTTTTTTCCCAAGTGTCTTAGGGTTAACCCTAATTATATCATGTCAACCTGGCTACCCACATCTCAAGAGGCTCCAAATAAACACTCATTCTGTTGTCCTGAGATCTCCTGACATTTAGAGAGAATTGTGCTAAGAAAAACGGAAGGCAAAGGGACTTATACTGATGTTTCTAATGCCCAAATGGCAACATTAACTGTCCTGTAGAGAGCCTGGTGCCCACTTTTGGCAGTAATCAATTGCCAGTTGGCCAGACAAGTGATCACTGCATACATGCAGAGAAGCATCTGTGGCTTTTCAACATGTCTCAGACACTGGGGATTCATGGCACATGTGGAACAGTGGGATCAAGCATGGAGAGTATGTGTGAGAGTGAGTCTGGGCATGCATGCAGAAAAGCTGATTCATGGAAAGACAAGTAAATTCAGAAGCGTGTTAGTCCTACTGAGCTAGTCAACAGAGCTTGCCTAGTAGGCCTCTGTTGGATGTGGTCAGATTCTCATCACTCTGCTCATGAGAGATGTTGGGTAAGTTAATTCAGTCAATGCAGGCTCCAGTTTGACTGTATTTACCTGTACCAGTTATCAACATGCAGGATTAGGGTTACTCTGGGGTGTGGACAAACTCTTAGTTATCCTCTTACCTCAAGAGATTGTTAGTGAGCAAGGTGGGAATTAACTAGAACATGTTTTCCTGCATTAGAACAGCTTGATAATTTGGATTGCTGGTAGTAATGATTCTTTAAAAATATTCTTTAAAGAAGTGTATGGAGGTTCCCAGGGCAGGAGCATATCTAGCTATTTGTTCATTGAGAAACAATAAGATGCAGTAGGGTGCCTATTTTGTTATGCAACTGTTGATCATGATAAAAATTTAGGAATTATTCCTCTGATAGTATTATGTAGAGACAGACTGAAGGAGGAAGAGCTGCGAATGGGTGGAAAGTGAGTGACCTGAAATTTCACATTACTGTGAAAGCCAACATTCACTTTATTTTGTACAAAAGAAGACCAGAGGAATAAGAGCTCTTAGGTTAATTTAGGTAACCATCCAGAGAGGATGAGGAGTGTTAAAAAGCTCATAACCCCTTCTCTGAATCACTGCCTCAAAACCCAGTACTTGAAACCTTGCAAGCCTTGAAAACAGGCAAACATTGGTCCTTTCTCATGTTGAAATTTTTTTTAAACATAGAATCATAGAATTTTAAGGTTGGAAAAGACATCTAAGATCAAGTCCAACCTCCTCCCTTTAACTCATTCAAACTTAAGTGGGTTACAGGGCTGCCACTACTTTTTTTTCTGTTAATGTTTTCTTCCTTTGACATAGGCAGTTTTTTGATTGGAAAGAATGAGAATCATAAAGTCATAGAATAATTTACATTGGAAAAGATCATGAAGTTCAACTGCCAACCCAGCACTGTCAAGTCCACCACTAAACCATGTCCCCAAGTGCCACATCTGAACATCTTTTAGATACCCCCAGGGATGACAACTCCACCATTTCCTGGGCAACCTGTTCCAATGCTTGGCAAACCTTTCAGTGGACAAATTTTTCATAATATCCAATCTAACCTTCCCCTGGCACAACTTGAGGACATTTCCTCCTGTCCTATCGCTTGTTACCTAGGAGAAGACACCGACCCCCACCTGGCTACACCCTCCTTTCAGGCAGCTGTAGAGAGCAGGAAGGCCCTGAGTGTCCTTTTCTCCAGGCTGAACACCCCCAGCTCCTTCAGCTGCTCCTCATCAAATTTGTGCTCCAGACCCTTCACCAGCTTTGTTGCCCTTCTCTGGACACACTCCAGACCCTCAATGTCATTTTTGTAGTGGGGGGCTCAAAACTGAACACAGGATTTGAGGTGTGGCAATTTATTTTTTTCTTAAAATAGTAGGATTTTTATACAGAGGAATGAAAAACCTTTGAGTTTTAGTTCAAAATCCTTCAAATCAGCTCATATGGTGGGAATGGAAACAGTCATATCACCCTTTCACACCTTTGATGCCACTTAGGTTCAGTTCAACATGTGGCATGGAGACCTTTGGAACTGTGATATGTAACTCAGGCATCTTTGCCTTAGGCTCCTTCAGCTTTCCTTCTGGTCCTTTGATAAGGATGTCATAGAGATGACACCTTTATATAAAAATTGTGCAAGTCTCTCTGAGCAGGTAACTCAAGGTAAATTATTTTCTTATACAAGTTAAATAAAATATCCTCTTCTTTGGCAGTAAGTTCATCCCGTCCACAAATGCTTGTCACTTTATGTCCAGATCTGTGAGCCTTGTTTCTACACTGCAAACATGTTGATGCAAAAGTTCCTCCTGACACTATTCAGTCCTGCTTGTTTCAGTCTGTGCTGCATGAAAGAGACATTTTCCAGCACCTGTGTTCTCACTGGTGCCTTCAGCAAAGCCCTGCAGATGAACCATTAGAAATACATGCTGACCTTAACAAAGAAGGAGCCGACATACTTCACTCATAAGACCCAGAGAGCAATCAGACAGCATCCCAGTGACATTCATCACAGCTGCTGGCAACAGCCTTTAATTCATCTGGTATTTAACCAGGGTGAAATACCCTGTAGCTATATCATGTTTGTTGGTGTTAGATGAACCCAGCTCATCACCCGCTCACTAAAGTTCAGAATTTAACACCAATCTGTGGTCTTCAGGCAGTTCATCTCCTGCACAAAATACTTGTCTCCTCTTTGTCCTTTATTATATTTTTTATTCACCACAACCTCTTTTCTAAACTCCAGTCTGCTCACCTCCAACGTGTAATTGAATTCCGTTTTCCTGAATTTGGAAGCTATCCTACATTCTGGCACAAGTCAGAGATGCAGCCAATCAATGTCATAATTAAGCCCAGTGATTACAGGCAAATTTTCCAGTTTTCACTGTTAAAAGTTAAGAATATTCAAGTGGTGAAAACTGCAAGTGTGTTTTCAATGTTTGAACGCTGAAGTGATGTGGCTGCAGCATCCTTTAAAAAGATGGATGGGAATGGGAGATAATTAGAAATAATCGCTCAGATAATGAATAGCTATGTGTCTCACATGCATCCATTGCTGAGTCTTTAAAGGAATTAATTGGACCTCTTTCAGTGTGAGTCTGATCAAGAGAAGTCAATGGAAACTAATCAGTCATTGGGGGCTAGAGCAAATTTAGTGGGTATTAAACATGGCCTGGTGCAATCCTATGGAATGGCTTCCCTTGATTTCATGATACTTACATCCTTCTGCATACAGGATGTGTTCTAATTGAATGCTCTAATGCTGTAAAGTTGGAGAAGTAAAACTTTCCGGATTGAATCCTGGTTCCATTGAAGTTTAGAGGCTCCTACTGATTTTAATGAGGCTGGTTTCATGCCCTGTGTAAGTCTAGGTACAAACCACATTATTGTTCAGGTAAATTTTTAGGAGGAAAAAAAGCCTGTAGCCTACCTTTGAACACTTCCCTTATACAGTTCCATCTGCTTTGAATCTAATTTAGCTTTCAATATATCTAAAAGACTTTAACAAATATTTTTTTCTTAAAATTAATCATCTGTATAAAAAAAAGAAATCTCTAAAAACTTCTTCCTTTAAGTGCCAGCTTCCAACTTCATTAGGCTGACTAGAAGCCCTAGAAAAGTTACCTTCTTTACCTTGGAAACAAGAATAGGGACACAATAACAGTATAAAAAATACAAGGAGGGAATTGTGCATCTTAAATTAATGATGTTAGAGGCAGAAGAAAACCTACATCACTGATTGAGATGGATCAGTTATTAGAGGCTATCTAAAAAGTTAAAAACAGTAAAGTACATTTTTATGGCTCCCAACATTCAAAAAAGAATGACTGAATTTCCCCGAATAACTAGATTTAAACAGTAAATCTTGACTACTTTTTAGGGCAATGGTAAGATTTGGTTTCAGTTTCCAAGTTTTTCATCACAGTGTCAAAGGCTGAAAATGTTCTCTTCCTTTTATTTTTTCCCCTAGGTTAAAGAATATTGAGGTTCCTGGATGATCATTTGACACTGGTAATTCAGTAAATAGAACACCAGGTACGGTGAGATTTTTATTAAAACCATAACAGGTAGCAAAAATTAACATTGTTAAAACAGTGGAATTAAATTTGGCAAAGTACCAGCATTGGTACAAGGGATTTAATTCTGTGTTCATCAACACTGAGCAATCACCTGACAGTGCTGAAGGAGGCATTCTTACTCTTGGGCTGAATTAACTGGAGTGCAAGATACAGACTTCAAGCGAATCATGGACACGCAGGACTTAATACTGGGTGCCCTGAAATGCCATGTATTGCTTTGTGGCCACCCACTTGGACAGTGTTGTGGCAAGGGGATCTCCTGCAATTAGTTGATCTTTGTATACAGCAAGTAACCAAGGCCAGAAGAAGCAGTTTATGAGCTCTACTCCTACAGGTGAGATACTTACCTGAATATACTGTCATTATCAGTAAAACTCTTGTGGTACAAATGGCCCTTTAAGGTCCTGGGTTAGTTGTCCTGGGTGAAAGTGTTGTTACCTTTCCCTTCCTATCTGCTGGAGAGATGACCTAGAACAGGAATAGCACAACAGGCTTGCTCCTCAGCCAAATTCACAGCCTGGTAGTTAACCTAAAGCAAAACTAAGGGTGTATTACATAAATACTGCAGCACTTGTTCCTAAGGTGCTGTAATCACTGACAACTGATTACAAATTACTGTTCCTAAGGTGCAAATCACTGACATCCATGGAAAGGGGACTGTGACCTCTGATAGCAAGGGCATGTGGGCAGTGGGGTGCAGTAACTGCTATAGCTGATCCCCCAGAGATGGAGACAAAACCCTTTGGGCCTCTGCCCTTTAGCTGGAGCACACTCTCTCCCCCAACACGCAGCAAACACAGATGATTCAACACATCTATAACAGGGAAAGATGCTGTTGTTGCAGGCAAACTCTTTGCATCTATGGATTGGTGCATTCAAATAGTCCTCTGTGTGACACCTACACAGACAAGTTCAAGCTGATTTGAGTCAACAGATATGACTATTTAACACAGTGAACACAGAACAGATAAAGCAGTTCTTTTCTAGTATCAACTCTCCACTGTCTGTGTGTTGACACTTCCCACACTCCAGGATCAATGTTTTATTACTGTGATTTCTTCTCAGTGCTGGTGTTCTGAAATGACCCTTTTAAACCTGATTGGTGCTGCGTAAAACAGTATGGAAAGTATCGTGGGTTTGAAACACACACATATCTCGTCTCATATGTGCCTGATTGGTAAGTTCAGGATGAGAGAGAAGGACCTTCCTAAAATATCTTTAAGAGAAAAGGATGTGTAGAACATGTATTTAGGTCCTGTGGTGTTTCCTAGACATTTGACAGCGTATATGAATATTCTGAAGGCATCACTCACATAAATGAGTGGGATGTGATTGCAATGAAAGATGCAATTTTCATGGAGGTTTACTGTAGCAAAGTGTTGAGTGAAACAATGAAAAAAACCCTAAAATGTCACAGCACCTGTCCGGAGTTTCTGAAGCTGTATTTGACATTTAAACCAGTATTGGTGCTGGAGTTTCATTTTTAAGAATGAGGACACAATGTTAGAAGGAGTTTGTGTAGGTGGTTCATTGGAAGTTTGCATTAAGATCAGCTTCACAACTATCCTGCTTTTTCTTTGTATTGCAATGTAAATTGTGTGGTTTTGCAATACCAAGAATTATGGATGATCCATTAGTTTGAAGGGCATTACAAGGGATATCAACAGAAGACATAATCATTACACTGGTCATTCTTATTGTGATTATAGCCATAACATTTATGCCATGTTATGATGGATTGACACATAACATTTGCCATTAATTGCTTCTATTTCACAATTTTCCAGCTTTACTGCTGTAGTTGCTTTGAGGTTTCTCCCATGTAGATCATTCTGTAGGTCCAGTCCTTGCAATGATCCAGAAAAGCCTCCAGTCCCCATTCCCATCACACACACACACAAAGATCCAGTTGAATTTAGCACTGGTCAGGGATGTTTGCCCTCTCTCTGTCTGCTCTGGTGCAAAACACTGAATGATGCCAGCCCCCATTTCAGTGTGCAGCCACAGAGTCCAGCTTGGCAGCGCACATCCCGCTGCGGCTGGCCCTGAGCAGGCAGCGCTGTCACCGCTGCCACATCAGCTCTGATCTAGTCTGATTCAGCCTGCTGCTACAGAGTCACTTGAGGGGATCCTTGTGGGGATACCAAGGCAAAACCACTTTTTGCTTCTAGGATGAATATTTCTATTTTGGACACAAGGATCTCTCTTTTCCTCTTGTGGGATTTGGAGCAAAGACCACTGGCAGTTGTACCACCTGCTGGATGGAGCTACTGGAGGGTGTTATCTCCCTAAATCCCCTTTTGTGCAGTTCTACTTACAGTCTGGTATAATATACATATACACCAGCTGTGTTGTCACAAAACAACAAAATACTAGGCCTAATTACAAAAAAAGCAACACTTTACTTCATGTGAAGAAGGTTGGCCAGGTCATTCCCCTTTTTAAACCAGGTGCAACACATGAATAAATTTTGCCCAAATACCAGACACATGATGCTTCCTACATTGTTGCAAGATATCTTGCATTTCTTCCCACTGTACTGGAATGCTGAGCAACAGCAGCAGCACGAAGCTACCAAGGCAAAAATGATCCAACAAAGCTGAAGCTAACACACCACAGCTGCTTCCCAATATCAAAACTTAGGTATCTATGGATTAAATTGACAGTTGCCTAAATTTCCTTATTTTCAATGGAGACTTCATCCCTGAGACTACATTAGTTGTTGTGCATTTTACAATAGCAGAAAAAATTGTGGAAACATGCCCCTTCAAAAATTAGTGATTTGTAAGGTTAAACTTCAGGCATTCTCCTTTAAATTGTGATCCTGTTAAAATATCAGGGCAAGGGAATTGGATTTGATCATTCTGTTACCTTTTTGCATGGTGGTAAAGAAGATGGTATGCGTGAGTTAACTGTTCAAAGTTTGTTTTTACCAGATGGATCTGCCTCCAAGGATGGACATTGCCTTTGAATTAGATTTCGCAATTGTCATTGGCTGCATCCTTGATTACTGAAATTAAGAATGGCTCAGGCTCTTATCTAAGAAGAGCAGGGTGGAGAGCTAGGTAAATGTTTCTTCCCTTGGCCTATCTCCTTGGTGGGACAGGGAGGGGTTTGTTTGCTTAATCAGCCTGTGATCTGAGGGTTTGTTTTCCAAAGAAGCATGTGGGGCTGGTGTCCTTGGGTTCCCAAGCCTGAGGCAGTAGTGCTGGGAAAAATGTAATCAGGGCCCATCCTTAATATTTATAAAGAGGACATAGAACTTTTTATAACTGAAGCCAGTCATGAAGCAAAATAAAAGTAAGCCAGAAATAAGTATTTTTTTTATAACTCAGTGCATTAAAAACCAACCAAACAACCCAAAATATAGTCCAGTTCAACCTTTGTTTTATGTCACCATGTTATACTTGCTCTTCAACTTCTCAAAATGACAGTTCTGGGATCTTGATGTCAACCTGTGGAAGAGTGATTCCCAGACAGAGCATCTGGCTCCTTGTATGAGTCCTGAGGCAGTCAGTTGTGTTGGGGGCCATGGAGTTGCCTCTGGCTCTGACATGTGCTTGTGTGTGTCGCTTGATGGGGCTCAGTGGCAGCTCTGCCCTGCTGAATGCTGCCTTGTTTTCACTTTCCCATCTGAGTCACTTTGCACTTCTTAATTATTTTTGTAGTGACCATTCCCTTTAGGAGGTATTGTCTCTTCCCTCCCAGCCTTTTCTATTCCTACAGCTGGGTGCAGTAAGAGCAGTGCTGTAAACAGCATCCTCAGCCTGCTGAGAGGCACAGCCTTTCCCAGTGCTAGGTCTAATAGAGTTACTTTGTTTTGCCTTCGCTTTACAACTTAAAGCACAATACTTATGGCTCCTTCTTGTTCAAAATTCCTGAGGAATTTTGAGAAACTACACACAAGAGTGAGGATATGGATGTTGAAGGCATGAAGGTAGGGGTTTTTTTGTACAAGTAATGCAAGGGGGATTTAAGGATTTGACTCCTGAAAAGGCTTTAATTGCTAGCAAGGCCAGAGGAAAAAAATTGTGTGCTGTGACTTCTGCTGATCTGGTGTGGGAGTGGTACACAGCACTGTGCAGAACTGAACCCCTCTGGTCTCAGGGCTGGATGCTGCACGTACATCCACACCGGCACAGAATTAAACAGAGTCCTTCCCTTTAGTAACTGATGTACAACAGTTTTACATGCTAATTAGATTCATGTCATGACATGTCTTTCACTTATAGACAGGTCCTAGACACAAGAAATTTTAATCCCCTTCCCCATCCAGACTGAGCCATTTTCCTAGACCAGAGCCATTAAAGCTGCAAGTGCACAAGGATGATATGTAACTCAGTTATGGGGAAGAAGACTATACCCAGCTGCAACTGATGTGGAAATTGGGTATGGCTACTGCAAATCACTGTGGAATTATACAAGCTGGCATTAAGCAAGCAGCAGGGCAAATTAGCCCTACACTGAGCTGCATGCTGCTATGCTTGCACAGCTACTGATTTAACATGTCTAAATGCAGCACAGCTATCTCTACATATCACTGCATTTTGTTTGTAGTTAAATCCAGTGGGGACCAAAGAATAGGAATTGCTTAAAATATCTGGTCTGCCTTTCTGCAAGTTTAGCGTCTTCTCTCGTCGCAAAGCTCAAGAGGCTATTCTGAAGCAGGGAAAAATCCTGTGTGTAATTAACAAGCCCTGGCTTGTGTCCCCATGGCCATTTTTCTGCAGACTAAGTACCTGGAGCTAGAGCCAAAGGTGCTGCATTTGTGCTTTGAGATGGGGCATGCTGTGGTTGCAAATCCTGTGGTTTTAGTTGCTAGAGGCCATGCAGCACTGCCCCATGAGTAGTAGCATGGGATCCAGAAAGAGGCAAGAATTTCTTGGCCTGGATTCAATTCCATGCAGTGAGACTGGTACTTGCAGAGAGCACAAAAGGTATGCAGGAGGCAGCTGGAGAAAGGTTAGGGATGCAGAAGAGAAAAAGAGTTTACAGGCAAAAGCACCTTTATAAAAATAAGCAAAGTATCGAAAATAAAACAGTGTAGTAAGTACTTTAAACAGGACATACATAAACTAAGAAAGCACCCATTTTCCTTGAGAGAATACCTATCTTTTCAAAATGCATAGCCTTGATGTCTCTTTTTAGCAGTGCAACAGAGATGTACTGAACATTTTTTAGAAATTATACCCAAAACACTAAGAGCTGGACCTTCCAATTAGGTGTAGACCAGCACAGCCTGTTTGGTAGAAGTCACAACTAACATTAAAAGTCTGTTAATAGCAAAACTTCTTGCCCTGCTGTAACTAGCACTGTGTGATTGTCCCTTTTGCTCCTTTCCAAAAAATCAGTTATTTCAGAAGTAGTCATAAAGGTCAAAATATCAAAGAAAAGCTAATGGTCTTTCTGTATGATAATAATTGCTGACATTATAAGTGGCTTGAAGCTTAGGTACACAAAGACTTTTTCAGGCAGCTACTCCGAGGTGGGCTTAAAAAATGTATTTTGCAAAAACTCACAGCTTCTTTGTCAAATGCTTCATTTTCATACAATTTTTGACTGAGCAGAGAAAGACCATCTTTAAGGGGCTGGATTGCCCATCTGGGGTCAGTGTAGAAGAATGGAACAGATTTTTTTTATAATTATTTATAAGATGTCTGCTTTCATAATGCTGTTCCTTGAGTGTCAGACGACCTCGGGGGCCCTTGGCCACCCCCCTCCATGTGTTGGTCATCAGTAATGATTCATTCCTTGAAAAACATGGAGCAACTTTTAAATCCATGTATGTTCCCCTCCCTCCCCATGTTGTCCATCTTCTTTTCGTATGGAATTTAAGATTTAAGGATATCAGGGACACATTTCTTCAGGTCTCCCTACAATGCTGTTTTCAATTGAAACATCAGATGCTGTTTTCGATGGAAACATCATTGGCAATGTATTTGTAATGTTTCTTTTGATCCTACAGCCCCACCCTGCCAAAAAGCTCCTCAGAGGTGCACTCTGAGCATGGATATTACCTCACAGTCTAGTGACTGCTCCCTTCTGCCATAATTCTTATTCATTGTTTGGTAAATCTAGTGGCTCTAATCATTGTGCAAGGTGCTGCACAAATCCTTAGGGTTTATCTAGAAAACATTTTACATTCCTAGTTTAAATGGCTTGGCTGATTGACTGATAGTGTAACAATATACTAGGCTGGACAGACCATTGATCCTCATTCCAGGACTCAAATGTTATTGTCTCTCTTTACATTTACTGTAAATGCTCCAGAAATGTTTGTGCTCTGAGGGAAAAAAGAAAAAAAAAAAAAAAAAAGTGCAGTGTCTACCTCTTTCAAATATATTGGGAACAACAATCTCAGCTAAAAATGTAATCTAAACTGCCAACCTAGCTGTCTCTTCTAAGGCCTGATAAGGTTTACAGTCTAAGATCACAGTGAAAGGTCCTCTTGCAAGACAACCTAAAGTAGTTTAAGCATCACCACCCCATCTCTTTATTAAAACACTGAATTTGAACAAGCAACTGCACCAGCACTCCTGTTTCACGGTGCCAGCAGAACCAGGTTCATTTGAAGAGCCTCTGTTCTCAGTAAGTTCTTGAATTCCTACAGCTATACTTGCAAGAGAACATCTCACTATGGCTGGGATAGACAGCACAGGATCAGAAACAGCCACAAAATGACTGGTGGTTTTTTCTTGGCTTTTGACCATGACTCCTAAAACTAGTAAATAGGATGTTGGTTTCTAAAGCTAGTAATTAAGATGTTCCAAGAATCTAAAGCGGTTTCCCTGTAAGGGAGGGAAGAGCTGCTTGCTGGATAAGTCCTGATGAATGGCACCTGCCTACAGTTGGTGAACAAAGGTGTAATTTTTGGAATTTTGTCCACTATCATGAAGTGGTAGCAAGTTAAACACCAGATGAATGTGTCAGACTGGTTTATACATGTCTTTGCAGCTAGAACTGTAAATACTTTGAACTGCAGTCTGCTCTGTACTGCTTGGAGTGGATAAATGCATTGCTTTGGCTGTACCATTTTCCAGCTGATCTACAGAAAACCAGGGACAGACAATCCTCCTCAGGGGCTGACCTGTATCAAGGACCTGTTGAATATTTTCCATCAAGTTCCAAACTTTTTCATTAAAGGTGTTTTGGGTGGTTGGTATTGTCTGAAGGTCTCTCAAAACTTGTCTTTTTCACAGAGCAGAAAGGCTTGTTCATGATTCTTGGCAAAGTCAGCACGTGTTGTCAGCTAATCATTGGAGAGCGCTTCTTATGGAACTCCCCTCTCTGGGGATAGAGGTCAATGTTGGTAGGGACTGGGTAGACAAAGAGGGCGAATGCTTGTCAAGGAAGACTGAGATTGACAGGAAAATGCATTCATTTCTGAAACCTGGAGATGACATCACATTTGATCAAGTTGGAGGCCCTTTTTTTATCAGGAGGCCTACTGATTGGAAAGGTCAGCAAGTCTGGAACAGGGCTGTCTGATTCCGTGTCGTGCCACAACCAGGATTTACCCAGAATTGAGGTTATACATGCTATCTTCTCTCTTTTCTGGCTGCTCTGTGCTTTGGCTCCCTTCTGCAGAGCACTGTGGAGGAAGTCACATGGAGCTCCATGTGGAAGCCCCTTCAGGGCACAGCAGCAGAAATTTGAAATAAATGCACCACTAGAGGGCATCTGCTCGTTCTCACAGCTGGAATGGAATCCTGCTCACCACTGCAGAATGTCAGCCCAGTATTTACAGCTAAAGGTAAAAAAAGGTCCTGGAGCTCAAAGCCTCCAGCTTTTTTTTTTTTTTTTTTTTAATGAACACATCCTTGTACTTTGTGTCCTCAAAGAAGAATACACTGAAATGCGTTAAATAGCAAAATTAAAGATGGTATATCGAGCTCTGCAGATAACCAAAGTGTGACAAACATCATCCTGAATGGATAGAAATGGATGTTTGCTTATTTTCCTGCAGGTTCAGAGGGAGCAAATGGGCTTTGAGAGAAAGAGGGAGGAACTCAGTTTGCCTAGTGCCCCTGTGAATACACTTGGAATTAATCTATGTAGAGATGCTGAAGGAAGGCAGGAGAATGTTCTCACTATCTAATACAATGGCGTTTTTTTGCTATGCTTTAATTCTTCCTGAGAACTAAGGAATTACATGTATTTATAAATTTTAATTTAGATATACTCACTTCACAGGTTTGGTTGATTGCCTTTGCTTTTCTAAGTACTGCATGTGGCTGTGGCTACACCATGGTACACTAGGTTTTATGAACCCTGGAGAGCTCATGTGGTAGCTGCAGAGCAGTCTCTGAGCCACACTGCAGCAGGAAGGCCTGCACACAACTGGCTAGAGGTTGGTTGGGCACAGCCCACAACACATCAACGTGGCTATTGATTCACCCGTGGTCTGTTGTTTTCCTTTGTGTGTAGGCTTTCCCTCCTCCTCTCTCAAAGAGGTCCCAGCACACCTCAGTCCTTCTCCTCAAAACTGCCACCTCCAGAGAGGAGGGAAAAGAATTTTATTTCAGCTCTAAAATAAAATGCCAGTGGTGTCCACTTGACAGATCTGATTCCAGGTGTAAGGTAATCCAAACCTTCCTGTCCCATCCTCTCCAGGCTTGCTTTCTGCAGCTGAGCGATGATAGTCCTGCACTAGTGCAGGCTGAGCCTCATCCCTTCCTCCAACCTTTCTGAGCAGAAATCCTCAGATGTGCCGTATTGTGCCAAATCCTTTACAGTGGTTTTGTGATGTGAGTTAGTATCTGCTGGAGATGCTGAGCTGAGATGTGAACTCATTTCACAGGGGGCTTGACCTGAATTCCCTGAAGTGAGAGCCTTGTCCTTTTACTCACTGAGCTCCCTCTTTTTATACTTAATCAAATCCTAAATCCTCTGAAGTGAAAAAATGCACATTTTGTTTTCAATGACTTGCTGAAGCTGAATGCTTCTCACAACCAGCAAGGCCTATGAAACTAGTATTTATTAAGGATGAGTGATTTCTCACACTTATTCTGTTTCTATCCAAGGCTGCCGACTTGGTCCACCTGGGTTTCAGAACTGAGATATCACATTTCCCACGTCTCATGCCTTCTCTATACTTGCCCTGCATTATTTATTAAGGCACTGAGTGCTCCTGGGTTCGTTGTCAGGCAGGGTCAGACTCCTCTGGGCTCACCTCTGCTGCCACAGTGTTGGAAGACTGATGCACCAGCCAGTTTATTGAGCAGACTGGTCCTGCAGCTGGTGCTGCAAATGGGAACTTAGAAGCTACTCAGTGGAGAAACTCAGAGGAAACTGGGAATCAAAGCAAAAGAGAGGACCTGGGGTTTCTGACTCTGAAGGAAGATAAGCAGATTAATTGGTGTCTCCCTCAGAGTTGTTTTGGTTATCAATTCTTTCAGGTCAAGCAAGGTTGCAATATCTCTGCTGGCTGTAACACTCTTAATGACTGAGTTGATCAAATCAGTGTCATCCATTTGGACCTTTCTTGCCAGATTGAGTTTGTGGAAGAGTTTCAGCAACTTTTCTATCAAGAGTCTTACCAAACCATCTGGGGGGCAAGGAGGGGGGTGGAGGGGAGGAAATGCTATTTAGTATTAAAGACTTGTTGCTATCTCTAAGCTGCTAACTGGATCCCCCCTCTGAATCATTCCAGATCAAACATGTATGTGGTTAACTATGGCTCTAGTTTGGAAATTTGTTGTGCCACCTTTTGTCCTAGTGAAAGAAGAGTTGTAGCAGCATGGCCTGCATGGACACTTTATTTTCCCTACAACTGTGATATTTCCGTAGCTTAGGAGGAACAGTGGCTGATTACAATAGGAGAAAAGCACAAATAGTCATTAGTGACTTAGGGAAAAAAGTTCTATGAAAGGTTACGGAGCTGTTAATTTTCTTATTGTTTCTTTATTTTCCAAGAGATAGGCAGTGTGGCCCAAATCTCCCTGAGGTGGTGAGGAGTGTGAGTGCGCCATTAAAGCTGGTGTTCGGGTGAGACTGTATGCTACTGCTAGCAGCAAAAGAGGATGCATATACATGTTCATCCTTGGACTGCAGAAGAGGGGCAGACACTTCCTAGATCTTGCAAGTCAAGTTTCATATTTTAAAATTCTGGGTCACTTCACTAATTAAAAAGTTCTGTTTTTAAAATTGTTTCTAATCAGGCACTGGGGGCTGGAGTGTTTTTTCGTCTAAAGCCTATATCATCCATCAAAACGTGCTTCATGAAAACAGCTGGATCTCGTGTTTAAGTCTTCATAACTGAACTGAATGTTTAGGCTGTCTTTTTCCATCAAATGTGTGATTTAACAGTGCAGCGGTGGAAGAATGTAGGACAGTTTCTGAATTGCAGATTTCTTTACTAGCTGTTTGCGAAGCAGGAAGAAAAAGAAAACACACACTGCTGGCAGAAAAGTACAATACTACTACAATAAGCATACACCACATTCCATTTGATGGACAGCAGTGTCTATTCCCATAGAAAAGGGCTGGGATTCATGTGAATTAGTTCCTCGTGAAGTGTGTATAGAAATCCAAATAGTCTCTTCTCAAACATGTTGGTTGCCATTCTGTTTTCTTCTAGTCACTTACTAAGATTAGAAGCCGCAAACTGTGAAACCAAAGTTGCAGGAAAGGCATGGTGTGTTTGCAAAAAAAAAAAAAAAAAGAAAAAAATTGGGCCTGTGTGGGTCCATACTGCAGTCTTTCCTCCTGCAAAGCTTCCCATAGCCCTGTGTGTGTCTGTGTCTATGCCCACGCACATGGGTTCCCATTTGGCTCTGCCCCGTTTCTTTGGGATCTGTCAGAATAAGTGTCTGTACAATGTTCAGCTCTGCGCTTGACTGAAAGCTTGAGAAGTTAAAAGCTCTTAGAACAGTCTCAAAAAACAACATGCACACATAACTAAAAACACATGAGAGATGAGAAAAAGAGAAATAATGCAACATGCTGTAACATTTGGAACCTTTCTCTCTTTTTAGCAGTTATCAGAGAGGCTCAGCAAGAAAGGGACCCCTGGAATCCACAGGGTTTCTCTCAGAAACACAGCGACAGCTGAACAGTGCATGAGAGCTGAGGCTACAGGGAAAACCTCCATGAAAAATAAAAGGAAAGAAAAGGAAAGGAAAAAAAAACCTGAGTTTTTGTTAAAGCTATGTACAGATGCAATGACAATTTGATGAGTCCTTCTGCTTTTTTTGCTTTCATGCAAACTGATAGCCTGCTCTTGGGAAAGGTCTATGGTGGTTGTGAGCATCCTGTTGTCTGCTTGAAGTTACAAGCTGACTGGATAAGCCAAGAAAAGCAGCACTGTGGAAAAGTGAAAAGGTGTTTGACAATGTCAGGAATTCTGTGTTGCTGGTGGACACGCACTCAGAGCTAAGGCTCAGACAAATTTACAGCATTAAGCAAAAGTGCAGTGGAACCAATGTAATGCCAGTGCCAAACACTCAAAAAGACTAAGTTCTGCCTCACAGGGTCATGAGAGTATTATAATACTGCATGGCTTTTTCAGGCAACAATGTGCTGTTTTGATATGCTTTCTGGTTTTTTAACTGCTGTGGGTTGTGTTCTCACGGTTTGCCCTGCAACCACAGGGATACTTTTTGTATTCTTTAGATGAAAGCTGTTCCTTCGGCTTCTTCAAGAAGAAAATTGAGAGTGTGGCCTTTAAGAAAATGATCAAATGTGACAAGTGTTGCAGTAAAGTCACAAACAGTGAACCAATTTTTATTATGATGATTTGGCTTCTTATGGATAAGAACACAGTTGCACTTTTGTTTTGCTTGCTCTCTAAGGCCTTGTGTGCATAAACCCTGCCTTCCCCTGTCGTACCAGCTTTTTTCTGACCCCAAAGAGGACAGCTAGGCTTCTCAGGCATCATTAGCTAGTGTTGCCTCTCTTGCCTTACTGCCTGTCAATATGGGAATAGATTCACTGCAGCATTAATGTAGATGAACATCTGAGCTGAAGCTGTTGTAGAGGGTGAGCAGTCACAGCGCAAAACCAGTTACAGGCACTGCGAGGGCGTATGAGGATTTGTCCCCTGAAATTTATGAGTGTGGTAAGCTGAAGTGCTCTGTGATCCTTTCCTAGTGCGTTGTGAAAGGGTTTCTCTTTCCTTCCCATCTCATCACAGAATGCTACGGAAGATATTGGAGGACTGCTGGCTACAAGGAATGGTTTTGTGTTCATTGCAAAACAAGACCCCTGCTGAAGGTTTTACTTGGGAGCTCACCCCCTATGTCAAGCCAGAGAGTTAATTACCCTGAATTACCCCAGGTATAATCTGGTAGTAGCTTTCTTGGCAAGGGAACATGCAAAGTTAGAGTGTGTGAGTTAATTCTGCAGCTAATATGTGCACCTGTGAAAAAGTGGTGGTGACCATTTTTTACACTTTATTCATGTGGCTTCTCTGTTGGAGAAGTACTGTATTAGTAGCGTAATGGTGAGAAATTCATAGGGAATTACCTTGGTTGGTTGGACTTGAGTACTTTGAACCTGGTTGTACATCGAAGTACCTTCACTCCTATGACATCATCAAAGTACCTTTACTCCTATGACAAGTAAATAAAAGAGGGTGTAAGACAGGACTGCTCTCATGTGGTAGCATTTCACACCCACAGGTGTGGCAGGTATAAGGGACCATACAAGATGCAGGACTGGGGAAAAGCAGGCTGGTTGTTACTAAGTCAAAGCTCCAACCCATGTCAAGGCTCTGAGCTTGTCTCCCCTTGCAAACATTAACTGCTAGAAGTGTACAATAAAGCCTCAGTGGAAACTCAGCTTATATAAGCAAAAGAGTTCCGTTACAAAACACCCTCTTCGCAGGAGTTCAGTTTTACACATAAAAAAGTAAGAATGAGTTTGGTTTGAGCACCTGGGGAGATGGCCCATCCTGATCAGGTAAAATCATTTGAGGCCTTAAATTAATCTGCTACTAGGTCTCTCCTATAAGGTCTCTAGGGGTTGAGAGTGCAGGGTATGACTGGTAGTTTTCTAGTACAGAAGATAGGTGAAGTATAGATAATGTTTGCAAGAGAGTTCCTTTGGGACTGTAGGTGCCCACATTAAATTAAATAAGCTATTATGGCAAAAGGTTGGAAGTTCTGCCCTTTTATTTTCTAGCTTTTTGCCAGCATGGGTTTTTCAACTCTGAGCCAGCACAGCTACACCAAGAAAGCCTTTCAGAGGAACCCAGACACATTTTCTTAGCCTATGTAGATAAGACATCAGAGTAAGGCTTGCAATATTTTGATTGCAGTACAGCAATCTGAAAGTTCACAAGGTGAGGAGCACTTCTCACCAAGAATATACACTGCAAACTGTATTTAGAAATAACATTTTTAATTAAAAACAGCATTTCTGATCCTGTTGGCAGTAGCTATGGGGCATAAGTGAAGATATATAATCTGACAGGAGATGTTTGGAATCTTGATGCAAAAGACTGCAAACCAGTCTCAAGCCTGCTTGAATAATCAAATTAAGAACTTTCTTTCTTAGGCGTACATTTCTGAAGTGGCACGTGCAGGTCTGGCACAGAGCACTCATTATTGCTGATAACAGCTGACATCAAAGACTTTCCTGTTATGAAAATTTGTAAAGATGCAAATACAGACCCTTTGTGTAGATCCTGGCTGTAGTTTCACGATATACTGGTTTTGGTGGCACAACCATCTTTAAAAGTTCTGGTTCCTTCTGGTTCCCAGAGCTTGTTCCTATCTTTGTGCTGCAGTTATCTCTCTGCTGTGTTGCTACACTGCTTTAGGATCCAGGAGAAAAAAAAAACAAACACTTTTATTTTTGGTTGGGATTATTTTACTGATTTACTTTGCAGCACAGCCCCCTACACTGTGATGTGTGGCAAACTGTGACGTGAAGGTGGCAATAAGTCATTAAGACTTATATTAGAAGTGGGATTGGATGTGGGTGGGATCACCTTCCACCAGCTTTGTGATGGAGGCAGGGTCTTGTGAGACTGTGCAGTACTGGGCAAAGTCTCTCATTGCAAGTCCCACCATAATCTCCTTCACTCTAGGCCCTGCAACCCCAGCCCTGGAAACCACTGCATAGGAGTGCCTTGCTTGGCCATCCCCAGCTGCAACCCCATTCTATCCAATCTGAGAAAATGGCCCTTGGATCCATTGCTTTTTTATTCTCTTTCTGTGAATTCAAGGACCCATGGGCTGCCAAGCCCTTCCCAGTAGAGCTCCTGCTTCTGTTGGGCTCACAGCACCACCTCCAATGGAAGCAATGGCGCTCCTGCTGTGGGTCATCACTGACTTGTAGGGTTGCAGCCCAGCTCTGGGCATTGCCTGCACTGAACTTACTACACAGAGCCTCACACTGTTAAAAACAGAGGACCTGTGTGGGATTTGAGGCAGAGACTCATGCAATGTAGGAGTGGACCAGCCCATGGCCGGGGCTTGGGTCTCTTGTAGTGACCAGTGGAAAGTAAGAGACCAGAACAAGAATCTCTGCCCCATTCACTGAGTCATGTGGCTCATCATCTTCCTGTGCTCCAGGGAGGTTTGGACATGAGGCAGAGGCATATCCCTCTGGTGTGATGCAACACCAGAGGGAGCGACAACTCTTGGGCAAAGGGCTTGTCCAAGTCCCAGTCACTTATCCCACATGCTCCAGCCAGTGCAGGGGGGCAGGGAGACATCAGGATCAGGCTGCTCCACCAGTGCCACTGAGCAAACACACGTGATACAGCCGCAGGCCTTGTTCCCCCACACAGCCCCTTTGATGAAGGGACCTTTGTTTGCTCACCCTCCCAAGCCTTGGATGTTCTCTTGGTGACTTTACTGTCCTGGTACCCAAGTACCTGGCAGCAGGCATGCCCTCTCTGGCCAGCATCCCAAGAAAGGGCCATCCAGACCTCCCTGTGCATCAGGCAGGCAGCACCAGAAGGAAAAACTGTACATCCTTGACTGTGACTGCAGCTTATTTTAACATTGCTGGTTTGTCTCATCACTTGCCACTCACCATGTAGCACAGTAAAAACTAGAAAGCAAGCTGAGTGCAGCAAGTAAAGGCAGTAAAGCAGGATCTTTCACATTGAACTTGCTTCCCTATTGATCTTAGTGCATCTTGCCTTGCCAAAACTAAAGCAAAACACAGTGCTGAGTGGCTCTGAATGAGCTACCAGTGTTTTGCTTCTGCAGAGATTTTAATCTCTAATGGGACATGCAGCATTATGAAGGGCTAACGTAAACAGCTCCCAGTTTAAAGGCATTTTTGGTTCTTTTTTCATCACTCACTCCAGCAGTGTTCACTAGTGGAACAACTGGGACTGCTGGTCTCATTCAATGTCACCATTTTTACTGAGTATTCATCTCACTTCACTGTCACTGTAAATTAGAGGCAGGTTTATTCCATTCAGTTTCCTGTGCCTGATTCAGAAAAGCTACAAGAGTCATAGAGAAATCTGAAGCTCTCTTAGCTCCTTTGGAGTGTGTCACCATAAATCATCCCAGCCAAAAGGCCATATGCCACTTTGTGCTACACTCTTTCAGTTAATAAAATGTGTTAGGTCTTAATGCCTTGGGGCCAAAGGATGAGTCTAATGGGTCATGCTTTATCTATTTCAAGATTCCAGGTAAACTGATAGTTCTGCATTAATGACGATCCCCTTAACTTAGTTCACACTAAAGAGACACTGAAGAAATAGTTACAATATTTTTCAAGACTGTTCAATGCCTTCAGCCACTGCCTCAAAATGCATAAGAAAGGAAGATAGTAAGTCAAAAATCACAACATTTTTCAAATGCATATGCATATTTACAAACCTCAGAGGAGTGTTTCCCTTGGGTTTTGAAGCCTTTTGCATTCACCTTTTCTAGCTATCCTTGCACAAGGGAGAAAAGTTATTTCACTGAGAAGATCGAAAGAGGACCAAAATCAACACTTAATCACAAGACTTGAAAAATCAGTACTAACAGATAACTTCTAAACTCATCAATTAATACCAGAGATAAAAATTTCAAGGTTTGGCAAAACTGACAATACAAATAATTTCTACATTTTCATTCCAAAAGGCTATCAGGGCAGACCTCATTTGTGTTGGACGTTATAAAAATATAAAAGAAAGCTGTTTTAGGAAAAAAGATTCTCCTAAAAGAGGTAGAAAATGTTATTTTTGGCATCATTTAAGGAGCTCTCTATTAGCTCAAGAAAGGCAGTCCAGTGTACAGAAGTGTTCACAGACAAGACTTCTCTTTTTAGATTTTATGCATATTTTATACTTTGCACATAAGGCAAAGTGAAAATTAATGTAGGTTCTCCTGACAGGTTTAAACAATTATCTTTCTTATAGCAATAAGCTCATTTTATCACTGAACTGTTAACCAAAATAAGTGACAAAGAACAATTAAATCATTCATCTCAATTTAGGATCCTAATGCACACCCGTGGTCAGAAGAGCCCAAATCCTTAATTTTCATCAGAACTCATTTTTAAATGGTTTAATGATGCCTCTGATTGTCAAGTGCTAAAATATGAATCTTCACACTTGTGAGTCACTGATGTAACTAAACTGTGACTTTGGCATCAGAGAGTTTCCTGGGAGTAATGCAAGCTGGGGCCATGAAAACATCTGAGTCACGATTTCCGGGGTAATTCTAGCCCACCTTTGTCAAAACTGAACAAACTCCCACGTTCTCCCCCTTTGCCTTACCAGCAACCCCCAGCAAGTCCCTTTGGTGGTGACTGGGTGGTTGACAACTTGATTTTGGGCTTTTTGTCAGAGTGAAAATTACTCACTGCTCCTGCCTCTTCTGACAGCATCAACACTGGCTTCCATAAAGGCGTTAAAACACATATCCTCCTCAGATAGGCAAATTCCTCTTGACAGAACATCCTCAACCAGTGGATGTACAGGTGAGTGGGAATAGGAGCAGGTACACTTTTGCTTCAGGTCTTAGGCCTGATAGCTGTGAACACCTTGTGTCTCACACTCCCACAGCTAGATGTGTGATGCAAAGGGCTGTAGCTACAGCCGTAGCTGGACATTTTTAGAAGTAAGTGTCTGTCTGTAAATAAGAAAAGATGGAAGCCCTAAATCAGTGCACCAAAAATATTGTCTCTGGTGTCAGTGTAATGAGCTAACTACTCATTTTCTCCCAGTAAGAGGGAAGAAAATGAGGGGAGATTTTGTCACATTGAAACAATAAAAACATCTTTCTTCCATGCTCTGCAAATTTAGAAAAAAATATCATCAGTAAAGTTGAAGGAAACGGTTTTCCTTTATTTTGATTTTTTCAAGTCTCAGCTTCTGGAGTCTTCTTGGATTACCTGGGTTGGAGAGATGGCTATCTAGGCTTTGTGATGGGTTTTTCTTTGCATTAGAGGTGTGGAAAATGAACCACAAGGAGGAAGGAGATGGGAAGTCTAGGTGCAAGAAGATGGATATTGTCCTCATAATGGCCTGTTAAACATCACAATTTGGATGCAGCACATCCTTAGCTGTGCACACTTTCTCCAGAAAATAAATTTTCTGGAACAACTGATGTTGTTCCAGATTGGAATAGCAGCAACTGGGACTGAAGCCCTGAGGTCCTATCTGGCAGCAAATTGCAGTCCACAACCTCCTTGGCAGCCATGGCACTTCTGGCCCAGGAGGCATTACCAAGAGCAGACAACACCACCCCATTTTCCCACTCCTTCCAGCAAATCACAAGTCCTTCAAGGGGTTACTCACCCAGATGTTTTCACTACCTCTTGCTGCAAGTTTTATCTTTGGAAAGGTGTATTTGATAGGTTCACTCTGCGACTGGTACTCCTGTGTTCAGGCTCTGTTTCTTGGCAGGGCTGTGGCTACAGCCTGGCAAATTAATGTTACTATTAAGTATGAAAATTAGGGAAGAAAATTATTTTCAAATACCTTCTCCCCTCAACCGAAGTTATTTAATTGTCATTAGCAGTTGTAGAACTAGTCACTGTCTATGTTACAAAAAGATAATGAGCCTAATCTCTCCCACTTTCTGTCCAGCAAGTCAGGCATAATACAATTATATTAGTACAATTACATTAGTACCAAATCTATACAAATAATTGTGCAGTGCTGTTATTAGTAATAGTGTTTCCACCAGAGCCTGAAAATAAACTGTGCTGCTTTTAGGAATGAACCAGTACTTCAACTCTCCTGGAGGCTCTTCTGGAAGGATTCAGCCCCAGTACTGTTATTTTGGTTTGGGATTTGCAGAATGGGTGACTAAAGAGATCAATCTAAAATTAGGGTCAGATAAGAGAGTTCACTATGAAAATAATTCACAGAGTTATCTGCATCTGACAAAGAGTTATGTACAGTCTTGATGACTTCAGTTACACCATGTGTGGGTACAGAGATCTGGTTTTGCAATACTAAGCATAAGGACCAAAGGGTTCAATAAAACTTTCTCCAGGAGCAATTTCTGAAGGACACAGGTAAGCCTGTTAATTGACTCATTTCTTGCTTGCACTGAGGTCTTCAGTGGTCTAAATAAATCCTTTTCTTAATTTCTATGGATAGCACTTAATTTTTTGGTTTTAGGGTTTTTTCGTTCAGTTTTTTTTGATACTCAACTGCTTGCTTTAGGTCAGTCAATTAATTAATTAAAAAAGCACACAATAAACAAACCCATGCAAACAACAGAATATCTAAAGGGAACAATTATTCTGGGAGACACCCTTAATGTTTTCCATGGTCTGACATCTACACATGGTCTGGGCAAAGTACACAAGTAGATGTTTTTTATTAATTCTGAACAAAATTGATGTCTAACATCAAAGCATTTATTTCTTTGCAAGGGCTAGCCATACACCAGAACTGTACTTTGTGTTTTGATTGATGATAAATTCTACAACAAATAGCTTAATAACACAATAAAATTGATTGCACAACTAAAATAAGGCCAAAAGTTGATTCTCTATAGGCTGCAAATGAAGTTAATCAGAATCTTCTGTGGACTTCAGGTGGGGCCTCGAATTTGCTAGAGAGTTAAAAATCATCGGGTAGAGATGTTGGCATTTGGCTGCAATCAAAAGTAGTGTAGGGCACCTGGAGACCAGTGGCAGCAGCTTTACCTTACACGGGGGTGGGGATTTGCCTTTCAGACTAGAATGAGATGTCTCATAGAAAAATAAGAGGGAGTATTTATTCCTCTGAACCTTTCCCCGTGTTTAGCACTGGGATCTGCCTGAGAAAATAAGCCTGCTTCCAGTGCTGTTGGTGGAAAAATAAGTTATTGCAGGTGCCTTGGCTGACGCTTGTATACAGAAGTGCCTTCGTGTGTGACCCATTGGTCCCTGGGCAGCCTCCACGGAGAGTTACTTGCATTTTAATGGTCCTAACTTGGCTTTGAAAATAATATTTCTTTGAGGAGAATGAAGTGATGTACTTATGTCTTCAGCTGTTTGTTTGCTGGCAGTTGTTTGCAAGATTAGCTTAGTAAGGAAGTGGAATTCGGGTAGTTTTACTCGGGCAGTGATAACCCGCAGGATTTCTACCAGCCTTCTCTGTCTTCGAAGTCCTGTGCAAATACAGGCTGATTAATCACACTGATGGGCGCCCGATGCGTGTTGGGAAAAAAAGCGTTTTGTTCTGTAGGAGAAAAAGAAAAAAACAAGGTAATGAGCCATTAAAAACACAATATCCATTTACTACCCCACTGTCAAAATAGACTGAAGCTTCAAATAACTTATAGGCACACCCAAATCTGCATACATTGGTGATACAAGGAGTTTTGTTCCCTCTCCCGGTGCCTTCAATCTCAGTTAATTTTCCTCATTGTCCTTACATTTCCTAGCATCTGAAAACTTCAAGGGTGTAGAGAAAAAAAAGCAGCTGAGGAATTCAACTTCTTTTCCACCTGGCTGTTAAGGTAATCACCGCGCTGTTGTTTCGAGAGGAGAGCCAGACGGGATGGAACAATAGCAGCGTGTATAAACTTTCCCCATTCACCTCAAAGGGCTTCAGTTCTAACACCTCATTAAGATGGTTTAAATGCTAAAGCTGCCGTTTTGTTGTTGATTATCATATCAGAAACCTTCACCTAACGTACTTAATTAGTACGCTGCAAGCCCTGGCATGTCTTCATGGAGGAGCAGGTTTCAAGTTTAAGCTATGTAAAGACTGGAATCGCAAGTCAAGTGCTCCTTAAGGCTGGTGATCCACAGCTGGCTTTGTCAATGCTTGTAGTCTTTCTCTCTTTTTCTACTTTTCTTTTGTCATTCTTGTTCCGTAGGCATAATGTTGTTTTAGCCCATGTTGAATTTGCACCCACATAACACTTACCATTAAGATCACAGCTGAATCCCTGCAAGAGGTACTAGTTAGTGTTTTCCTGCAATTCGGCGTGATTTTGAAGAGTGAATTTCTTCCTCTATCTTTCCTTCCAAAGACTCATTGTAATAGGCGCTGCTAACTTCCTCCTCTGCATCTTGTTAGTGCGATTCCAGCTCAGTTAAAATGAGGCTTTATTGGCATGACAAGCTACTAAGTGTCACCAAAGTGTTAGGGAAAAAAGAATCATACTGCTCTGAGCATGAACCAATGGCAAATGCTTCCTAATACAACCATCAAAATAATACTAACATATCAATATACAACCATCAATCAGAAAAAGGAGGGGTGACAAAGAAAAGGTCCAGGAGCTGAGCCCTGGTTGGTCCCAGCTCTGTGGATTTGCTGGTAACCAACCTGAGGCAGCTCTTCGTGAGTGCTGAACTGTGCCTAGCACTGCTGGGATGTCAGGTGGCTGGGGAAGGGATGTGCCTGAGCAAGGAAAATGCCAGACCTGAAACACCTGCACTGTAGTTTGTGAATTCCCTAAATTGCAGTCAAATGCCATCGGTGTCAATGTGCTACAAATACCTAGCTAAGGCAGTTTAGGAGACTGAAATTCATTAGCTGTCTTTAAATAAGCAGATGGACAGATAAGATCTTTACCACACTCAATTTGCCTGTCATATAAGCACTTTCTTTCTGGATACCCTGAGCATCTGCATTTTTACAAAACAGCACATCTAAGGTAGCATCTCGATGCTGTCTGAGAGAAACTATATGTGATAATTCCAGATTTTTACCACAATAGCTTGCCCTTTTGGCCTCTTGCATCCCTAAATTGTTTGGTTTGCATTTAAATATGCATAGCATGTTACCTCTGCCTGCAAATGACAGTTGAATGAAATTCAAACAAAGCTCCTCTGGCTCAGAGACTCCCTGCATTTCTCATTGGTGAAGGATGGATGTTTTGAGATGCTTCACTGCCACTGTTGGAGGAGAACAGTGGGCTCCGTGGACTTATGTTTGAGCAAGCCCATTTTTACACTTTGTGTCACAGTGACAGGCACAGGTGAGCAGTCACTTCCTGCTGCGACTGAGTTCATTCACTTTTGCCTAATCCCAGTTTGACCGTGCTAGCTCCTGCCTAGGCTGCAGTTTGAAACAATGGTTTAGCAAAGCTTCTTGGGCTTGTGCTCCAGCAAAAGGTTTTCCTCATCTACAGGTACTGCGGCCACTTGTTGTTAGCACTGGCCAGTTTATCTAGTGTAAACAGAAAGTAATTCTATTCAATCTAATTGTCAGCTTGTCTGTTGACTCTGCTAACAAACAAAATGGTGTCAGTTACCAAGAATATTTTTGGGGGAGAGAAGTAGAAGGGGGAGGAACGAAGCAGATTTATGAGGTTCTGTACAAGGATCAGTAATCTCTCTGACACTGTACACAACCAGAGCTTAAAATACAAATGATCTTGTATGTAGCTGCTTTCTTTCACTGTAAGACTTCTTAGTGACTAGGTTATCTCATTTTTCTCTTCCCACAGGGACCATGTCAACCAACCCCAAAAGAAATAAGCTAGCTCTTGTCATGGTTTTACAGCGATCTTTTCCATTTTTCTGCCTCACAATGACAGACTCTGAGCTGGAGTTTAAGCAATGAAGCACACACGATTGATTTCACATGGCTGTGAAAGCTTGTAGCATGTGCCACTGACATGACTCTCCTTTGAATTGAGTAATGTGGTAGCTGCAGTGCTGAAATGAGCTCTGTTGAATTCTTTTATTTTCCTCCTTGAAAATGCTCCTTCAAGCTCCCCCTTATCTACATTCTAGTTTTCTCTGCACTGTAGGATATATTTTTAGCTACTGGACTTGAGAAGTAAAAGAGTTCAGTGGGAGCAGCTTACTGCAAGCATAAAGCAAAGAAAAGGCCCAGACAAACCAAGAAATTTGGTTTGTTTGATTATCTGTTGTCATACACGTTGGAGTTCACCTCTGACAGCAGTTGTTGAGGAATAACCCAGGAGGATTTTTCTTAAGACTGCATACATTTTCACTTAACTGCCGCAGATTTTGAAAGAGAGTTTAAAAGGAATGAACCCTTTGAAGTAAGAGTTTCATCATGAGGTTTTTTAGGACAGATCAAAAGTGTGGTAAAATCGTGCTTAGGCTAGTTCCTAGCCATTAACACATTAAGTACAAATTTCTAGTCCTCACTTGTGTTGGGAACCATCTGTGTGAGTAATACCTTGTTTGACTAGAAGTGGTCCTTGGGTGACTCAGTATTCAGCAGTATGACTAAGAGTTAGAGTCAGGTCCCTAAACACTGAGGAAAGAATTTAGTATTCTTTACATGTCAGCTGTGTGCATAACCATCATTGAATTAAAGATGACCAATTGCTAGTCCTGCAACAAGAAGTGTTTCCACTGTGTAGGTGATTTTTAAGGAATTGCTTCTCTCATGGGGAATTGTCACTTCCCCATGCACTAACATATGGTTTTCTTAGACTACTCTGAGAAGAAAAGCTAGGAAGATTCAGACTGCCACATTAGTTTATAACTGAAGAACAAAGCAGGAAATACAAGCCAGTATAAAGCATAGAAAAGGGATTTAAGGTACATCTTTTATGGTATAGAATGTAAATAAGAAGTAGTTACTTGCATAGGTATGGTTTGTTAAGGGACGGAGTAAATTGGGAGGAGAAACATCTTTACATCTCACATTTTTAAAATAATGGTTTCTTGTAAAAGAGAGGAAAGGACTAAATTTACAAAGAAACAAAAGAGAAACTAGAGTGAGCAACAAGATGGGGAGGAAGGAGAGCTTTGTGGTTGTAACACTCAACAAGGACCAGCTCAGTAGATCTGGGTTCACTTTCTTGGTCTCCCAGAGGTTTCTCATCTTTGAGCAAGTCACATTTTTGTACTTCAGTTCTCTCTATGTGAAACAGTGGAACATTTCATTTGGGCTGAAATCTCTTCTAGGCTGGCCTTCTTCTTCATCTACGTGTACCTGTTGTACATAGCTGTTATTTTACAAATAATACATCCTAATATCCTTAAAGAGTTTTGATGAACTTGTACATGCTTTTGTAGAATTCTTGTTATAGGCTGGCTTTTGATAATCCAGTAACAACCTGATGGTGTCATTTTTCCCAAGCCCTCAGTGCAAAGTCTCTCGTGAAAGTGGAGAACTTCCACAGAAACAGATAAGAAAATACAGGAGGAAGCACAATTACAAACACATCAGCAAATATATCCAGTTTTTGCAAGGTAGGGATCATTTATTCTTCTGCTGTACCTCCTGGAGTACTTTTTCTAGGTACCAATCAAGTCTTGTCATTATAAGAGCTGCAGCTTAGTCTTACAACACCTGTGAAAGTGTAAAAAGGGAAAGCAGCACCTTCCATTAGTGAACAGGTGGAACTGAAGCACAGGCTGAATTCAAACTCAAATTGCCTGGGAACTTTGCAAAAAACACAGGAATAAGCTTAACTCTCCTCAGTCTGTGCAATACTTTACTCCATAAAAGTTTACTTCAGCTCACCTAACTTCAGACAAAAACACCCAGGCGCAATAGAAAATCCCGGTGAATGGTGAAAGGAGTCATTTACCCTCACATCTAAATCACCATCAGTAGAGAAACATCTATTTTTCCACTGAACATACAAAGAACCTCAATGAGATGTTCAAAATTATGTAAGTAATTTGCTATACCGTTTAATTTTTTCATTGTTTAATACTTTCTTCCTCAGAAACAATCCTTGCTACAGAGCAGTGGTGTTATATGCCACAATTTTGACTTAGACATTGATGGTATTACTTCTCATTTGATAGTTGAAATAGATGTTATAATTAGATAATTTGTCAAATCCCAGCCAAGACATTCTGAATTCAGGATGCAAGACAACTGAAGGAAAAGACCTTGAAATACTTGATTTTTTTCCTCCTGTGAATTCTAAAATACTCTCTTATGTAAGTTGGAAATTTTAAACACTTTGCTGGTTGTGTGAAACTGCTTTAAAATTCATTAATCATTAACAAAAATAGGGTAGCAGGAAAAATGTAAGAGTGAGAGAAAGAAGATTTGACCTGATATTACCAATATCAGGGGAAAAAATCCCAGAAATTTAGCTGTGTGCCATGCACTGTCTCACACATCCACTGTGTTCTATAGAGCTCTCTTGGTTTTAAGGTAGTCTAGTGTTGATAATTCTCATTTTCTGTTTATTTATTTGTTGTTCTTACAATTATTTATCTAAGATACAGTCCCGCTGCTATCAGAAGCATTTACTTTCATTTTCACTTCATGGCATTTTGAACTAGGCATTTAAAGTGTCTGAACCACTGCAGGTACATGTGGATTGCTTTCAGTAGTGTGTAGCTGCTCCATTAGAAGAAAAAGTGTTGTATAATCTTGTATCTTGGTGTGTCCTTTGATGTAGTTTTTCATCTTCCACCACACCAATTTTCCTGTTGTTGATATCCCTATGCAAAATATAAGAATAAATAAACTCACTGTGGAAATAATGGCATTAAATTAAAAAAGCTTCTTGTAAATGGAGAAAATTCCTGATAAGGGAGGCCTGAAATATTTTGTTTCTTGGAACAGCAAACTGATTATATTAAAAAAAAAAAAATTAAAGAAAAGCAGAAAGCAAAAGCTGGGGGGAGGAAGAACAATGAAAATTGGGCAGCGTTCTGTATACTTATATGTATATTTCCAATGACTGTAACTTTAGGTGTTAGTTAAGACAAGAGTTAATAAAATAGCACAACTCCATTTTATGTTTAATACAGAGAATTTCATGCTTGATTAAACAGAGATTTTTCTAATAAATTCTGATGATTAAAGCAGTAGCCAGCAAGACAGCACATTCATCTCTGTATTGATACTACAAAACAAGAGGCAACCTAAAACATTTTAGCTTCAGTTATTTTTTCACTACTCTCAATCCCTTTAGGCAATATCACTTTCTGCAGCCTGTGTTTGTGTTTCAGCACAGCCTGGAAAGAAATAACTCTTTGAATGCATTTCTGATCTCTAACACGATGCATTTACTGCTACTTCTAACTGAAAACCCTTTACCAGATTCTATATAATGTTTATAAACAACATGCCTTCCATTTTTTAATAACCAATCTCCCAGTTATCCCAAGTTTAGCTGCATAGTGCAGCTAACCATGTGCAGCTGTGACCTTGCTCTGGGCACTAAGCTCAATGCTGCTCATGTAGGAATAGCCACACTAAAAACCCCAGACAAGAAAGTTGCTCCTCTTTGGTATTGTTTGCTCGTGTGGGGCTTATCCCATGTTTCCCTGCCCTGCAGGAGCATGGTCTGCTCTGGGAGGCTGTGCTAACAAACTAGTGTAAAACATGGCTGGTGTTGACCCAAGGGGAAAGTCATGGACAACTGGAGAGCTGTTGGCATTCCAGTGGGTTGGCAGGCAGCTTTACTGCAAAGTGAGCAGGTTGTTAACTTGAGTGAGAAAAATGAAAGCAGACTTTAAGTTCTTCAGTGGCGGTGTTAGCTGAAAACACCAAAAACATAGCTAAGATCAAGTCACAGGTTTCTGTGCGTTAATGGGGCTGCGTGAGGGACAAATGTGGAGCACTAGACTTCTTTAGTTCTGTAACCAAAACACATAAATAATGGCCAACAAAACTTCTGAATTGTGATTTTAAAGCTTCTGCCCCCCAGAACACCCCCACAAAAAAATCAGCAAATCCACGTGGTTATACTAAAGACATGAGAAAGATAAAAGGGGAAACAAATTATTTTGCAAGCACTGCCACATGACTGTTCTAGAGAAAACACTGTCATGTCAGTGCTTTGCTTAATTTAAGAGACCAAAAGCCAGACAAAAACCTTTGGATCGTGTGATCCAATGCTTCGCATCCTCTGTTGCTAAAGTTGACTTATCTTGGTTTATGTCTAAACATGTTTCTGATACAGTTTCTCTAACAAGCACGAACCTGATTTCAGGGTTTTTCTTTGAGAACTGTGTTAATCAAAGGCTATTGATGAGTCTTTGTTAGACTCTGATTCCAAAGGACAGTAAATCCAGTCAAAGGGTTTCTAGTACAAGTGTTGTACTCACTCTGCAAGGTTTCATTTTTTCAAAGTGGTGAAGGTAACCATCCTGGCAGGCTCTACACTGGATCAGTTATTGTCTGCCATGATGTGAGGAATCACAGCCAGTACTTTACAGCAAGGTACCACATATACTGGCATCCTTTGAATTTGAATGGAGTAAGGATATGGATATGTACAACTGGTGGGGACTAGCTGATGATTTTTAAGACCTTAAGGAAAGGATATTTTAGCTTTGTAGAAATTGATGAGAAGCAAATTTGTCTCCAAATACAGCATAAGCATACCCCCCACTAGAATATTGTACAACATTCTTCTGCCTGCATGGGGACAACGCAAAGGAAGCTGGAATAGCACCTTCCAGTGATGCACTTTTAAATTCATTCTTTAACACAAGAAAAATCAAGAGCTACTTTGTTGTCATGTGTATATTTGTAAGTCTTTAACCTAACAAGCAAACAAATAAAAAGGTTCAGTGACAGAAAAGGAAAGCTAAGTAAATTCATGTAGAAATAAGATGTGCTGCTTAGTTGGTTAAATTGTGAGGAGAATAAATGATTGGTGGAAACCACCAGCAGCAGTCATGGAATTTCAACTTCTTGGTGTTTTTATACCAAGGCAAGATGTTTCTTTAGAAGATTTGTTTAATCACATGAGTGTTCCTGGGATCAATTTAGGTGTGACTCGGTCAGACTGTGAGTAATATATATAAATATTATATAGCAACTTGTCAGCTGGATGAACAACCTCATACTAACTTTTGCATAGTATGGGACTGTGTGCAGACAGGGTTTTAGCCAGTTTGGTTGCATCACTGTGAAAAGACCTCATGACATTTACTTCAGTGAGGGATTTGACCCATGTTCCTCTGCAGTTCTGCCACAACTGAATCCAAATTCTTATTTACAGCATAGGAACTTAAACTGCTGGATCAACTCTGGCTGGCAAGACAGAAATTTTGTATGGTCCTGTTTGTGTAACTGTGACTGAAGACCCTGTGAATAGTAGGGTAAAAGTGGGAATCAACATCTAATCTATTTGATTGACAGATGTATCACAATTTGCTGTGACAGTGTACAGGCCTGTTCCTGGTCATTTTGCTTGCAGTGATGCCTTGGAATTGCCTTCTGCTTTGACAGGGACATGCAATTACAACCTTGGGTGTCTGAGTGTACACAGCCTATATGGAGCTGCATCCCCATGGACACTGTCTTGGCCAGGACACTGACTGTGCCTCACCTCTGGCCTGAGCCATAAAGGCAGATTAAGCCTATAGTTTGTCTCTGGGACAGAAGTATTTTGACTTCATCTGCACCAAGGTTTTATCCACTGCTTTTGGTGTATTGATCAACACAAAATGTTATGTAATGAGGAACAAGGGTCAGATGTTTGAGCTCGGCAAATTTTGTTTCCAGGGAATAGCTCAAATTAGAAGTGTGACTATGCTGCTGCTCTTGGCTGTGTCACTGCCCACTGCTGTGCCTTGAGCAGCTGAATGTACAGGTCCTTAATGCGAGCTGAGGACTTGTGTTCATCGCTTCTCAATCATCTTATTCTTTCTGTTCCATACAAGACAAAGTGAGCATTATTCTTATTTTATGATACTTCTTGTGCCTTGACAAAGCAAACTCCTGGAACAGGCCACGGAGATGGAAAATTACAATAATCATGCCTGAAGAAGACAAAAGTGTGAATAAGACATTCAGCAGAAGTGTGACTGAGACAGTGTTGAATATAGGGCAATATAGTGAAAGTGTTAATAAGCAGATTTACAAAGACAGGAAATGTGAGAAACAAAGGTAAGCTTAGGATCAAAAAGAGCAGATTGATTTCTTTCTTCAGACACACAATGGCATCAAACTCTTAAAATTGACAACACACAAGTTAATGACTTTTCCACAGTGGCCACCACTAGAGTGAAATGGAAAAGATAAATCAGATTAATAATAAGATTGATCCTCGCAACAAGACAAGCAGAATCTTCTTAACTTTAATTAATATACAGTTAATGGATACATACCTGTATGTAATAGATATTAACAAAGACTTCTGAGCCATGAGAGAGTAGAAAGTTTCACTAACCTAGCAGAGGACCTCCAGGGAGAGTTTGATGTCCTGAGACAAGAGGCATTTTCTAAAAACTTCCTGCTTGACTCTGTTTTCTGGATTTTAAAATATCATTGTATTTTCTGATCACTTTGCACTGCTTCAGGTCACAATGAAGCTGCTGTAGTGTCTAGTGGTGCTGGCAAGGGCAGCCCACACCTACAGCAGCAGAGACATCAAATCCCTGTGCTTGGAATTAGGCCAGCATGGCTTTGTGTGCAGGAGTGCACACAAAGTGCCTGCATAAGGTCCCAATACAACCAGTACAGCACTTTTTTTCTGTAGGATCAGTTTCCCAGTCTGTTTGATGACCTTGCCTTACAAACAGTGCATTGGCTCAGGTGGTTGAGAAAAGTTATGGAGTAGTATTTCTGAGTTTCTAGTCTTTGCTGAAGCAATTATTTCTCCCAACCTCCTTACATTTCTAGTGGATGTTTGTTATAAGGCCTTTGATGTGGTCCCCTAAAACATCCTTCTCTCTAAATTGGAGAGAGATGGATTTGGTGGGTGGACTGCTTTGTGCATGAGGATTGGTTGGATGGTCTCATCCAGAGAGCAATAATCAACATCTCAGTGTCCAGATGGAGATAGGTGGGTCCAAATAGTGTCCCTTGGAGGTCTGTATTGGAACCAATGTGGTTTAATATCTTCGTCAATGACACGGACATCATGGATGTCCGTGGGATCATGTGCTCCCTCAAAAAGTTAGCCCACAGCATCAAAGTGAGTGATGCTTTTGACGTGCCTGAGGGACAGTGTTATCCAGAGGGACCTGAAAAAGCATGAGAAGCAGGACTATGTGAATCTTACAAGGTTCAAGGCTGAGTGCAGGATCCTGCACCTGGGTCATGCCAGGCTCTGGTATCAACACAGGCTGGGGAATGAACACATTGAGAGCAGCCCTGCTGAGAAGGACTTGGGGAACTGGTGGATGAAGAGCTGGACATGATCCAGCAGTGTGTGCTCACAGCTGAGAAGGCCAAACATGTCCTGTCCTGCATCCAAAGCATCATGGCCAGCAGGGCAAGGGAGGGGATTCTGCCTCTCCACTTGAGTGCGATACCACCTGGAACACTGCATCTGGCTCTGGGGCCCCCAACATAAGGACATGGACCTGCTGAAGTGAGTCCACAAAGATGATCAGAAGGCTGGAACAGCTTCGCTATGGTGACAGGCTGACAGAGTCAGGGCTGTTCAGCCTGGAGAAAAGGAGGCTCCAGGGAGACCTCATTCCAGACTTCCAGTACTTAAACAGGACCTTTAAGAAAGATAGGGAGAGAAACTTTTTACCTGGGCCTGTTGTAATAAGACAAGGCACAACAGTTTTAAGCTAAGAGAGTGTCAATTTAGACTAAATATTAGGAAGAAGTTTTTTATGGTGAGGGCAGTGAAACACTGGAACATGTTGGTGAGGTGATAGATGTCACATCCCTGGAGGTGTTCAAGGCCAGGTAGCATGGGCCTCACAGTAACCTTATCTAGTTGAAGATATTCCAGCTCATTGCCAGATGATTGGAATAGGTGACCTGTAAAGGTCCCTTCCAAGCTGAACTATTCTGTTTTTCCGCATCTAACCAGGAATATCTGGTTAGAAAGAATCTGACTTTTTTCATCTAGCAGCCATGCTACCCAGTATATTCTGGCCAACCAAAGCTGATGTGTAGCTAGTTTAATAGGCCAAAGTGGTGCTTTAGGATCTGGCTTATAAGGGGATCAGATGGCTCGGCAAACAGTGGTGTGTAATGGACTATTGCAAACAAAACCAGCCCTGGCTACCTAAGCTGCCCAATATCTGTCATTATTCTCAGAGAGGTGTCTGTTCCCCAAGGGTCCTTTTAACTGTGGTCATGGTTTGGCTATTAAATTGCACTAATTGGTTAGGACATGAAACACTCCTGGGATACCCCAGATTTCCTTTAACAGGGGGATTGAATGTGGAAAAAGATTCAGAAGACAGTCATTACAAAATTAAATTGTAGGTGATATTGGTGATCGCTTTTACTCTCTGAATTTCACCTGTCAAGGTTGGGAGTTTCACAGTCACATTTTCCTATTTTTAATACATTTTTCTCTCTCCTGTGTGAAGCCACACAAATGGTGGGCAAAGCCGACGGAGCAGCCAGGGTGGGGGAACTTGAATTTGTCAGTACACAAAGCACTGCCAGATGCACGCACAAATGGAAACCTTGCTTCTAACAGTTCCCCCTGCTGAGGCTCATATTCAGTATTGCCTTTTATTGCCATGAGTACAGACTTGTCTGATAGAAAGTGAGCTTCAGGTTTTCACAGCACTTTTTTTTTCAAGTGGCTTGGGTGGAGATCACAGAGGAAGTATGTGACCCCCTTCAACCTTGATACCACAAAGTATCAACCGAGATAAAACCTAAAAAGGGCTGTGCCAAGCTACCCCAAGATTCTCATACAGAACAAGACTTTCAGATTTAGAAAAGGGGCTTTCAGCTCGGAAGGGGATGAATGAGGAGCTTTACTCCACCACAGCCCTTTCCACCCCCATACCTACCTGAGCAAGGAGACACAGGCAGCTCTTGAGGTCCCAGAGCTGTAGTATATCAGAGGAAGAGTGAGTGAATTGTGGTTGGACAGAGTAAGAATGAGATAAACCTACCAGGGTGTTGTACAAATTACGTTTGCCTTTGAGTTTAATCATAGTGCTAGAACCTGTAGAGGACTAACTTGAAGAAACATTTGCTTTTAAAAAAGGCAGGGAAAGGCCAGTACCTTGCTGCGGTCAGTGCAAGGTGGGCAGCGCCATTTCCCCACCATTTCCCACAGATACCCCTCAAAATGTTGTTGCTTGAGACCCAGCTCCATACCCACCCAAACCACTGATATTTTTCAGTATCCTTGCTGCAGGCTCCTGATCTTGGGGCAGAAGGGACTTGCAGTGCTATTGGAAGTCTTCCAAGGTGCAGCATTCCCCACAGGTACAGTGTACCAAACTTTGCTGTGTGTGGACATATTGAGACAAATATATAAATACGTATTTTCTGATTCCCTAGGCTGGATTCTGCCCCCCATGGATTTCTGGCAACAGTATCTTAGAATGACTAAAAAAAATATATATAAGCTTCTCAATTACTTGAGAAGAAAATACTTAAAGTGAGGGCAAACTCTAGGCTTGCTCCTGAAGGTCTCCCTTTGGAAATCTCCTTCCTTACTTGGGCATAAAAACAAGAGCAGTTTGGTAACCAAGGCTTTGTAGCTGATCCTGAATTCATACAAACCCCTGAATGCAAAGCAGCACTGTGTTTTCTTGGTATGGTTTATACCTGGACCACTGGCATATCACCTCCCAATTCCTTCGGTCAAAATTGTCTTTCATCAGTTTACCAGTTATTTCTGCACTATGGATGTGGGATATGCACCCTGAGCCAACAGGCAAATAGAAATGCTGTTTCCTGTTGAGTTTAGCTCAGCTATGGTAAGTATGACCACAAAAATATCTGCATTCTACACCAAAATAGTAACATTGAGTTTCCTATCTAACCCACAGAAGCCAGGAAATTCATAACCTATTCTAGGTTAAGCATAAAAAGGGGATTGTAAAAAAATATTAAAAAAAATAAAATAATAAGAAGAAAAAGAAACAGGCACTACAAATGCTAGTATCTCAATGTCAGGACAGAATTTTAAATAAATTGTATTAACAATAATTAAGGAGAGTGGAGGGAAGGAGGAAGCATTCCCAATAGCTATCCCTGGAATCTGCAAGATAGTCCCAGGGCTGGATTGGGGCACCCCAGGGGAAGGTTGGGATGGCTTTGCTCACTAAACTCTTAACAAGGCACAGTCAACACTTAGCTCCCACTTCTGTCTGTTATTTGTTTGGTTTTGACATTTTGTTGTTACAAGAGCTTAAAGAATTTTTTTCTGTCTTTCCAATTCTTTCTGTGGGACTGTTGACAGCCTTTGGTGCATACACATTTCCATTGTTTTCTCTGCTTAAGCACTTAGTCAGATTTGCCCATTTGTTTGTGGGTTCTTCAACTGGCAACAAAAAAGATAATTTTAATATATTTTTTAACATAGGAAAATGTGATGCAAAACCACAAACGTTGGGGGGATTCAGGGACAGGTGTAGTGACTAGGAGTGCAGTTAAGTTTTTGAAATGGCCTAGATTTCAACTATTTCTCTGTTCTTTAAGTGTTGCTTTAGAGTATGAACAACAGGGAAGATAGTAATTGCTTTCCACTTTCTAATTATAAATAATGAACAAAATTCACTACAGCTGAGCAGGAAAAGTATCAGGCAGGACAGAAGAGGAAAAGAGGCCCTCTCTTTCCAGCAGTGGTGGAGATTTCCATGAGGGTGGCCCTTCCAGTTCAGTGCCTCCCACAGGTTTCACTGGGAGTGCTGAGCTGTCCCTGGACTGAGCCTGCATACACACTGCTGGGCTTGTGTTTTGGGGTGGAACAGTGCCTGGAGACACCTGCCAGTGCTGGTTAGAGACAGCGTTGGGTGAATGTGAGATGGTCTTGGAATAAAGCCTACACGAGCTGGCTGACCTGGCTGTGAGAGAGAACCTTGACCTGCATCTCCCTTGGCTTGTGCAGCTGCAGCCCCCACCTGATCTGCCTCTTAGAGAGGAGCAGCTCACCATCACATGGGTCTCTGAAGAAAGTACTCCATTCAGATCGTGCTTCCCTCAGTGGAATATCTTCAGCGGGTGACACTGAGGTCGTGGGAGGTCAAAGAGTATCTTACCCAGAGATTTTCAGCAAAAGTGAGGCCAGGGTTTTGGGACAGTGGCAGAGGCACGCAGCAGATTGAGAACAGTGACCACTTTATTGTATGAAGATGACTGCATTGCCAGGATGACTTAGCATGCCCTGAATTCTCTTGCTTTTGTTTGCTGGTTCTCAGGCTGTGCAGAGCTCAGACAGGCCAGGGCATTAAGTCTCTGGAGTCTGTGATTTCTTAGTTGTGCAGAGCTCTCCATACTGATAATATTCAGATGAGAACACGGAGAAAATCCATCCCTTTAATACAGGCATATGCATATGTTTGGGTGTTGTTGCCTTTGTGAGCATATATTAGGCATAAATAAACTCAACACAAATTTGGGGGCACCTCTAGTAACACACATTTCATTTTATAGATGTTTATCTAGCATGCTAGATAAATATTGTGGGAAAATAGAGACATATGCCAAAATTAATGTTGTATTTGGACTTGTACATGCTGAAATAAAACCACATAGACAACCACATCCATTAGCTAAAATGTGCAGAAGAAATTGCTACAGAAACAACTGATCTCTGTGCAAGAGTGCTGGCTCTGTGCCTACCAGCACACGACACAAAGCGAAGAGGGAATAAGCAGCAGATGTACCAGGGGCGTACACAGTCATACGTTCCTCTTTTTAACCTCAGTAACCTCTTTTCTCCCACTCATACCTCCACCCTCACCCTGAACACCCAATGAGTATACAAAATAAAAACCGTATTTGTTAGTTATATGATGACTAATGGAGACTTGGTTGAATAAACTAGTGGGGTTTTATTTTTTTTTATTTGTGGTAAAAGTACATTAAAAATTACTCACAAGCTGCAAATGAGGACTGTTTGAACCTAATTTGAAATTAAATTTATGCGAATGGGTGAGCCAAAATAATCACTTGAAATAAGTTTTAATAAGCAGAATTTAAGTCCGAATGACTGTAAGGTAGGTTGCGTTAAATGAGAGCTCAGATATAATGTAGGAGACTAGTTCTTGGAATGAGAGTGGGCATGGAGTGGGCAAATTGGGGGAAAAAGTAATTCAACAAAAAGAACTCGTTTTAAAAAATCAATGAAACCATGGACAGAAATATACAGTGCTTTTAGGTGAATTATTCATTTATGTTTGTGTAAAAGCACCATGCTTTTTCTAAGTTGCCATTTTAAAAATGTAATTAATAATCAATATTCCTTGGGAAAAAAGTATAAATATGTATATATAGTGATGAGAAATTGCTGAAACAGCTTCAGATTTTTTCTTTGACTTCCCCTCCTTGCCCACCAAATCTCAATTTTTTTCCCATTTGGTTTTGACTTTTTGCTATTGATAAATTTGGCAAAATAAATCACAGAAACCAAGGTTGAAGCCCTACACTGACCATGTTATAAACATCTGTGTGGGCTATTTAATTAGCATGAGTGAATGTGGATCTGCTTGATTTGCTTTTTGTCCTAAAAAAAAAAAACAACACCAAAAAAACCAGCCCAGAACCTGAGCTTGTCATCAAATGACATGATTTTAGGATACAAATCTTTAAGTCTTTAGTGGAGGTGACACATTCATAAGACTTACAATAACCTGTACAGGCTGACAACGCTTAAAGTCAGCAGACACTGATTGTGATATGTAGACCCTTATGATCTAAGCTGCTCATTTCCAAATTTAGGTTAATTATCAAGGCACATTGCATTTGTCTCTAAAACAGTGCTTAGATTAATGGGAAATCATAGAAATGTGAACATTTGCTCCTAGTACTTCATAATGAAGTGAAAAAGTGTCTGAAGCGTTACCACAGGGGCCATTAGCTGTGATCTTTGAAGTCCTAAAAATGTTGATTATCTTGTGTACTGACTAAACATTTCAATTTAAAGTCTTTCTTTGGAGGACTTCCTCCTGGTCTGGAAGTGGAAACATTGATATGTGTTGAGAAAAAGTGTTCTCAGAGTGTTTCCTGCCTCTCTTGCAGCTACAGCTCACAGAGATCGTATGTATTCTCTTCTTTGGGCTTCATGTGTTGCTTAGAAGCTGTGAGAGACTGGGGTAGCCCGTTGAACAAGTGCCCCAGTACTCAGCCAGACCAGCCTTAACCTCCTAATCCCATCAGCCCTGATCATCCTCTCTTCATAGCTAGGTGAGAGGAGAACAAATGTTTTTCTACTCAGTCAAAAACTTTTTTTTTTGAAGGAAATTCTGGCAGAAAAAGGAGGTAGGATGGGGACTGCAAGCTTCAGAAACAAGTGCAACCAGAGGAGTTTGCATTGCACTTTTCAGTATTGCAGTGGTAAATGAATTACATTAATTCATAATAGAATTACATTAATTCATAATAGACCTAACGGCACCCAACTGAAGAGCTTTGGTTGTCAAATTGGTGTTGAATAAAAGGTGATCTTAGGTTCTTACATGCCACTTTGAGGTGTTGGCCTGGGGAGCACAGTGATCAGCTATGTGTTCATCAGCTTTTGAGGCTCGGAGTCACGTTTTCATTTATTCTTCAGATGCTGGGCTGATCTGGAAATAGTCAGCATTTCTGGAAACCAGGCAGTGACAGCAAGGAACTTGCTGACTCATTTCTGGGTAACTCCTCACGTTAACCCTTGTGTCACATCCAGCTCCCCGGGGAGGAGGAGGAGGCGATGGTGGTGGTGCTGCTGCTGCTGCACGGGCAGGAGCTGACAGCGGAGAGTTGAGATGAGAGCAGGGAGAGGTACTGAACTCTTGGCAAGGAAGCCGGTGGTAGATGCAGCTTTGGCATAGCCAGGGCGGCCTGCAAGCAAGGATGGGTTCCATACGTGCTAGACAAAAGGGATGGCGGGTGGCCAGGGGCTCTGCGAGGCAGCAGCGTGTGCTTGTTGTTGGGGGTGAGTGTCCTTGGCACAGAGCTGGAGGGGCCCTGCCATTGTCAGCCTCCTCTTGATTGCTCCGCGGGCCTGGAGGGGGATCTGTTGTGTGTTTTGTTTGTCATCTTTTGTTTGCGACTTGAAGCAATCGGCAGAGGGTAATTGCGTTTTGTTCCTGACAGCCCTAGCAGAGCATCCTCTGTTGTTTGTCAGGCCTCACTAGCTGTGCGGGTGGGAACCTGCGGAGGGAGGACAAGCCATGGATCCCTTTGTCCAGTGCATCCGCAGCCTGGCAGTGGGCCTGGACCTAGGGGAGCTGGGGCAATGCCTGCCCCTGGCTGTGCCGTCTGCCAAAGCGCTGCTCTGCAAGCAGAGCTGCCTCCTTCCCCTGAAACCACCTTGCCGGGTGATCACCGGAGATGGCAGCGGGGGACCTTGTCAGCTGGGTGCAGATGAACCTGAGCTGCTGTGGGAGGTGACAGAGCACCAGAGGATCAGCAGCCCAGGGAGGACACAGGTCACCGCCCCAGTGTCACCAACCAACATGTCATACCATGAAATCATAGCTGCAGGAGGTGAAGCTGAGGCCCAGCTCTGGGTCACGTTTCAGGGCTGAGCCTTTGCAGAGGCTCTGCCCATCCCTCGCTTTATAAGCAGATAAGGGACACACTCCTGCTGCGAGTAACTTTTAGGGAAGAGAGAACCATGGAGAAAGCCAACACTCCTATTAGCCCAAATAGCATGCACTGCCACCCTGGGCCTGCTGCAGGACCACACCATCCTTCTGCATGCCCCTGGAGTGCTACAGCCCTGCCTGAATTGTGAGGGGTCCCAAGGTCACCATCCACAGCCAAAAAAATCCATCTCCTGACCATCTCTTGCTTGCTGACAAGGAGGAGAGCCACCAGCCTGTTAGGCAGCGTGTGCTGGAAAGCTGGTGCGGGATTGCTGCGTGTCCACACAGGCAGAGCCCGCTGCAGTGGGGCGGCCATGGGGCTGGGGCTGGGGCTGGGGCTGGCTCTATCAATTGGCAGAGATCCATGTCTCAGGCTCATCTGGGAAGTGTGCTGACCCACAACAGGGCTGAAATCAGTCATGCCCTGAGAAGTACAAGCCACTTTCCAGTTTGCAAGCAGCAGGGTCCCCTTGGTGGTTTGCACCTCTCTGATTATTTTTAAAAACATTTTGATACACTGCCAGTTTTAAAGAGAAATGGTTTCCGTCTGCTGCCTACTCTTTTAACAACAGGATTTTCGATATGTTGGTGTATAAATGATTTGCATTTTGATTTAAAGGCTTTTTTTTTTCCTTTCCCCCACCTTGATTTTGCCTTGCCTGTTTGGCATAGGACAGTGCAGGTTTGTGCCACACACATGGCCCTTGTGTCTTTTGCTCTGCGTGGAAGGCATGAGGAGAATTGCTGACTTGCCATTTGAGGGGGTTCTTGGGCACTGCTTGTTTAATGCAAGGGCTGTGCAGGTCTGGTCCTGTTCACATCATCTGGTCACAAAGACCAAAGTTAATTCAGAGACATCAGGGAGTAACTCATCACTGCAGCACTTGGAATTCACTTTTGAACTTAATTTTCCTGCCATAGGGCTCGCTACTTTTTTCTTTTCTTTTCTTTTCTTTTCTTTTCTTTTCTTTTCTTTTCTTTTCTTTTCTTTTCTTTTCTTTTCTTTTCTTTTCTTTTCTTTTCTTTTCTTTTCTTTTCTTTTCTTTTCTTTTCTTTTCTTTTCTCTCTCTTCTCTCTTCTCTCTTCTCTCTTCTGGTCTGTTTATCTCCATCCCATAAAAGTCAGCTGTGAAGATCTGAGCTTTGTGGTCTTTCTGTGTCACTGCTATGTGGCACATTAAGATGACTTGAAGTTTTCCCTATTTTCTCATTGCCTTTTTCTTAGAAAGGCTGAGGATAATCTGGTTTTACTTAAAAACAGATTTTACTGTGTCTCTCTCACCTTAAATGGTGTGTTTCTAAGAATGTCCCTTCTCTGAAGTACTAATCTAGAATTCAAGCTGCATGAGTATAAAAATAAAGACATGCTAGATTGCAGACTTTAAGGTCCCATCCACAGAAGTCAGGTCTCTCCCTTCTCCTGTGACTTCTGTATGAATTTTAGCAGTTTTCTAGCCTTAGGGACTAGAAAAATATAATTTGTATGCAGACAACAATCAGAAGCCTTACTGCCTTCCTTTATGTGTATATTTTTTAACTTTAAAATCCCCTCAGGCACTCTCTATGGATAAAGAGAAGCCACATCTTTCACAGAGTATATTAAGAAAGTGCCTAATCACAACTAATACTAGATTTGTAATTCAACTGTTTATTTTTAGTGGACTAGATAAAAAAATTAAAATGTAAAAGAAGAATAATAGTAACTGCTGTGATACATTAAATTATATGGTTTTAAAACAATTAGAGTGTATGTGAGATTTTAACTATTATATGCATATTCCAAGATGCATAAGTGGTGATAAAGCAGAATGTATTTGGGGAAAAAAAAAGATATTATTCCTGATAATCTTATATTTTCACTGATACAACACAATCTAATTACTTTAAACTTACTTTAAATATCTGTGGACATTTTTATGTTCCTAGTTTTGTTGTGGAAAAAATCACACTTCTGGCATGGTCTGTACTTAAACTGGACAGAGACAAACCAAGAACCAGTGCTCTGAACTTCTTGAGTTTTTGTAGCGTTGGCTCTAGAGAAAGAGGCAAACTGGTTTTGAAACTTTCAAAATGTTGAGGAATATTAAGAATCTACTTTGGCTTAGAATCCTGTAGACTGGCAATACTGACAATGGGTTTTTTGCTGCTTTAATTCTATTTCCACATCTGTCTCGATCATGTTTTGAAGTTTCTGGGAGCTGAAAACACTGTAAAACAACTTTTTTTTTTTCTCCTGTGGTTTTTATTCTGTTTAAATGTAGATAAAGAAGAAAAAGAAAATCAAACTAACCCCAAACCAAAAATTTTGCAGATTTTCCTCAAGATACAGACTTCATCTTGGCTGAAATTGTCTTTGTCTTGACTGAAATTGTTTTGATGTTGCATTTCTGCAACTACTTTTCTGATTTCACTGCTTTTTGAGTTTGAAAGCTTGTGGGAACAGCTGATTCCTAGCCCCAAGGATGCAGGTTCAATCCCTGTATGGAATTCATTTAAGAGCTGGACTCAATGATCCTTATAGGACCCTTTCAAATCAGAATATTCTGTGATAACTGATTTTTTTGTATACAGATTCTTATTTAATTTAATTAAGTCCTTGTATCCTTGCAGTCTGTCATCATGTTTCACTTTGCCTGGGTGTGCTTTCTGAACATCCTTGTCTCTTTGAGGAGGGGCTGATGATTGAAGGCATACATAGCTCTGAAGAGCTTTTGTAATGCCATTAAAGCTTTGTTTTCTTTTGATAAAAACTTCACTTTGGTACAGAAGCAACCTGTTCAGACATAATTGAGGAAACTTCTACTAAGCAGCTCAATGAGAAGTCATGAGATCTGGAAAGATGGCTTTTGAAATAATTAAATGCTTGCTATTGTACAAACCCATCACTCTGCTTGTTGACATCAGAAAGAGCTTTATTTTATAGTGGAACTTAGAATTTGCAAGGGGAAGGTAGGGATGAGCAAAGGAGAATGGCTGGGACTTACCCAGAGAAGTGAGCAGAGCCCAGTGCAAATTATTTTAAAGAGAAAGGGCTCAAATCAGTCCTTTTGCTTCACCTCCACTTCATTGCTGGTCTTTTCCGTTACTACTCTTACCACTCTGAAATTATTACAAGTTGCAGAATCTTCTATAAAGCAATATATTCCTACTGGTTATTGTTAGGTTGAATAACAAAAGAGTAAAAAAGAAACTTTACTTAAATCTAAGTTCTTAAGTTTACTTAAATCTAAGTTCTACACCCACTCGTAACCTTTTGACTAATAACATAACTACTGAAAATCCTGCTGTGTGCAAGTGCCTCCATGCCACCCCACACACATCGCTGGGGTAGTCCAAATTCTGAAGTCTCTGCAGGTAATTTTGTCCAGTCTTCAAAAACACTTCAGCTTTTTGCTGAGATCTTGGTTAGAAGTCAAGTTCAGAAATTAGTCTGGAAAGAGTTGAGAGTGATGTGAAATGGGCAAAGTTGCATGTCAACTGTCCAGTTTCATCTGAAGGGGCAAGTTAGAGCAGCATTATGCCCATTGCACATTCACTGCCAAGGAAGCAGGATGGACCTCCTCAGTCATAACCTGCAAGTTCTCACTTGTCTTTCTTAAGGCTTCTTCAACAAACACATTTTCTTTGTTGCAGTAACTGGTCTAGCATGAGAACAGTAAGGTTTCCCCATACCTGCCAGTTACCTTTAGATTAATAGATGGACGTTAGGTAGACAATATAAGGACATTAATTTGAGGAGATTTCTAATATCTGTTTGAACTAGATCATATTTTTTCAGGTGTGTTTGATTTAAAGCTTAAAGAAGAAAAACCGAGCACATTTTCAGTTCATCACTTTTCCTATTGTGAGGTGCAATAATTAAATTCAGGTCTATCCTGAATGATTTTGTCTACTGACTGGGGGAAAAAAGAAAGGGCAAACACACCATGCACACAGTTGAAGTAGGATTTGGCACATCCGAGGGAGCAGAAGCATCTGCTGCAGCAGTAGGATCTGCCTCCACCAGACCAGCTGGGTTTGGACTACAAAACCTCCATGGGCAATAGACCTGAGGTAGACCCCCCCACTCTACCCCTAACTCTAAATGGGGGACAGAGGGGAGCAAATGGCCAGAGGAATCTTAAAACTATGATAAATTAGCAAGTGAAGAATACTATGAAAGTGAACATTGGTAATCCAGTCCTGTTTACTGGGTATTATCCAAAAGTACCTTCCCTCAGCTGCTAATCATAGCATGGTGTCGTGCCTTTACAAGCTAAATTGAAGAGCCCTCTCCGCTAAAAATCTACTTGACAAGGTGCTTAAGCTGCCAAAGTGTATAGAGGATAATAAGGTCAATTTGTCTAGCTAAAGTAATACTCCTCCCTGCAGAGGCTCAGGTCAGATTAAAGGCTCTTGTGATTTTGTAGCAACTGTGGTTGAGGAAGGAAAATAACATGTATGTCATAAGGTGCATCTATATTGATACACCTGCACTTGCATGTGATATCTTCCTGACACATCTGTCTGTGACAAACAAGGCTCCTCTCTGGCATGGTTACCACTTCCAGGTTTAGGACAGGCTTTACAGGAACAGAGATAAGACCTGGCTGCATGGACAGTTCTACACATCACATTGAAGGAAATCGGCTTATTGGAGTGAGTCCAGAGGAGGGAGACCAAGTTGATTAGAGGGATGGAGAAGCTCACCTATGGGGAAAGGCTGAGAAAATTGGGTTTGTTCAGCCTGCAGAAGAGAAGGCTTCAGGGTGACCAAATTGCAGCCCTCCAGTATCTGAAAGGAGCCTACAAGAAAGATGGAGAGGGACTTTCTACGAGGACATGTAGTGACAGGACAAGGGGTGCTTTAAAGTGAAAGAAGATAGATTTAGACTAGATGTTGGAAAAAATTCTTTACTGTGAGGGTGGTGAGGCACTGGAACAGGTTGCTCAGAGAAGCTGTGGATGCCCCATCCCTGGGAGTGTCCAAGGCCAGGCTGGATGGAGCTCTGAGCAACCCAGTGTAGTGAAAGGTGTCCCTGTCCATGACAGGGAGTTGGAACTACATGATCTTTAAGGTCCCTTCCAACCCATGCCATTCGATGATCCTATGGTTCTATGTCACCATCTGTCTCTAGGTGATTTTGCTACTGGGTTTTGTTTTCTTTTTCCCTACATTGCACATCCTTGTAACAAAATGGCCTCAAACGACAGTGAAATAACTTCTATTAAAACAATGTGGTAGCTTAGCACAGTCTCAGTCTCAGGATGCTTTTTTTTTTTGTAAAAGCAAACCACCCAAACTACCACCATCAGTCCAGACCAGAGTGTGCTGTGGCCCTATTTCAGCTTGCTCATGCTGACTGACAATGCATTTGCCATTTGTAGTCACTTAATCTACTCAGGGCCAGGCTGTTGCCCCTCTTGTGCTTTAAGTTATGCCAACAGAGTTTAAAAGCCATGCTTATGACAAAATAGCTTAAACCAGCGCTGTTGTGGTGACTCACATTACAAATCTGCTGCCTCCAAAACCTAGTGGTTGGTACCCTCACCTGAGGCAAAATAAAGGGAAACCTGTCACCTGCCACCGTGGCTGCTTAAGGCAAAGAGTTTAACTTAAAGCAGGAATAAAAGCAAAACACATTCCCAGTAATGTCTCCCAGGAGTTGTGTCTGTACCTATTGAGGCTCAGGGGCTGCTGCTGTCAGGTGGAGACCAAGGAAAGCAGCTGAGACAGAGCTCCCAGGCTGCCTCATGTCTGCTAGGGGCTGTCAGACTGCTTTAGCTCTGTTAGTAACACATTATAGTTTAAAGCTTCTCGCTTGTGCCTTTTAAATGTCACATCTGAAATCCTCTGCCCACTCGCTGGAAGCAATCTCAGTGGCTTCAATAGACTATAGTTATGCCAAATTTCGAGGTGACCATATGTTATCTGTATCTGCACTTCTGTCTTTGCTGCTGTTTGTCAGTGCCTGTACACAGATATGAAGGGCAGCACCTGACTGCAGTATTTCACAAGGACACATGAAAACAGTTAAATATATCTCAAAAAATATTTCTCCTTTTATTCAAGAGGATGCGAGAATTGCAGACAAAGGTAAATGCATAGAAATGCAGGTTAATACCCAGTTCCTAAAAATATTACTAGCTTCAGTCAAAATGTGGTGTGGATGGCAGAGCTGTGTGCAGGTTGTGTCTGATGGATGTGAACCACGCTGTGCAGGGCAGGAGGAGGACATGGGAGAGAATCCAAAGGAAGCCTCTCGATGTTGCACACGAACCTGGTGTATGTCCTGCCTGGATGGTGTCTGACTTCACATTCCTCTTCCATCTCTTTCTCATGAGAGGATAAACTGTTTGGAACAGCACAAAAGCCACGGTGGTCCTGTGGTGGGATTGAAGAGACAGCCCAAGGAGGGATGTTTTCAGGTGTGCCATCCCAGGGGCAACTTCCCTGAAATGTGACTGAGTGACAGTGCAGTCTGCCTCATCCACTCAAAAATTAATGAATGGTGAAGGAGCACTGCAACCAGTGAAACAAATAAAGCACAGAAGGAAACGCAAGAATACCTTAAATTGGGTTCAGTTTTTTTCCCTCTTATTAAGTTGAACCATTCTTAGCACACAAATGTGGATGTGCCCTTGCATTTAGAACTCACTTAAATCTCTCTGTGATTGTGACCATGGGTTTCCAAGAACACAGAAAAGCAACTTGTACTATGCAGTTAACTTTCCAAACAATGTATGAGAAGCACCCCCAAAAAGAGACGTCTCAGCAGCAATATGGCCTAATTCCTTTGTTTCCTGTAAGAAATCTGTAAAAGCCAGTGATGGTTAGGAAGCTGATTGGATCTGATACGCCTTCAGGATAAACTTGAGGCCACTGATGACTTGATTGAATAGCCCCATCACTGTACATCAGTGGTATTTGGAGAATTTATTTTGCTTTAGCCTTTTAAGTCACTTAAGTGGCTTAAGCTAAGTTGTTTCTCTGATGCCCTCTGTAGACAGTGAGGAGCCTGAGAATCTTTGGAAAATCTTCTAGCCCTGTCCTTCATTCTGCTTTTCTGTACATGCATCTAATGGCCTTGTCCCCTGATAGAACAGATAGTTTGTGGATGAACTTTGAAGTTATTTCCTATTTAACTCTGGAAAACCTTTTGAGGGATAAGGAGATATGGAGAACACAAGAGTGAATCTATTACATATGTGTATGTGACAATTTAAAAAAATGCAGCTGTATAATATATAAAGTATTTTAAAAGTATCTAAAGTATATAAAGCAAACTTCCTTCAACAAGTTCAGTGTTCCTTCTTCCCCTAATTAGAAGTGTCCACTTTGCCTTTTCTCTCAACTCTTCATTGAAAGCTCCCAAGCAAAAACCAGAAGCATGGCATTTCCCCTCATATGCACGGAGAGCAGTGAGAGCCTCCAGGCCTGCTGAGAGAACCTAAGGTGTCTGGACTTGAGCCCTTACTTCAGCAGAAAAAAAGGAGAGCAAGAGGAGGTGAGGAATCCTGTCACTGAGTAAATAAAAACTTAACATTTAGTCTGCACAATGCTAAACATAAGGGAAGTTTCCTGTAGTTCACTGATGCATTCAGACTTTGAGGATATGCAAAAATTTGGTCTAATAACCTTCAGAACAGAAGTATTGCAGCTATTTCAGGTCAGGAATATTACCCTACCTTTGGTTTTGTACGGTGCAAACAAATAACCATGTCCTGAGAGAGCAATCTTTGTATTCAGAAGGTATTTATTTTTGCATTGAGAATCTTTAAACATGCACTGTTTATTTACCTCTTAAACTGCAAGTGCATCTCTCCTTCCCAGCTAAAAATTTTCCACGTGACATTGTCATTTAGCACTTCCAACAGTGTTGGTAATACAGTGCATCTGTCTTGAACAGGATTAAAATTTGTTTTTACACCTCAATCCCCTCTTCAATCTTTAACAATAATGAAATCAAAAAGTTTGGGCAGAATACAGATGTATTTATATTTTCTAAGCGTTCAAGATATTTCATGGCTCCCTAAAAACCCAGCACAAGAACAAGAACCTTGTCAAGAGATAATAAAGCACCCATCTTGAATTAATTCTGATCTAATCAAATCTAATTTGATCTGATCTAATCTAATCTCATGTCTGTCCAACCAGTAGGAGTTTGTTATCTGCAGACATGATGTTCACACAATGGATTGGGAAGTTACTCCCTGCTTTAGACATGGGTATTTTAATAGCTGGGCTGGTTAGTCCTCAAGTTGTTCTGGTTTCATGGGATTGTGCTATGGAAAGGCAGGCAGATTGCTCTGGCACTGATATGAAGTGTTTGCATCATGTCTAGAAGCAGCAGGTGTGGTTCTTTTAGGTGATCTGCTCCTCTGCAGAGAGTACTTTTAACAGTAACAGCTAGGCTGGTCTAAGGAAAATAGCAAGGGGAGGCAGTTTGTGTTACTAGCTCAAGTGATAGTTGGGAAAAAAGGGATAGCCTTTCAGAAACATCAATTTTTTAAAATTATTTTCTCTAAAGTCTATTCTTTCCAGCTGTCTTAATTGCTCTAGTAAAAATCATTATTTACCCCTGGAGAGCTTTCCTTGCTGTTGTATTTTCCTCCATTTCCTCATCTCTAAAGAGCTGACAAATCACTGAGAGATATGTCAAGTCACTGGGGGGATATGAGAGATGTGCAGGGACACCATCTTCATGCTTAAAGCAGGCAGGTTCTGGTTAAATACTGTGTGGACATCGTGATGACTACCACACATATGCTGCAAAGCTCCCAGAGGCATCCAGAGGACCTGCATTTCCTAGTGGTCTTCTACTTTGCTACGGAAAAGCACAGAAAGAGGATTCTTTATCCCAGATTTTACCTGACTCATAGCCAGGCATAGGTGTAAATGCTCTGCCCAACTGTTCTTTGTGAAGGCTGTTTGCTGACCCGAGCCTATGGAGTCCTAATCCGTCTGTGCAATAACGTAAGCGAAGATCTTCAGCACGTGCTGCAGTCGGTGCAGACGCCTTGTCTGCGTCCATCTGAGTCAAAAAACAGCGGCAGGGAAAATCCCTGGGACGGGAACTCGGTCATCTGTGCTGCTACCTGATCCAAGCAGGCAGCAGCCCTCCCAGCAGGTTGCAGGCAGTGCTTGGGAGCCAGCATGGGCCATTCCCAGTGACCAGACCGGAGGCAGGTTTTGGAAAAGGAGAGCAGCCGGTAGCATAGACACAGGCCATACTGTGCTGGCTGGCCTCGGTGGCCAAAAGCAGTCCCTGGCAGGTTGAATTTAAAGCTGTATAGGTGCGGGTTTAATTTAAATCTGTACGTGGCTTTAAAGCTGAAAAGTCTTTGGGTGACAGTGGGATGGCAAATAGTGTCTTCTTGCCAAATATTGATGGGTGTTTAATATACACTTTGGGCACATGCTGTGACCGGGGAAGATTGCCTACTGATGTTGTGTGAGTGCTCCTGATTCCTGCAGTGCTGTGGTGCAGGATGAGCAGACAGAGGAGAATCACAAGTGTAAAGTGCTTTAAAGATCACACTCCAGCAAATCTTACCAGAAAAATACTCTTGATTTGAAGTGTGATTTTTTTTAACAGCAGTCCTGTACTACCAAAAGCCTCTTGTGGATGCAGTTACACTAAGGAAAAAGTAAAAGCAATGACCATTACAGCTTCTTTAGTTTGGGGTGTCCCTGTGAGCTGGACTGTCAGAAGCCTGGTGCTGTAGGTGGAAGCAGTTCCTCAGGTGGAGGGCACAGACCATGTTACCTGGTCTTCTTCTTCTAGTGCAAATTTCTCCACCCTTTGCAGCACTACTGAATTTTTCGTTATAAGTCACTTTTGCATCAATTCCCATGGGTAGTTGTAAAGAGTTGTCTGTTCCTAAACTGGTGTCAATTCCAGTGACCCTTCCTGCCAACAGCAGTGATGGGTATGGTCTGAGCAGCCAGAGGTGTTGAGGACTGCCTCCTGCCTCTCCATACCTTATCTCATGACCATTGCCACTTGGCCACATGGTGCTATCCCTCTTCCCTGGTGGACAGGATCAAATCCCTTACTAAGCCTGCCCCAGGGGGTCAGTTACTCTGAGTTTACATTGCAGTAAAATTACATTGCTTGATTTTTCACTCTAAACTCAGGAATAATAATTATTCTGAAATCAGCCTGGAGTTAAGACAGAAGTAAACCATGTTTAGAATACTTCATAAAGAGAATTTAGGACAGGCAGCTTAGAAGTCTCAATAAGATGCTTAATACTGAGTAGACAAATGCCTCTCCTTCTCCAAGGAAATCCTGTGTGCTGTCAAAGAACTTCTGGAAATGCCCTATATGTAGTATAAGAAAAGAAAAAGGCAGACCTGAAGTGACAAAATGACTGACTGGTACCATATTCTATTATGGATTGCATAGGTTTACTGTGCAAGCATCACCCATCTGCACACATGTACACTCCCTTGTGCCTCTGGTATTGGCAGTAGAAATTCACATGCACACACATATTTCTATTACAAAGCACATGGGGCTTAAGAGGAAAACTTGTCTGTAAGCAAATTGGGCAGTATTTGGTTTGCACATTAACAGTGCTCTAGGGCCATCAGTAGGTAGGTGGTCCCAGGAAGAAAAATAACAAATCCATTATATTTCCTGTTTCTGAAAGGAGGAACTGATACCCCAGTGCCAACACGCCACTGCCTCAAGCTGGCAAATGTCTCTGCGTGTGCAGGAGATAGGGCACAGCAGGGAGCTGCAATGCTGGCACTTAGTGGATTGCATGTCACCCTGCTCTCAGTGGGCTCTGCAAGCCCATCAAGGGCACAGATAGAAGAGAGGGGATTTGCCACTTACTGAGAGGCTGTGGGAGCAAGATGCAGCTACATGAATGCTTTTTTCCTCTGCAATAGACATGGTGTTTGAAAAGAGTCTCAAGAGCAAAGGGTAATGGGAACCATTACCTGTCCCGTGTAAAGTGTTTGCTCTGTAGTGTAACAAAACTTTTCAGAGAAGACTACTTGAAGTGATTTGGGTAGAATTCTTTTTTTCTACACAGTGATATGTTTCTGCTTGGTGTTACAGCAGCAGACCTAATAAAGCTGTATGGGTTGGGAATAACATTGTTGCGTTTTGATGTAGTTTTGTAGAAATGCATCTCTGCGAAGCACAGAGTTAAGAATGATAAGGGTCAGTGAAGGGAATTAATTAACCTGGTCACTCTTGTGTGGGATGCAAGGGACTAATCTCAGTGATGAAAGGGTTACAAGCCCCAGGGCAGGTGATGACATGTGTGTTGTGTGGTGGTCTCAAAGCTTTTGATTTGTTCCTAGCATTTAACGTGGCTTTAAATGTATCCTTGAGCTGGACATGGTGAAGGAAGACGGCTCTTGAATAAGAGCCATCGCCTTTGACATCAAGTCGTGGCTACAAAACCTGTCAATGAAACAGCAAATTGGAGAAGGCATAGCTACCACCCTAGTCCAAAGAAGGCTGCATGGCTACAAGCAGGTCATGCAGAGAACTGAACAAGCTGCACAAGCCTCTGAGTGGCAGGGCTGCAGCGCTGCAAATACAGGGAGCTGCCCTTGCTCTCACTTTTCCTGGCTATAAACACCTAAGGTCTGACTCTTCTGGCTCTGCACTCTGCATAGTCATTAACACCGCTTTGAAGAGCTGGGTCAGTGGGTGTAAAACACTACCATTTAGTAAGGCATCGTTTTACCTCCACTTCACAGCACTGTAAAATGAGAATTTAGGCTATGGGGCTAAAAACCTGAGCTCCAAGTATTCACCTCATTAGAGAATCCTTTGCTGTGTGAATGGGAAATAACAAGGGCAATTCCATCTGTCCTGAAATTACACAGGCTGCCTGAGTTTGGTCTGAAATTTTAATGGAAGACCAGAGCAATAGAATAGAAAAAAATATTAAATTAATATGCAGTGCTAGTGGATTTGGAGCAGGGACTGAATTTTACTTCCTATTTTCCTGCTTTTATGTGAAACCTCAAGTAACACCTTCTCTACTGCATTTAAAATAATTTGTATAAATATATAACGGACAATGCGTATGTTATGCAATGCAAATATATATTTGGAGATGACACTATTCTCAATATGTTTTCCAGGGAAATTCTGTTCAAAAAAATATTTTGCCCTTTCATGTGGATTCTTGCGCTCTTGGCATGTGTCTTGCCTGTGGAAGGTTAAGTACTTAATTTTTTTTTCTTTCTTAGTTTAATTTGTGTGCTATGTTTTTTTTTAGGTCTTCTTTGCCATAGGCCCTGAAAACAATAATAAAAAAATACTGTGGCAGTTGCTTCCGTGTGGGTTGCCAAAGGGGTGTTAAGAAATTTTTCTGGTTGTTCTGTATGTGTGAGCTGCAAAGAGGTGATAAATTGCTGAAGAAAATTAAAGGGGGGGGTGGGGGGGCGGGAGGCTGAAGCTCAAGTTTTGTACTCTTCTGATTCGGGCAGTCTGGATTATAAACTGCTAGTTTTGTTAGAAATCAAAAGTTTAGTTGCCCTAAACCCAGGGGTGCTGCAAAGACAGATTATTAGATTAAAAACTTCATACAGCCTCTGGTGCTCCCTGTGCTTGTTACTCATGTGCTGGGTAAAGAACCACAGTACATCAGTGAGGAGTAGCTGAAGTTGTAGTTGTAATACTTTGGACAAGCATTCCTAATCATGGCAATTCCCAGAGCAGGGCTCTGCTGCCCTCCCCTTGCTGCCGTGTGGAGGCACCCAGCTCATGTGCCCATCCCACCAAATGCCAGCTCCTCCTGTGCCACTGCCTGCCTGACAGCAAAGCAGGTTGGCTATCAGCTCAAAATTTGTTTCTTGTATTCTTTCAGGGCCATTTAGCCACTGCTGCCTCTCAGTGAATAATGCTTTGCTGTGAGTGGGGAAGTTGTGGCTGCCAGTTGTGGCTTCTAGCTGGTCACAGTTCAGCTGTTTTGCTTTGCCCTACAATCACCTCAGTGTGCCCACCCTTTCTGAAATGAAGATCTTTTTCATTTATGCATTCAGCTGTGGTGCTGGCATGAGTCCATGTGAAGAGGTTTTCTTTCCTTCTCTCCTTCCCCCAAGTTCAAGGTTGTTGCAGTTTCACCTTCAGCATCATCAGCTATCAGTAATGCTGGCTCTAGCTAGAGCTTTGGGTCCAAACATTTTGCAGTGTTCCATGAAAGAAGGGAAGTTTTATGGACTCTGGGTTGCAGATGGGAACACCAAGGCATGGAGCTGTGGCAGGTTGTTGCATGATTCAGGAGCAGGCAAGGAAGCCTGGCCAGGCTGGATGATGGCTCAGAGCAGCGTGTGGCTTCACTGCTAGCCAGGACCTTCAGTCATCACTACACCATCTTGCCTTCAACCTGCCTGAAACTTGCTTCAGCCCCAGCTCTGACACAGCCTGAGAGCTGCCCACAGCAGTGTGTGGAGTTGCACAGGCTGCTGCTGTCCTGCTCTGCTGCTCTGGCTGGCTCCTTGGCCACAGCAGTGCTGGGTTGAGACTGGTATTTGCAGCCACACTTCACACGCTGTCCCCTTTCTGCAAGCTGATTTTCTCCTTCCTCAGCGGCTGTAACTCAGGAGCTGGTGAGATGTGAGTCAGCATCTGCTGCCTGCTTTTGGGGTGAGAGCAGAAAGGCAGGGGCAGTAACACCTGTAACACCCAGTGTGCCTTAGATGCCTGTAATTCTCAGAGGTCCAGCTTACACATGTTTTCTTAGACTTGCTGCAGAGGTGAGGACCCAAGAGGAGAGTGGGATGTGCCTGTTGAGATCAGCTGCAAGTAGTGATGCACAGGGCAGGGGCTTCCCAGGCTGATAGACTGGAGCTGTAGTGTTGATGTCCCGAGTCTGCCACTTCCTTGTCACACTATCACTGCTTGAAAGAACCATACTTTTTGCTCATTTGTAAGGCTGTGAAAATACATACATGCACAAACACATATCTGGATTGAGGCTGAAGTGAGACACCAGGGCTTAGGTTCCTACAGATGTGTGTGAGGCTCAGGCACTGCCTTGTGTGCAGTCTGACATAGTGTATGGCAGCAGTGCCCACCAAATGCAGCTGGGCAAGGGGTCCCAGCCCCTTTGGGCCAGCTTCAGCACATGCAAAAGGATGTATTACCTGGCTGCAGAGAGGCTGCATGAAAGAGAAAAGGATTGAGTCTGCCCTTTGTCTCTCGTATGCCTTGGCCCCATGAAGCACCCCACAGTGCTGCTGCCTGCTGAGAAGTGGGCTGAAGGCCCTGTGTAGCAGACTGTGATGTCCAGCAGGTCAGGAATTGCCCATACAGAGAGTTTAGGCTCCAGTGCAGAAGTAGGAATCTCCTCCTTTCTTCCAGGAAATAGGAGTTAGAAGTGGGGGGTTCTCCCTTTAACCTATTTTATTTGTTAAAATAAATATTGGCATTTGACGAAGACAAGCTATCTATTAAGACAAGCTTGCGAAGCCCTTCAAAGCAGCAATGGCAAAACATTAAAACTGAAAGCAACAGCATTTTGCCCCCTTAGACGTGAACTTGGCATTCACTTCTAAGCTATGGGACCCTGCGAAACACCAGCCGCTTGAGGGGAACCTGGTGGGACAGGGTGGGAATTTCTGTGAACACAGATGATGGCATGCTGTTGCATCTGCTTCACTAGCACTGGACACAATCATGGACAATTTTCAAGGGTCTGGGAAGACATGTCCAGCTGTGGAACATGATAAAAAGAGAAGCAAAAAAACTTGATGATGTACAATTGGATGGTGTTGGGTCGTTCAGTGAGAGTTGTTAAGTACATGTGTAACCAGTCTACTGACAAGCCAGAGCTTACATCTTGCCCACAATGTGATTTGTCTTACAGTTTCAAGTAGTAAACCAATATAACCAAAATTAAGTTGTTCCTTCACAGAAAGAAGGAAGGGAAGCTTTGTTTTCTCGATAATGTGTCAGGAATATTGCCCTCTGCCCTTGCACAATGCAGTGTAAACTTGCTTGTAATTTGTGCTGGAGGGGGGAAGTCAGCTCTCTGTCTGTTTCATTGTAAACTTACACTTAAAATCCTTTCCTGGCATTGATCCCGGCTTTGATATGCATTAGTAAACATTCATGACACCGACATTAATCCAGAGTGAGCTTATAGTCATTTGTTACATTAGACACTAAAAAACAGTCACGAGGCCATGATTTGATAGTGTTATCTCAACACCTTGTGTGGAGATGCAAGGCTGATTTGGTGACATATCATCCTTGACACATGACACATAGAGACCATGCTTCAATCAACACGCCGTGCCTCTGGGCAGTGTGGTGTTACAGCCTCTGCAGGGGAATGCCACTGCCTGTGAAACCGCCTCTCCTGCAACTAGTGGTGATGGCAGGGCTGCAGAGACTGGGAAGCAACAAACCCAGCCTGGCACTCGAGAATCAAATCCACCAAAATGCATGTTAATGGTGTCTCATTATTTGCAGGCATGTCTAAGCAAGAACCTGCTTTTCTTATTCAGTTACTTATTCTGCAAATAAATTCAGGAGTAATGATCTTAGTAGTTCGGTTGGCCCTAGATCTAGCCATAAACACATCATAATTTGTATAATTTCATTTAAATTCTGCCCTAAATCACTCTGTTTATTTAAATCCTAGTCATCCTGATTTACTTGACCATGGTGTGCCTGTGTGATGGACCTGAAAATATAGGATGGTCATGAGCAATGGGTTGCAAATGGAGTTGCATCACCAGTGGGGAGATGTGGTGGCCAATAAAATTTTCCAGGTATGAAAAAAAATAGAGTATTATAATTTGTTTAGAAGCGTAGTCAGGGCGTGTTTTCTTAAACAATAGCAATCTGGTTTTGCTGTGAGCAGGATCTGGCCTTAGCTGTCCATGGGCAAAGAAACAGCAGGTTTCATCGCTGCCCCACAGTCATGTTTGTCTTCCAAGAGGGAGAAGAGGTTGTGACAAACCTTTCCTGGTCGTAAGTGCAACTGGTTGTGATGTGACAGCTGCCAGAAAATACAGGTGAAAGTGCTTCTTTATACAAACCAGAGTTCACACCCAAGCTCCTTCTCAATCCTGTGTTTTAGTGGTGTGGATGTGCCTGCTGTATGAGGTGAGTGCTGACTTTTGGCTGTACTGGTGGTAATAAAGGGTTACAGAAATGCTGAAACTCAAAAATACAACATAAATACCAGGCCTCCAGCCCATCCACTGGGCATTTCTAATTGTCAGGTGAATGGATGAGAACTGTTGTGATAAATGTCATGTATCTTTTGGGTTGTTACACAATGGTGATAAAGAAAAAGGCAAGACACAGAAAGGAGAAAACTGGGGCTGCCCGTCTCTACTTGGGAAATAACAAGCCCTTCATTAGAAATGCCTTTTAAAATGTTATCTGGAATTTATAAGATGACAGGGTTAGTCTTGAAAAGACTGAGTTTTGAAGCATCACTGGTGAATATTATGTTGCTGCCAGGGCTTTGCACACACTGACACTCAGGCTCAGTGGCAGACAGGCAAAAGCACAGGTAAAAGCCGAACAGATGAGAAAGTGCTCCCATGCTCAGCCTGTGCCAGTTGCTGCTGTCAAAATGGCTTTCTGTCCTTGCAGGCAGCTGTGGGCTTCAGTTCAGGGTCCCTCATGTTTAATTGCCAAAATGAAAACCATATATGTATGTAAATACTGGATTGCTCAGAATACCATTGCCAAGGGGCCAGAATATTAACATAAGGTGGGATTGATAGCAGTTTAAATTTCCAGGTTGTGAACTGTGGTGGCAAAGGCTTGCGTACAATTCTCATCTCTCCTAATGCCTCCATATGCACACATACAACAATAAACCTCCTAAATTGCCCCAGAGGAGCTAACAAGTCCTCAAGGACTTACAGTGCAATATTCAGGCAACAGAGTTTGCAGAAACAACATTGATCCTGCTAGGAGAGTTAAATTAGGACTTTGGTCCTATCTCATTATTTATTTTCATAAGAAAACTTGCACACATTATGTAATTTTTCTACCTTTGTGGCTATTCTCACATGGCCATTTCGAGGGAGGCTCTCCTAATGTCTTCTTTAATGTCTCTTGCTAACTCAGGGTGGCAAAAATGACCCCATGGCATGTCATTAGCTCTGGTCATAGCTTGGTGTGTGTGTGCAGGCTTTGATTAGGTACAGAGACTGGTAATGACAGCAGTTTTGCAAGCACTGTGCTACTGTGTACATGACGTGGGAGTTACTGTGGGTTATCGCTGAAATTTGCGGTGTCATGGGTAGTATGTACGCATTCTTCAAAGCCTCATGTACTCAGGAAGGTTTCAATGGTTTAACTTAAAACAAGTTTCACACTGGGGAAAACTGTACAAGTACTTGGTTTCAGTTTTAACACAATTTATTTTAATGTCATCTCTTGGGGGAGGGTTATTTTTTCTTTTTGTACCAAAATAAATGGAACAAAATGAAAGATGTGTGCCTACAAGCAAGGCACTGGATGCCCTGGCACAGGTGTTGGGGCCCTTTACATAGAGACATTGTTTTTCTTGAGAGCCTGTCAGTAAGTGTGGTCAGAGAGGAGTGCCAGACACATCCAGACACATTCTAACATCACAGTGTGAAGGATTTGTCTTCGGGAGGCAGGGCTGAGGCCATTGAGAAAGGAAGAGCCAAGAACAGAGGAGTTCTCTTAGCTGCACCTAATTCTGAGGATGTGCAAAAGCTTTTGGTCAAAGACTCTGATTGTCTATTTCCAGCTTGGGCACATTAAATTAAACCTTTTTGTGTCCAAACTGTTTGTCTTCCTTTTGCATAGCTCTCAGCCATGAAGCTTTGACTCGGCAATACAATATTGCCAGGCTGCTGCTGCTGTGGGAGGAATGAATCACACTGAAAGGATGGACACATTTGTGAGGAGAGCCTCAAGTACTTCCTACATAGGTGATGCTTTATTCCTATGTCCAGTATTGTCTCAGCTGTAGTTTCAGCACTTCCCACTTAAGATAAATTAATGGGTATGCAAAACATCACACAGTGAGTTAAGGACTTCCACCCAGTCAGAGGTTTGTCCCTCTAAACTTTGACCTTTTGTTCAAGCCAGCATCTTTGTAATATATATATTAAAAACATATGGGCTAGCATCTTGCATGTTTATTAATATTTTGAGAGTCATTCTACAACATACACAGTAATTACTTTTCAGTGGGGTCCTAGACACATGAAAGATTTCTGAAAAAGCAACACTTTTCACTGATGGCAAGTTTAAAAAAAAAAGCTGACTTATTACTTGAAGGAGAGAAAAGGCCATGAAACAAGTATTTTTACTCACGAAAAGAGAAAATTTTTAGCTTTTAAATGTGCAGAAACACTAAGTCAACTATCACAAATGTGTGCTGGTGATGCAGCCAACAACACTTAATTATCAGTTCTACAGGAAAATTAGGTGAGAAAATTACTTGTCTTTTTATATTTATTTTATTTATAAAAGAATCCAAAGACAATGGCAATTCTCTCACTATAGCATGTTAGACAAAGATGGCTTGTCTGTCTTTTTCTTCTCCCTTGGTGATACAGATTGATAAATCCCTGAAGTGTACACAATTTAATTTGTGTTACTATTTTTCAAAGTTGGGGTATTTTTCTGCAGTGTTGAAGGAAGCTGTTTTGGCAGAGATTATGCAGGCTTTTATAGAGTCCTAGGTTAGAAATATTTGAGGTATGGAGACAAGAGCCCTATTTGGTCTGATACATTGACCTTCTTTGCAACATGTGTGCCATTGTTTTTGTGTGTTGATATTATTTGCATAAGTATCTTACTTCTTTCTTCCTCATAAATAATTTGGTTCAGTAGGCAACACCTAGGCATGAAGACAGTAGTCATATTAACATGGCTTTGATGTGTCCTCTGACATCCCAGCCTGATTATTTCTTCCCAGCACAGGGGCAGAAATCAGCAGCCACAGCTGGAGGGAAGAGGAGGGCAGAGCCACAGATGGGATTCCAGCAATACCACAAGCCTGTTTGGTGGCCAAACATTTTGTATTGTGAGATCACAGCCCCATGGAACATGGAAGCAACAGGAGATGCTCAATGTTTTCAGGACTAGTACTAAATTTTATCAATTATTTGATTTGGACTATGCTAACCCTGGAGCACGCAAGAAAAATTCCACACTTTGAAGATTACTTAATATGTGATTAACTTTGTGTTCCAGATCAGGCCTTAATTCCTTCATGCCTGGGTGTGTAGTAAAACAGGAGTCTGCACAGACACAGCGTCTGTGTTTTGTCCGTGATCGGTCCCATGGATGTCCTCTCTTCCTAGATGGATGGAGATCCCCTAAAACCCACTGAAAGCTTTTGTGCTAGCAAGACTGGCTTTCTCCCTAAGGAACTCTAGAGGACAGAATTTACTCTATTTTGTGTTTAAAAAGCTGTCTTAGATGGCAATGAAAGAATTGTCTCAGCCTGGAAAAGTACTGAAGCAGTTGGGGATGAATGATTCCATGGGTGGGTTTTTTTTCTCCCAACAGCAAAATGGACTGAAGCATCACTTTCTTCCCCTCTGGCTGCTTGGTCCTGCTCTGCAGCAGCTCCTAGTTATGACTTTTGTCATCCAGGAGTCCATTGCCTCTAAGGGTAATCTGTACCTTGCTTTTGCTTTGCTGTATTTAAGCTGAATTTGTTTCTCCATTCACAAGCGGATGCTTCTTTCCAAAGCCTTTTCTAGAGGCACTGAATTGATTGTGGGTTTATCACTGCATTCCATTTGTCTTCAGCTGGCAGATTTCTTCCACCTTGTATCTACTAACCACATGAAAGCTAATTATGTATAGATATGTATAGGTGATAAGCAAAGTCTGCTGTTGTGTAAATTCCTTTTTACTGGAAAATCAGTAAGAAATTTGAAAATTCTGGCCATCTGTATCACTTTCTGAGAGGTAGGTAAGGCATACCAAGGTAATCTGTAGATTAAAAAGCCAGGGAGTTGACTGACTTTAAAATTACGGTTACAATAATCTGTGTTAAAAGTGGTCTATGATGGAGATCCCTTCCTTTGGCCTCTTCAATGCAAGTGTATCTCAGGATATGAATTCTTCTCAAGATGAGTTAAAGGAAGGTGGAAAAGCAGGAAGTCAAATAATTTTCTCAACATTAGAGTAAGAAATAAATCATCAGGAACTAAACTGGTTTGCATTTTGTCTCTCTGGTGCCCATCTGTCACCGTGACCCAGTGTAGCTGCTACACATGAATATGGCAAGAGAAATTCTGGCTCAAAAAATCTTTCTGCACATGTATGATGGAAGATGAAAGAAAAGAGAAGGGTGATCTTGAGAGGGGACAGTCACCTATGTCTCAGCAGTCAGCAAGTTCCATCAAGTATATCATCCTATACCAGCAGCAGCTGCCTGTTTACTAGTGGGAAGGGGAGAGTGCCCCTGGGAGAGTGTGGCATTTCAAGGCAAGAAGATCACAGGCAGTGTCCTTTCAGGAGTGGGTTTGGTTTTTCCTTGAGTTAAATGGGAATAGGTAGTGATCACTATTTTCCTGCTCATTGTTTAATGAACATGCAAGAGTCTAGTTGGCTGTTGGCATTGGTACCAGTTCTGGTGCTAGTGTGCCCAGCCAATTTCTATATTTTCTAAGAGGGTACATGCCATTACAGCCAATGTTCTCCTGGGACTCAGATCTAGCAGTGTCTAATAAAAGGCCTGATGAAGAAAAATGTCTGCAAGGTTTATTTTCCCCTGGGAAATTAAGCATTGTATACCACAATGTGCCTGGCATATGGCTGCCTATCCATGGGAGCACTAAATCCAATCCCTGACTCAGCAAAGTACTGTAAGCAGTGTTTAGTTGCTAAAAACAGGACTTAGGCCCAGGTCTAAAGCTGGGCACACGCTTAGCCAAATCAAAATCATTTCACTTATGCAAAGAAAAGGTAACACTGAGATTTGTATTGTGACACAAGGCTAGTTTTTTCTTACATAAGCGCTTGATCAAAAAATGTTAGTGAGCCTATTTTCCAGATTAATTCCATTTATTTTAGATGTGTGTTACTTTGTCCCTTCACCTTGCAGATATCACTTGCAAAGAGACAAGTTATGCAAAAATTGATTTACAAGACCAAGTGCACAATCCATGTAGTGAAATAGGTCTTCTGGCTGTTATCTTTATTATTTGTATTGTATCACCCTGTTCTGACCACAGGACACAATAGCCATATAGTTTGCAGTATGAACTGACAAACAATCAGCCAGATTTCTTCTCTTGGCTAATCATTTACAGATTTGTTAATACTCTAATGTCAAAATGTTTCTATCCTGGTATGTCTCAGTGTCCAGGAAAGAACACACCGGTTCTGATTCTGCCTGCCACCATGTAAGTGTCCAATTGTTCTTTTTAATGCTAATGGTAGGTTGTACCAGAGAACCCTACAACAACGTTTTAACTCTTAAAAATCTAGTCTCCTTGGTGGTTTTAGGCTATTTTCTTCTTAATTACTTTGCAAATTTCTTTGCTCTTGCATTTAAAAAAAAAGATCTGAGATGTCATTTTTTCTAAACAGTGCTACTTTGAAACCAGAGAAGTGCTTGTGGGTGTCATTCTATGCTTTCAGACATCACCACCTTTCTTTTGGAGGTTTAGAAATTGGTATGCAAATACCCAACACCCTTTTGCATCAACCTCATTAGGGCCAATAAACATTTCACTTTAAACATCAATGTTTCCAAGTGGGAGGGTGGAAGATCCAGCCTGTTTATCTCTTTTCAAACAGGTGACTCCTTATTACCCTCTGAAAAACTGAAATACAAAGCAGTCTCTCATCTGTAGCTATTACAGCATGTGATGCAGTGTAGTCAGGGTTTATTTTCTCTCTTCCTTTGGTGACCACTTGGCCATCAAATTCACACACACTCTCTTAAATATTCATGCAATCATACTAGTGTCTCAATATTTGCACTAATTTCATTTCTCTCCACTTTGCATTCAGCATAGAAAACTCTTCAGACCCTTCACAGTGAACATGGGGAACAAAGCAGCAGTGGCAGCTGGACGGACACCCCATCCATATAGAGTTCCACTGCAGCTGGGTCACCAGCAGGAGCTTTTACAGGGTGTTTGTGTGCAGGAAAATGTGGGTGCAGTGTGGCTAAATGAAGGACACACCACAAGGAAGAGCAAAGGCGTGTAGTGCTAGAACTAAAACAGAAAATTGAGGGTTTGTGCTAAGCTTAAAAAGCAAAAATTTCTCTCTGCATCCAAGAAAGAAGCATGGCTTGGTGGGTAAAGCAGGCAGCAGAGTCAGGACAGAGGTGCCATTTCTGACTTTGTTACTGGGTGTAGTAAGACTTTTTGGATGACCTCATTTCCTATCTTTAACATGAGGGTTGTACTTGCTAAAATGGCAAGAACCAGTGGCTCTGCAGGCGATTTGGCTGACAGGCACAGAAAACTACTAAGGATCTCTTCTGTAACTCATTACAGATTGTAACTACACTTCTTCAAAGTCACTCAAATAAAGAATTAAATGCCTGAATTTAAAAAAAAAAACATTATCAAATTTAAAATTCATTTTTAATATGACAGACTTTGAAAACATTGGGACCTACCCCAGCATTTGTTGCTCTTCCAGAATTCCTTTTCTTGCCAAAATAACATATTCAAGAAGTGTAAGTAGGAAGAAGAGGGGAGACTGTGCCCCTTCTCTTCCCTCACACTTGGAGCCAACAGCTGAGATTCAAATGCAAATGCCAGTATTCTCTAACTCTCCAGGAACTTTTGAGTCTTGGTGTCTTACACCTATGTGACAACTTAGGCTAAATTAAAAATCAAAGAGATTTCCCCTGGAGTAAGGTACTGCTTGTTATGAGTGAGGATATCATAATTGGAGCTGCCAGGAGGTTTATGAACTCCACTTGCTGAAGGAGGCTTTGGGACTCTGAAGCACCGAAGTCTGTATTTTCTGTCTGGAGTCATCCCAGCTGCTACCCTCCCTGAGCCAGATGTGTAAAACCAACAAACACGCTGCAGATCCCATTTAAATGCTAATACGCGTCTCTCTTCTCTGTGAACTTGGTAGATCTAGGGGAGTGAGATTGTGCCCCTGGCTCTCATCCTGCTGCTGTGGTGGCTCCTAGGTGAAAAGAGAGGCAGGTCCTGGGTGCAGGTGCTCTTTGCAAGGGTGCTGTGCAATCTCCGTGTCATGTCTTGTCTGACTGGAGCTGCCTGATGTTGACAGGTCAAGGTCTCAGCGGTAGCTGCCAGTCTGTGCACTTCAAAGCTTTGATTGCCCCCTGTTTTTCCCCACTGTCCCCTAAGCACGTGCCCACCCATTGCAGCTAAAGTGGTAAAGAGGAGGAAAACAGACCTTAGGTAGCTTTCTTTAGCAAATATTGGATAGGACATTCAAAGTCAGTAACTAGAAACACAGAGGGAGTTTAGTGGCAGAGGAAAATTTTTTCTTTGATCTCTTTCTATCTGTTCTTCATCTTTATCTTTCCTCAGTACCTTAAATGACAGACTCCTCTGGAAGAATACATCATAGCTGAGGATCACATTCAGGTTTTTTGCTATATGTGAAATTTCAGAATCAATTTTAAACCTTAATTAGGGCATAGAAAATGTACTGTACATTGGCTTGATTTGGTAATAGGATTCATGTTTGCCTGCAACAGACAGAGAGGGAGAGAGAAAAAAGACTGATACTATTTGAAATGAGAATATCCATGAAAACTTGATGGGAGAAACTCCAGCAAGTTTCTCCAGCAAGTTTACTACTTCTGTGAAGTAGTAAAAGTTCAGCTTCACTTGGCCTGTGATGCACAGGTGCTTCTTCATTACAAAGTGAGGTGGTTGACGTGGTTGACGTGGTTGAGGTTCTCTGTGCAGACAGAATGTTTTTTTCAGGTTTCACAACCTTTTAAAATGTACCATTTGACAGGGAAATGGTAATTTTAAATATAGAGAAAGATTGAAGTTTGGTTTTTTTTCATTTTTTCAGGACTCTACAGAAGGAATAAACCTCCAAAGAAGGTTCTAGAGATCAGAGAGATCTAGAACGACTAGATTAATTTGCAAAAAGAGAAATGTGATTCTGTATATAACATTTCACAGGCAGAATTTGTTAAGTTGTATGTGGCTTTGTCTAGTTTGTAGTCAATGGGAAAACTTCCTGTGGAACTGGAATCAGTTTGCTATTGACTAACACCGCAACAAACATTTTTGATAGTGAACAAGTGTCAGCTGCTGGCATTTAGCAGCTGGCATCACTTTCCCCTAGTGCAAAGGACACTAAAGAAGACAGTACACAGAGAATCCAGCCAGTGGACACTGAAGAGCAGCAAGTATAACCATAACACCTCACTGGAGGTGTTTGGCTCAGGCCCATGTTAAAGGCTGACACAGACACATCATTTAGGAGACTCAAACCTCCGGTAGAAAACTTTTATACAGGGAGGTGTGTGTATAAATCACTGGATCAGTCCAAATGTCCATCTATCCTCTCCTTGGCAGCGGTACATATGCCACACTTTAAACAAGGAATGCTTCCTGGGCTCCCTGCATCATATGAATGTGCTTGGCAGCACCATCTTGGGGGTGTTTTACCTGAGCTGTTCCAGGCCCTTTCCCATCTCCCCAGCAGCTTTTCTCAGTGTATTATCACCATATTTGCAATTATCACAGTTATCCTTGTCTTTTCTGCAAGTAAACAGTGAGGCAGATGAGGTTTTTAGACAATGTGAAGTATTTTATCATAAATATTTTTTCCTTCCACTGTAAAATCTTGTGCCTACCTATTTTCCATTTTCTGTCAAGCTCTCTGCAGCTACAGCTACAGCACCTCCTCATTGTTACTCATACAGAAATGCCAGTGAGGGAAGGCTCCATGTACGAACACACACATGCATACCCTTCTTTTTCCACATGGTGACTTTTGTATTAGCAACTAGTTCCAGATTTTTATCTACTACTGCTAAAATAACGATTGGAATTGGAGGAGTTGTATGTCTGTTTTAAAGAGAGAAAGCAAGTTCTAGAAATGTGTGTTTTGTGCAGGAGAAATTACCCTCAGTCTATGCTGCGGGGTTTATTTTTTAGATCTCACAGGAAAAGGATATTGACTCTGGGATTGTCTTATTCCATGAGAACCTCTTCATTTAAAAGGACACCATGGATTACTTGTTAATTCACTGGCTGAAACTTAAGTAAGCAGAGGATAATGTCTTTTTACTGGTTTAATTAACAACGATTACTTGTCTAGAGATAAGGTATTTCCAGTCAAAAGCCATCTCCTTCAACTCCAGATCAGCTGAGAATAGTTCAAATTAGTTTTAGGGTAGGGTCAAAGACCAGAATTTTAGGGGTTTGAAGTTTTTTAACTGAGCAGATCAACACATATCTGCCGTATCTGCCAGGAGAATACACATCTAAGTGAAAAGAGGGAGGCTGGGATTTCCATCTGCATGGAAGTGGATTGTTTGGGGGCTTTAAACAAATGAGTTAATGAGGTGGCACTGAAGCACACATCTGTCCTCTCTGGGAGATCTGAAGTCCAGCACATGATCCACTTGGCAGCACAACTCAGAGAGGACTGTCTGGGCCAGTCAAACCTCCAGCGGGCAGCACCATTGCGGGAGGACTCATCAAAAAAAAAAAAAAAAGGGGGGGGGACAAAGAAACCAAACCACAAACAAAAAACCTTAAAGTGTAAGTCCTCCTTCTGATTGGATTTTTTTGTTGTTGTTGTTGCAAACAGAAGCCCAAGGCACCCCTCCATCCCCAGGACACAGTGAGTGAAAAATGCCCAATGGCATTGCACTGCAGCCTGCACTGCCTGAAGGCTTCCCATCAGGAAAGCCAGCCTCGCTTGTCCTCAGGGCAGCTGGGCTACACACGGCCAGGGATGGTTTGGATGGATGAAGACTGCTTAGCTCCATGCTTCAGGTGTATCAGCAAGCTCACATGCTGCCTGAACTTCTGTATAAACTAAATCCCATGGCTGTGTCTGTGACTCTCCTTGCCTCACAGGGCCTTCCCTTCACAGGGCAAGGAGACAGGAACCTTGGCTTCCCAAGATACTACAAAGCTTTCACACCCTGCTCTGGTGTTGATCTCAAGGCTCAGGGTCCACAAATATTTGTACCTCCTGCAAGAGATGTTTCTGGAAATGTTCCTTCAAGAGGTGATCTTGAACCCAAGGCAAAGTTCCTACTGAACTGTATAGCTGTGTGATGCCAAGGACAGGGCTTGCAGAAGCGCAGGCCCCTTTCTGTGTCTTGCAGAGATGAGAGGGGTGCACATTGGTAAACTGGAATCTTTAATGGCCCATCCACAACTTCAGCCTGCCAGTAACTAGTCTCTAAAGTAGTCCTTGTTTAAGGAAGGAAAAAAATCTGCTTCTGTTTCATTCACCCTGGTGAAGGGATGGGTAGTTCACTCTCAGCTGTTTGAGTCCAGCAAACACAACCACATGAGAGCACAGATTCTGGATTTTTCAATGCAGCAGCTTTGTCTTGACCACTGTGAATTGTCTGAGCCTATCATCCTGAAACCCATCCCTCAGTCTGGCTGTGCTTTGTCTGGGTATGTGTGGCCCCAAGGAGTCAGTCTGGGAATCAACCATCTAAGGACTTTATAATAATTTCTAGACCTTTTCTTTTACACTGTAAGAACTACAGAAAATGGCAGCCCAGAAGTTTCCTGGCCTTTTGTCCACCTCCACTTAGAAAAACACCCCCAAACTTTTGCCTCCTTTCTCCCCAGTTGTATTAGACAAAGCCGCAGACAAATAACCATAAGCAAAAGGGGCAGGATACAGTTATGTGGCCACTTCTTCCCCACACCACAAGCTCAGTCTCTGGAACAACCTCAGACTGAATTTACTCCCTGAATGCAAACCCTCGGGGTTGTGCTGAGGATGCTGGAGACTCAGTGACCCCTTTTCATGTACAGATCTGAGTTTGTGGACAGAGGGGCGCTCAACACATTCCTACGGCAAAAGGAAAGGAGCCCTTTTTCCATCTCTAGTTTCAAATTTGGCTTGACCATTGTCTGATGAAAGCCGGGCCCTGAGCAGGGAAGCGAATACTCTAACAAGTGGCTTGTTAGTGAGGAATGTCCTGCAGTAAGTACGGAGCAGCCTTGTCACTTCTCAGCCAATCCTCCGAGGACAATAAGGAAGGAGGACAAAATGAGTGCAGCCCTCCTGGGCCTGCCCTTAAGAGTTTAAAAGCAAAATATTGATTTTGAGTTACCCTGCTTCAACTCAGCTTCACTCTTCTGATATTTTTATTCCCTTGTAGGTTTCTGACTCCATTCGTTTTTTAAACAAATCACTGGTGAAATTGTGGTGTGTCCATGTAACATTCCTGCACCTAAAAATATGGTCAATTGACACCTTGAAGGTTTCCAGGCAACTCTAACCATTTGTGACATCTTTAGCTGCATCTCCAGTATGTTCAAAACAGATGAAGTGAATGAATTGATTTTAGCTGCATAAAACCCTTGACAAAAATCTCTTTGTGGCCATCCAGTTAGTCTCTTGGTGATTTGTAGAGTATTTGCTTATGCCATGAACTTGATCCTTCCCACCTCTCTGCTTGTTTTTCAGCTAGCTCTGCCGTGGGTTCCCTGCTCCTGAATGCACTGCAGTTGCTTTCCCCTGAGCTGGAGTAAGAGCCAGTCAAACAATGCTGGACCTACAGCCCACTATGTCATCAGTTCAGACCTGAGCACTATATATGCCAAATGTACCATGTGAACAGCACTCAATGGTGGCAGCCTTGTTAGGTGCTTTAAATTATTTTCAGACACAAACTGCTTAATAAAATCAGCAGATTTGTATAACTTGATTCAAAGTCCAGCAAAACCAAAACGATTCTTCAACTTGCTTAAGGAGATAGTGGATAGAACAACACAGCAAAAACCTTTTCCTTTGTCCCCAGGAAAAAAAAAATATTTGCGTGTGATGAAACATGCAGTAGGCCAGGAATAAATTAAGTGCAGAATCTCAGCTCCTTTAATCAAATAATTTGACATTTATGTGTGGGGTTGAAAGGAAATTCTTTTGAAGACATATGGTCTTTTCATTGTATGCTATTTTGGATCAAGTTCCATTGTATTAGCAAACATATAGATAAACTGTTGATGGGCTTGTTTTGGGTTTTTAAAGGTGCCTCCAACCCTGGGGATTCAGGCTTGTCCAAGTACAATGCTCAGTAACCACCCATGATAAGTAACAACACACAATAATTGCAGTACTTAACTTTTGGTGTCTCAGATGCCCCTGACAAAAATGAAGACTGAATCAGAGACAGGAACTGGAAACACTGCTGGAAGGGCTGGAGTTCTGATAATAACACATCTTTCAAGAAGTGCGAGATATTACTGATTAACTACAGAAAGACTTATCTGAGTTCAAGAAAACCAGCAAACACTTCTTTTGGGAGTAAGAGTGTGCAGTGAGGTGTGAGCAGGACACAAAGGTGTCTGGCAAAGTATTTGAGTACATCCAGTAGAATTATACCCTTACCTGGTGCCTTTGGCTGGCTAAACTGGTAATCACCTCTGAATGCCTCTAAGCTCCTTTCTCTGCAACACAAGCTGTAGGATTTTTTAGTCAGTCCTGCATAAAGCACAGTCTTCCTGCTTCAGCAAGAGCATTTTCTAAAGGAAAGCATCAGATCTGAAGGAATTGTGACAAAGTGTCTGGTAAGCTGATCTTCTAACATTAAAATAAATAAATATTTTTAAAAAATCAACAAAGCTGCTCCTCTTAAATATGTTTAATCCGAGGAGTTGAGGTGATGCAACTGAGTTGGTCTCTGCCATCAACAGGAAGATGTCCTGTTTCCTTCCGCTCATCTCTTCTCCACCTGCCCAGTCTGCTCCTCAGACCCTGCTGTGACTGAACTCAGTAAAATGTTAACACAGAGTAAATCACAATTTTCACGTGAATGGCCACAGGAAAATCATACTGAGGATTCTCCATCAGCTGAGTGAATTGAAGGGCCACATGAACACGAACAACCAGGAGTTCAGTGTGGGAAGGAGTCTTTGAGACAAAAGCAGTGAAAAGGAGGAGTGGGGCATAGAAGGAATGGGGTCACCACTTGAGAAAATTCATCAACTTCAGCTCTTTTGGGGCTTCATTTTTGGGGAAAAAAGGCAACTTGCATAATGTACAGGAACATTCTGGAACTTATATGTTCTACAGGTAGTGATAGCACTATGAAAAGGCTACATTCTCTCATTGTCCATGATATCCATATTCCTATTTCCTGATTGCATGAAAGTAGGCAAGACCTTGGGCTCTGCACACTGCAGGTGTGCAGCTGTTGGCTAAGACCCAGCATGGGTGAGAGCTGCTGGAGTCTTTGCCATGCTCACAATGATACTGCACTGTTCTCCTGCACTGTGGCTGTCCCATGGTGTATGGGACATGTGGGCTTTGTGACACTGGTGCGTGACCACCTGGCCAGCTGAAGGAGCCTTTCCAGATGCATTGGGAGTGAGAGGAACACCAGTGATCCATGATTCGTTCTCCATTGAAGAGGTGAGACCAGATTCCCACCGGCCTGATGGCACCAGCTCAGGCTGGGGAGGACCTAGCACCAGTTCCAGTCAGGTAAAAACTTTACCTGAGAGCAAGAAATGACACTGCAGCATGCAAGTAAAATGTTTGTGGCTGCTGCAGGTGGGGATGGAGGAAGGGAGAGTCCTTGAAAGCCCATAGATTTATCTTGCCACTTGGCCCATCACCCACAGTTTCACCTCTGGCCCAGGGGCTGCAGCATCCTGCCCCAGGTTTCTGGCTGCAGCATCCTGCCCCAGGTTTCTGGCTGCTCTCTGGTGCAGATGTGGCTTCATGTGGAGCCGTTCTGAATTGCACTTGTTGGGAGCTGCCACAGCAGCCAGCAGCATGCTGAAAAGCATCATCTGAGATGTCTTGGCTTTTGCAGCATAAGCTTGTTTCAAAAAGCTGTGATCGTGTCAGCAAACAGCCCGTCACTTCCCCCCACCCTCCTGCTGGAACTGTGGTGCGCCCCATGCTGACCACCCAGCACTAGCAGCATTTCCTCCAGCTGCTCACAGCCATGTTTCAGGACAGTCCCAGGAAGTCCAGCTCTCATTTTACCCTTGTGTGGACAGAGTGGGGATCCACAGCAGCTGAAGTCTAGTGAAGCATCTCAGCTTAATACAGCTGAGCTTGTTGGGTTTGGGAACAGGCACTGGAGTCTGGACCAGGCAGGATGGGGGTGGGGGGTGCTGGGATTTCCTTTCAAGCTGTACCAATTGACTTCTGAGGCTTTTCCTCCCCTGAGCCAGCCAAAACAAGGTGAGGAAAATCTGCTGAGCGATTGCTGCTTCCTGCCCCTTGTGCTGGCACCATGGAGGAGAGGGATGGGGAGGGGGCATCTAGAGCCCAGGGAATATTTCCTCCCTGCTTCTCTACATGGAAAAGACTCTTCACACACCTGCGAGAGCAAGGAGGAAGCTGAAGAGCAGCTGTTTCTGTTCATTGGTGGGTTTCTGGCAGAGCATCTATTTGGGAGTTGCAAAGCAGAGTTTCCTCTCTGATTCCTGCCCTGATGAGGGAAGGATGAGCTGCGGGAAGCTGCAAGAAAAAGGGTGGCAGAGAGAGACAGGCAGGTGCTGCCTACTGATGCTTTTGGTTTTGAGGGCTTCACTCTGACACCTCTCTGCAGCTGAGTGGATGTCTTGGTTTGAAAAGACAGGAGTCTGCTAAGGAAGGCAGGCGCCTCCTGTGAAATGGAAAAGGTAAACGCCCTCCCTCCGAATTACTACAATTTTGAAATTAAAAGGCTCTCAGGCAAAGATATGGGAATAGGAATAAGTTATTTACTAAGAAAAGCTGAAAAATACAAATGTAATTAGTACGAACAAAATCACTGATAGAGTCAGAAAACTGACACCCTGACGAGTCAGGGTGTTGGTAACAGTCCAGTTGAATGATGGCTGCTCCTCCTGGGGTGGCAGATGACGTTCTGCTGAAGCGGTGATCCTGTAGAAGGGTGTAGTTTTCTCTGAAGGTCTGGTGATAGAGTAGATGGGCCTGGTCTTCTTCTGGGAATCCAGCAGAGAAGAGGCTGTTCTGGTGTCCGAAAAAAAGCTGGTTTTATGCAGGTAGGAATGCTTGGCTCCTCCCCCTGGGCGGGGCATCTCACAATGGAATGATGTAATTTTATCAGTCACGCATTGAGTCATTCAATGGCCCATTAACAGAAGATATCTCCCTGGAGGGAGACATTGTTTTTGAAAGATATAAGAAAACTGCCCAATTTACAGAAGGTAACTGCCCCACCTTTAACAGATGGCAAATAGAATACATGCTTATCTCACAATCCAGAACAGTGGAGCATGTGCAGGTAAATCATACGCTCTCACTCAGGCTCAGCCCATCTGCCAGGGTGAAGGGGGCAGGTAGAGGTGGTGGCTCTCTCAAGAAGGGTATCAGCAGGCCAATGCAGCCCAGCTCTGGTGATGCTCTCCTCTGCCTCAGTTACTGATGCAGTGGGTGTCTTGGGAGGTTTCTGCTTGGGGTTTTGGTTTTCCCATCAGGGGCACCCATCCCTTTATACCCACACCTGCCCTCCTGCTTCACAGAGGAGATTTGAGTGAGGAGTGAGTGGAGCAGCCACCATGGTTCCCCACGGGACCGGGTGCCCCAGAGGTAGGGGGTAATGGTGCTGGCAGTGCCCAGCTGCACGGAGGACTAAGGAAAAAAAGGTAAAGATAGCAGGTCATGCCTATGGTAAAAATAAGGGCTTAACAAAGTTGCAGAAAAACATTTATCGGCTAATGAGTCCTGCCTTCAAAGACACCAATGTCTCCTCAGGCTGTGAAGGCTAAACATTAAAAAAAACTTGACAAAGTACTTTCAGAGTTGGCTCTGGTTTTCCTAGTTATGCACTAGACTGGTCAGCAACCCAACCCATTGCTCTTCTGTCTTGGTTTGAAAAGACAGGAGTCTGTTAAGGAAGGCAAGAGCTTCCCTTTAAATGGAAACAGTAAACCCCCTCCCTCCGAACTACCACAATTTCGAAATTAAAAGGCTCTCAGGCAATGATATGGGAATAGGAATAACAGTTATTTACTAAGAAAAGCTGAAAAATACAAATGTAATTAGTACAAACAAAACTATTGACAATCAGAATATGACCTGACACCCTGAGGGGTCAGGGTGTTGGTAACAGTCCAGTTAAATGGTAGCTGCAGTCCTCCTGGAGTAGCAAATGAAATGCTGCTGAAGCAGTGATCCTATAGAAGGGTATAGTTTTCTCTGAAGGTCTGGTGATAGAGTAGATGGGCCTGGTCTTCCTCTGGGAATCCAGCAGAGAAGAAGCTGCTCCTCTGGGAAATCAGCAAAGAAGCTGTTCTGGTGTCCCAAAAAATGCTGATTTTATGCAGGTAGGAATGCTTGGCTCCTCCCTCTGGGCGGAGCATCTCACAATGGAATGATGTAATTGTATCAGTCATGCAGTGAGTCATTCAATGGCCCATTAACAGAAGATATCTCCCCAGAGGGAGACATTGTTCTTGGAAGAGATAAGAAAACTGCCCAACTAACAGAAGATACCTGCCCCACCTCCAACAGATGGCAAATAGAATACATGCTTATCTTACAAGCCAGGACATCTTCAAACACGGTAATTTCTCACAAGCATTTATTCTAAAGAGAAAAATGTTATTCCAAGCCTCCAATTATATATACAGAAATCCAGATGGGAGAAGTGTTGATTTGAATTTACACATGTGATATCACAGTCTGTAGGGGTTAAGGAGAAGGTGGGAAAATAAACCTGTACTTTTTTTCCTTCTAAATAAATAACATGATCAAGAGTTTGGGTTTTTTCAAATGCTGTATTTCAACTGCCATCACTATTCTCAAAAATATATTTAACTGTAAGAGATTGTTTAGTAAGGTTTGTCCCGATTTCAGTGTTAAGAAGGACAAATTATTTTGGTAGCCAAGACAGGTAAGGCAGCCAAGCTCAACTTATGACTATTTCTGCACCAGTCCACTGGAATGTAGCATAATAGATTTCTAACATTATGCAATTTCAATTCCAGAGCGTCAGCACTGGTTGCCAAACCCCTCTCATACAGCTGGTGCAACAAGAGCCAGAGCAATAGCAGGAAAGGACAGAGATGTAGGTGCTCAGGTTATTTAGAACTGCTAGTGGCCTTTGGCCAGGCTGTGCTTTCAGAAGACGTCAAAGGTGAGTCGCTCCCAGTCCGGGCACCGTCTGCTCTGCTTTTTCCTCCAGCAGAAGTTTAAAGTGTTGAGACCATAAAAAGCTGGTTGAATACCCTGGAGTACTTCAGTGCTGGCTGTGAGAAACCCAGCTGGATATGGACCACCACAAGATAAGCCAGCTCCCTGGATGTGATGTGCTGAGAGGCTGATGGGGCAATGCATGGGTACCAGCAGTTGTGGGAAGACATTAGGGAAGACATAGTCTCAGCATGCAGCTACCCTGGTCACCCCCAGCAGGAACACGCAGACAGTGCAGCTCACAGGACAGCAGGACACAGACCCAGAGTACTCCTGGGAAGGTGGGAAGTAGGTTTGAGCCTGGGTGCTGGGACAGGCATGTACTGGCACAAGACCATGAGAGTCAATAGTAAGGATGCCTACACCACCAACTTGCCCACACTGAAAAACCAGAAGTAGGAAAGGTGAAGCTGGAGTGCTGGGGGTGGGACCTGCTGAGGCAGCAAGGGACGGAGGGGTTGGGATGGGGCAGTGTGGAAAAACACAGTGGCTAAACTTAGCAGAGATGTTTCAACCCCAGTAAATCTCTGACATGTTCATGTGAGTCACAACCAGGGAGAGTTGTTCTCATTGCTACTGAGAAATATGATGGGGGGAACCTTGTAATTTTTTTTTTTTTCATTTACTCACTGGTTTATTTTCCTGTGAATGATAGTAACAGTTCAGCCTGAAAAGTTGATGTAATTGTAAAATTTTTTTTTCAGCTGTCACAGTTCAAATGCCCCTTCATGTATGATTTAAAGCAGACTGCCTTAACAGCAGTTTGGCTATTCCTAATGCTTTTATATTATCTTTTTGTTTAACTCAATTTTTGTAGTGGTATTATGCTAAGCATTTTTTAGTGTTTCTTTTTACAAACATCATTTCCACCTCTAGTTTTTTATAACTGTTTGCAACTTCTCTTAAGTCAGAATTTCCATAAGCAGCAAGCTATGGCAAGTCAAGTATTCAATCAGGATTTAATAGACATCACTCTGGTCCTCTTTCCTTTGGAGGCTGTTCACCTGTGCCTTTCAGGAATTCACTACAGCAGAGTTGAGCACATCTTCTAATTCACAGACCTTTGAATATTTTCTGTGGAAACTGCAATATATTCTTTAAAAAATAGTATATGTTACTGAAATTCTTGCAGTTTTACAGAAGATAATATATGGCTGAACATACTTTTCTCGGTCAACTTTTGAGGTGCTTTAGATGTATCAGTTGAAAACTATGGATGCTTAGTGAGATAGGCTCTGAATTAGGGTAAAGAGTTTCACACAGACCTGTCACTAGCTGAATAAAAAGGCTGAGGCAAATTTCATCTGAGTAGCACTGTATAGAGTCTGCATCTTTGCAGAGAAATAAGAAGTCTCTGGCAGACTCATACTTATTTGAAGGAGAGGTTGGATAATGGGGAGCAAATTCAAAATTAAGTTTGGTAAAGACTTTGCTCAGGTAATGGGCACAAAGTGCAGCTACAGAAGTTTGCAAGGCTGTGGTTTCAGCATGCTTTAGTGGTCACAGGGGTTCATGGTGTCTCTTCACCCTTCTGCGATGGGTTTTGGCCCCTGCAGCATAGCATATGACCTCTAGCACAACCACATGGGGATTGGGATATGAGCATGAATTTTAAGCACTAATTTAGGTTTCTGGCTGACAAGGAGATCCCACCAGTGGTTGGATCAGCCTACCTGATCAAGCCACAGCTGGCAATAGTAGTGATGAAAAGGGCATGCCCCAAAGCAAAATGCTGTGAACCTGCAGCAGCCTGGCTGCTTTATGCTAACCAAACATAGTAAATCATCATTCTAGCTCTTAGCCATATCAGATACCACTAGATTACACTTGGGTGAGAGAGACAGAAAGTGCAACTAGGCGTGATCTGCCACTGCCTATTACTATTCTGGACTGGCAAATTTTTGACTCTGGGTTTTATGCCAGTGAATATAGAGGAAGGCAGGCAGTGGAGAGCTGTTTCAGAGAGGTGTAACTGCCTCTGTCCTGGGTGTTTGAGATCAAATCTGGGGAGAGAAACCAGTGCTGACTGATTTAACTCTCTAGTTGCTGCTCTGCTGGGAGCTAGAAGGTCTGACAGTGTTATTGCTGTGCTGTGGCCAGACCAGCTGCCAGGCAGCCTGAGTCAAGGGTGCAACACTTGCAAGAGAGTTGTAATTTATCTCCATATGCCTTAAGACGCTACAGTGAGTCAGGAGATGCAAGGCCACCAAACCATGGTTCCACAAATCTGGTTTTAAGGTTCTTAGTACTGAATGAGAAGCACTGTGGGCCTCAAGTTGTTGGTGAGTAAGCTCATGCCTGGGCTCTGATTTCTTCAAAACATTGCAACAAGTTTACTCTGCACCAGCAGCCTTTGCCCTGAGCCAGGTGCTGCCTCTTCACCTGCAGGAGGCTAAACCTCCGATGAGTGCGTGGACCAATTTGACAGAAATGTGACCACATGCCTGAGCCTAAACTGGGTCAGAGGAGCACCACAGGTGCTTGAGCAGTGCACAGATTCAACCTTGCTGAGCACAGAGCCCTGGCCCTGGGTGCTGAAGGCAGGCAACCAGCAACAACCTGGCCAACCTGCCCCTGCTCTTCTGCGAGGGAAGGTTCAACGGGATGCCTGCAAAACCAATGGAGGAAGTTTCTACCCTACAGTTTTGGTTTTGTTCTTGGAATGCTGCTTGTTGCCTTCATTGTGCTCATGCAGCTGCTGGTAAGATTGCACTGATCACCAAATGAAAAAATCAAGGTTAAAATCACACTCTTTTGGGAGGAGGTAATTATTAAGTAGAACTACCCTCAAAGTTTGACTTACAGCCCAGCCTTCCAAATGTTCATAGAGACTAAGGGGCAGAGACCTGAGCCATAGGAGTAGGCAGGCAGCCGCCAGGGAACTGGAGACTTCATGGTCTGCTCCTGTCAATAAAGCCAATACCTGGTGGAACTGCAACCAGAGACTTTTCACTGCTTCTTGCAATAGTTATTTACCTGGCACACTGCACTCGGACTGTGAGCCTGTCATATGATGCAGGATCAGGTTCTTGTACATATTTCATATTCTTCATCTGAGCTGCGTGTACCACTTTGACTCCTTCCCCCCATGGGACAGGATTTTGTTGGCTTGCAGATTGCATTCTCTCTAACAACAAATTTCTTGCATGCAAATCAAGAAGTTGAGAGGAAGATAAGGTGATGAATATGCTAAGCATGGAAAAGCACTATCATGTTATGGTTATGTTTGCACACATTTAAACCAGACAACAATCAAATATGAATATCACAGAATCAACCCCGGTAGTTCTGCATTGCAACAGGGGAGCAAAGATACACTGTTGTAGAATTTAAAGTTCTACTGAAAATAAGTGATTGTGGCTTAAAATCTTTATTGAAAACAAATGGTTACGTTCTGTAAATTGTTATGAGAAGAAGAAGTAATTTGCCATATTTCAAGCATTTCTGCCTTGCTGCATATTCCTTCTTTAGGATGCTGAGGAAAGCATTGTGCTATATGGTCAGGTGAGAAGACACAGGGAGGTGGAAATTTCAAAATAAAACTGCAGGAAAGGTTAGAAAAATGTTGTTTAGTGATTCTGACAAGTCAGTAATAGCAGCATATTCAAAGTCACAGGGGTTTAACCCTTTTGTATGCACAGGGTTTCCACATTTCTCAGTGCCCAGCTCTGAACAACTCATATGGGGACTGTCCCCTCTTTTTTTCATGGCTGTGCCCCTGGATTACAGTTCAGATGGAATATTCTCCCGGATTTGATGGAACTGGTGGTGATTTATCTCAGTATGTCCCCCTATTAAAAAAAATGGATAGCCATAACCAGAGGGTCCCCTGCTGCCCTGCCCTCAGTCTGTTTCCTGCTTCGCTGAAACATGTGAGCAAGAGGGAGTGGGGCTCATCTGCAAAGCAACCTTGGTGTGATGATCTGAGCATCCCACTTGGGCCACCCTCCTGGGGTGGGCTAAGGCAGAGTCAGGCTTGTAACTGGGGAGAGAGGCAGCAGCTTGCTGAGCCCGGATAGCTCAGTGCATGCATGCAGGCAGCCAGAGACCTGGGCTGAGGAAAGCTGACGGGCCATGAGGAGTTAGGCCAAGGCTGAGGGCTGCTTCTGTTTGTCTTGGTGCCTGAATTCTTCCACAGAGCCATTGTGGAAACGATTCAGCCCTACCTTGCTTACTTGACTACCACAGGAGCTTTTGTCTCAATAGGAACTTAAAAGATTTTGGCCACCCTGTGTTGAAAGCGAGCCTGTAGATATTTGTGTGTGTGTGTGTTCGTGTCTGCATGTACGTTGTACATACATATATATGTGTGTGTGTGTGTACAAAAATATCTGTGAAAATCTGTAATTTCTTGGCTCTCATCCTAACCTTTGTGCAACTGGGTGCTGGGATCTGGATATTCAGTGTGCTTAGCAGCACTTTTTAATGAAGAGGTGTTTTGTCCCTTGGAGCTGTCATTCTCTGCCACATCACAGACTCCTTCAGACAGAAAAATAATTGGCCACTTTCTCCGGAATCGGGGAGCCCCAGGGACCAGCGGAGTGCTCAGCGAACCAGGACAGCAGCTGACAGTGGTGCCCACTGGTGTCCCCCCAGCAGGTGCTGGTGCTGCTGTCCATGCAGGTCCTGCCCTCAGGGGCACCACCCACCCCACAGCTCCTCAGTGAGGTATGGCCGATGGTGAAACATGACAGGCAAGACCCAAAACCTCAGGAGCAGAAAGGTGGAACAAAATGGACAATTACTTCCAGAGCTGTTCTGCTACCAGATAGAAACTCAGGCTTGCTTTGCTCTGTTTTTTTCTGAAACTTGTGTAATGGCTGCCTGGTGGGATGGATTTCCACGTTTGCAGCAGGATTTTTTATTCTTTTCTTCAAATGTGGATTTTTAAACAGCATTTGTTCTACGCGGGGTCTGCCAATATCCACCTTTCAACAAATAGTCCCCAGAGTTGTTAGCATTCAGAGACAGGCAATGCACGAAAAATCCATCCCTTAGAACCTCCCACCTACTACACCCCATGTAGAGAAGTGATGAAATAAATGATGAAGGCTGGATACTAAGAGCACTTGCCTGGCAGGAGCACGCCAGTATCCCAATCCAGCCAATGGATCAAATGCAAACACAACACAGCTTAACCTGCTCGGCAAAGTTCCTCTGGGTCCAGCTCTGCCACTCCCTAATCACTGCTCACTGTCCTGACTGCTCCTGTTACCACAGACCCTGTGGCGTCCCACTCTTTTTTCCAGGGGTCGGTGACTGGAGGAGGAGAGGCCCGTGCTCTGCTCAGCTGGTGACCGCCATCTGCCCCGCGGGTAAAAAGCTTCCTGGGCTGAAGGATAAGCGTGTCCTTAGCTTTGCTGTGATACCTCCCGGGCCGACTGCTTATCTCTGACTCACTCTCACGTGTCATTTAGGAGAAAAGGCTGGGAAGAGATCCGGAGGAGCAGCAGAGGCAGGCATTCCACTCAGGAACCAAGGACATCCATCCTGGAGGCAGTAGGAACACAGCCTTAGGAAGATATCCCCAGGATGGAAGGATACGGCCCCTGTTTTCTATCATCATCCCGAAACTCTGTATTTTGCCTGCCCTGTTGTTCCCCAGCTGCCAAACCCTACGCCTTAGTGTACATATAAGAGAAATTGGAAGGTGGGATTTTAGCCTGAGTAGGGCTGAATAATGTGTAAACTAGGCAGAAATGTTGCCATGATAACGTGTTTACCAAGGCCTCAGCACCATGTGGACATCAGGGTCTGACTGCTCAGACCAAGTTCCTTGTTACTTTCTAATGGGTCATACCTTAAGGACGCTGTATTTTAATTTAAATCCTTTTCCTATTCGTTACATCCTTTTCTGCCCTTCAACCCATAGCCGTGAGCAACAGAACTCGTAACTGCCTGAGATGTGAATAGTGGAAAAAGGAAAAAAATAGTAAAAATAAAACAAACAAGCCCCACAAAAACAGACATCCAAAAAGCAACAGGAAAAGAATATGCATTTATTATATGGTTTAACGGTCTTCTGTGACGTTGCTCATTTGTCTGTACTCATCTGTAAAATTCAAGTTCCTCAAGCTAAAAATTTCCCTCACTAATGTGTTAGGAATCAAGACAGTCATCACTGCTAGAAAACACAGTGCTCGTACTTCACACTGAACTTATTTGGAGAGAAGTGGTGCAAGGATCACTCACTTCACATTGTCCTTGTGTCACCGAAAAGCAAATTGTGGCGGTTCCGTTGTGAGGGGTGTGGGGGTTTTTGGGCGGGCTCCAGGGTGAAGATGGAAGTCACATCTTTTTTGTTTCTTCATAATGGAAGACAATTCCTTCTGCTGTGTATATTCTAAATTGCAGCTGCTAAACAAACAAAACGGAGGAGGGCAACTCTGCAGGACTGGTACCAGTGGCGGGAACCCTCCTGCCCGAGTGAGGAGATATCTCACCGGGGTGTCCACGGACGTTTCCTTCTTAGCTAATGTTTTTCTGATGGAAGTTGTTTTCATGGCTTTTTTTTTTTCTTCTTCTTTTTCTTTTTTTTNTTTTTTTTTTTTTTTTTCTTTCGGGCCATTTAAACAGAGCGGGGGGCCGACCCCGCCCGGCGACCCCCCGGGCTCCGCGCTCCGGCGGGCGCAGGCTTCGCAGGTGTAGACACCTTTGAAACTGCCGCTCCTGCCAACGGGATTCCCAGATGAAATTCACGTGGCAAAGAAAGTGCCCATTTGCTTCAATTATTTTCTAACGACTCCGCTCGCTTGTGCCTTTGGTCTTGCCGGTACCCAGATGGGTAATTTTGGAGCTATTTGCGTGCATGCCCTTGTTTTGAAGGCGCAGAGGTCTGTGAGCGCAGGTACTTACAAACGCTTAGTGGGAATTAACAACTGAAAGGGAAGCCCTAAGCACCCCGACCCGGGATCACTCGGCACCCGGATTTCAAAGCGCCCGGCGTTAATCCGGCCGGATCGCCCGCCGGATCTCGCGCTAAACGATGGGGATGGGGATGCCATGTCCACCTGCCCGCCGGGGCTCACTCGCGGGGCCGCAGCGGGTTCTGCCGGGATTCCCCGCGGCAGCTGCGGGGCCGAGGTGTGCCCGGTCGTTCCGCAGGCCGGAAGATTTGGCAGCAATGTTTCGAAACTGGCTCAAAGAGCGGGGACAGAGGTGGAGGCTAGCATGTCCCCTCGTCCCCCTCCACCACCACCCCCAGCCTGAAACTGCCTGCGGGACAGCATGTGAGGAGCTGGCCTTGGGCAGAGCTCCCGGCCGGGATCCCTCCCCACCACCCACGGCCCGCTCCGCCCCGTCCCGGCGGCTGCTGCCGGCCCTCGCACCGGGGGCACCTTCGGGGCATGGTCCCCCGGCGGTCCCTCCTCCGCTGGGCTCCTCTCCCGCCCCGGTTACCCCGAGAAAAGGAGAGGACCGGCTGGAAGGGAAGATGCCGGCTCCATCCCGCCCCCGGTAGCAGTGGGATGCTGGTGGGAACTGGGGCGGGCAGCTAGCAAGCCCGAGCCCTCCCTGGGAGGGGAACCCTACAGCTATCTTCTCACCTTCCCAGAGAGTACATATGTCGTCCCCGTTCTGCTTTCCGCTTATTTTTATAGCGGACTCGCCTGTCACGGTATTTATTTAATATGTGGTTCCCTGCTAGGCCTTGCTATTTGATTGCTGTCACAAATAATACCAGGTGAAATTCCTCATTGTTTCTGCAATTACACTGTAGCCCACTGCTATTCGCTTTTTTAGCCCCTAGAGTTAATTGTTTTCCCACTGTACGCCTCATACCAAATGCACAGAGAGCAAGCAAAACCCCAAACCTTCCAAACTCATATTTCTCAGCTATTATGTTATCAGCAGGAAATATTTCATAGCTCTGACATCATAAGCCCTGAGCAGCATGAAGTTTATCAGGGCCTTCACATGATGAAATTGTACTTTTTAAAGCGAGAAAATAAAAGAGTAGAACATCTTTCGACTGGATTTGAGCTGCTAATTTTAATGACTGTGATTGCTGAATCCAGGCTTTTTAAATAGTCATTTCTCATAAAAAGCAGGAGAAGCAAGCCAAAATTAGCTCTTTAAAACTGTCTGTAACAGATCTGTAAATACAAATAGAATCGAACTGCCCAGATCTGTAGCTGTCACACCCATGACATGGATCTTGTTATGTTCTCACGTCTCTATTGTGTGACTGTCAGGATGATTATGGGCACAGATCTTTATGTGATTAGGCAATGTTTTAAAACCAGGGAAAAGGTGCTAGGCATCCCTTACTAAATTTATTGAAGGGTGAAAAAGCAAGCATTTACGAAGAGCTGTTTGGAGATCCCTATGCATAAATAATTATAGAATCGTTTTGGTTGGAAAAGACCTCTAAAATAGCGTAGTCCAGCCATCAGCCCAGCACTGCCAAAGTCCATCACTAAACTGTGTTCCCAAGTGTCACATCTATAAGTTGTTTAAGCCCCTCCAGGGGTGGTGACTCAACCACTTCCCTGGGCAGTCTGTTCCAATGCTTGACAACCCTTCTAGTGAAGAAATTATTCCTAATATCCAAACTAAACATCCTGTTGCACAACTTGAGACCATTTTCTCTCATATTATTGCTTGAGAGAAGAACCTGACCCCCACCTTGATACAATCTCCTTTCAGGCAGTTGTAGAGAGCAGTATGGTCCCCTTTGAGCCTCCTTTTCTCCAGGTTAACAACCCCAGCTACCTCATCTGCTCTGCATAAATTTTGCTCCAGACCCTTCTGGACTGGCTCTAGCACCTCAATGTCTTTTTTGCAGTGAGAGGCCCAAAACTGAACTCAGGATTTGAGGTGTGCCCACACCAGTGCTGAGCACAAGGTGACAATCACTGCCCTGGTCCTGCTGGCCGCACTACTGTTGATACAGGCCAGGATGCCATTGGCCACCTGGGCACATACTGGCTCATGTTCAGCCAGCTGCTGATCAGCACCCCCAGGTCCTTTTCCACTGGGCCACTTCTTGGTGTCATCCACGAATGGGCTGAGGGTGCACCTGATGCCCTCACTCAGATCATCAACAAAGGTATTAAACAGGACTGGCCCCAACACTGATCCCTGGGGAACACCACTTGTGACCAGCTGCCAACTGGATATAACTCAGACCACCACCACTCTCTGGGCCTGGCCATCCAGATGGTTTTTCACCCAGCAGAGCGTGCACCTGCCCAAGCCATGAGCCATATTAAAAATATTAAATGCTGGTCATGGCTATGGTTGTGGTTTTGATCCTAATTTCAATCTCTTTCACTAAGTTTCTACAATTCAGTTTGGAGCAAGGAAAGTCATCTGGAAGCTAACGACAATTTAATACTTTTCCCTGCCCTTATTATGGGGTTTATGTCTACATATGGCCATTTAAAAAAAATACGTATGTCTGTACGCTGCCTTTTTAAAGAAAGTGGCAGCTAAATTGAATCATTTCCAAAGGGTAAAATTGCTGTTAATGTGACACCTCTCCTGGTCAATATTAAAGATAATAGTTCTTTGGTTTTGTAGGGCTATTATTTCCACTGTTTAAAGTCCATATATATATTTCAACAAGAGTTGACTCTACTTTTTAACCCTTTTGGGTTCAAGTTTTCTCAGCCTCAGAGTAGATTTTAAGCTACACTTTTTTCTTCAGGACTGTATGTTTGCACACTGAAGATACCACTTGGCATAAACTAAAATGGATTGAAGTTTTTTTGCAGATATAGCAGGACTTGTTTTCATCAGAAAATAAAGAGCATTTTCAGTTAATTCAGTCTCCTAACATTCCCATGAAAGAGATGGACATTGCCTGCATGTGACAGAAGAAAGTCCCTGGGCACTGAAAGGGTGTAGCTGACTTCTTGATAAAAACAGCCCCTGAAGTTCAGTGACAAGCTGAAATGCCAAGGCTTGCACAGCCATATTAATACCTCCTTGATTTTTCTGAGTGCTGTAAGGACTCAGTGGCTGTGAAAAGAAAGGTATCAAGAATTTAAAAGGGAAGCACTAATATTTGACTGGCCACATCTGAAAAATCCCAGCTTTAGTGATTTTATAAATACCATCGAAACATGGTGAAAGAGTGGAAGTTAAAAGTGTCTTCCTTCATTTGCCCAGTGCGATACTCTGTGTGTAAGTTGAAGGGGGAGAAAAAAGCCCCAATAGAATGAAATACTGGAAAAATAAACAAAGAAAACCTGCAAAATCTCTGTACAAGCTGGACATAAAGGTAAAAGTATTAAAGCCCTTTGGAAACCAGATCCTAGCAAACTGAAGAGGATATCCAGAAACCTACAGATAGGTTTTAACCAAAATCAAACAAAGAAAAAATTACCTCACTGAAATGATACAGATGTAGCATTCAGAAAATACCTGTGAATGGTATTTTGGTGGCAGCAGAACTTCAGGGAAAGAATACAGCAATGGAATAGTGTGACAGGTCGTTCTAATAACCAACATTTTTAAAGTGTTCATATAGATCCAGTGGAGCATGTGTATGTATCCAGATCCATATTTATAAAGATAAAGGTCATATATGGCTATAAATAGTGATATGTGGATTTCCATATGTACATACACACATATGTAAGTGTGTAACAGCCTGATAGATTCCATTGTTCCAAATTTGCCTCTTAGGCCCTCCTGAGCAGGGTGGTTCAGTTGTACAGCTTCAGTCACAAGAGTCCAAGCAATTTGTTGAAGTGGAGGCTGTTTTCCAATTCTCTGACGAAAGAGGAAAGGTCTCAAGCCCAGCCCAAAAACAAAGTATTAAATATTTCAGTCCAGTGTGTCACTGCTGTCACTTGGGCTGCAGAAAAAAAGCTCTTCTGGAACAGCTTTTTTAGAGCCAGAGTTGTTCCTTATTTGAATAAACTCCATGAATATATTTGAATAAAGCCCAATGAAACAAGATAATCTGTAACCCTTCACAGACCTACATCTTCNTTTTTTTTTTTTGTTTAGAGGTTATTTTGATAGATTCACAAACCTAACATGCTCCTTTCTGCTTCACCAAACTCTGGTGTTTCTGCAGTGTTATCTTTAAGATAACAGCTAAAGGGCTGCGGGACCTATTCAGAAGTCTCCAGTCCCACAGGACTGAAACATCCGCAAGTTCTTGCGGCGATCTTCCTGGCTAGAGCCCGTAGGGCTCCGGGGCAGGGAGTAAGGATGGAGACGGCTTGTAGGGGACCGGGGGGGGCATTCCCGCCGTTGCCCCCTTGATTCCCTGGGACGGTAGATTGGCAGGCGATAGGAATGACAAACCGGGTATCAATAATTTAGTAATGTGACTGTGGTAACTTTAATTTGCGGGACGCTGGGGAGGGTGAATTCCAGCTCTTCCCTCAGTTTACAGAGTGAATGAAGAAGCGCCCGCGTTACCGGGGTTCCCTCCCGCAGCGCCGCTGAAGGTCTCCGGGCAGTCTGGTCCGACGGGACTCCCGGGGGCGCAACCCCGACCCCGGCCTCCCCCGCCACCGCCGCCACAGCCCCGGCTCCGCGGCAGCTGCAGAGTACGAGGCAGGGATGGAAGCCAGGCTGCTGCTCTCCCGAGCTGAGCTGAAAATAACCCCAAGCCTGAGAAGGATTCATCAATCTTTAGTTCGTTAGGGAGAGCTTCACACCGGGCGTATTTCGAACCAAAACGGAAGGGTCTCCCTTTCCCTGGACAGCCACAGGTTTTATGCCCCCCATTCGGGTGCAATCCGCAGGAAACTTAAGCAACATCGAAAGCTTGCCTACCTTGCCTAGAGAAACGCGAGATTACCTGAGTTTTAGGGGAAAAAAACCCCAACAGCCTTGAACTACGCGGCACTTAAAGGAATGTTTGAAATAATGTGGCCCTTTCAGTCTATAAGACCGTAAAATTAACTCCTTTAAAACCTACATAGTGGTTTTGTAAAATCTCCTTCCGTCCCTGCCCTAGCCCGGGACAGGCAGAGCCCGAGGGAGCGGGCTGCCGGAGCGCAGCCCCGGGCTGGGGCCAGCCCCGCCGAGAGGAGCCGCCCCGGGGCTCTGC
>VXAX01003646.1:3874591-3944147 GCA_013399835.1 Leptocoma aspasia | reverse complement strand
CTTCGCCACCCCCAAGCCGGACGGCCGCAAGGCCACCCCGTGCGGGGACGAGGAGCTGCCCCCAGCCGCCGCCGCCGCTCGGTACTCCATGGACAGCCTGAGCCCCGAGCGCTACTACCTGCAGTCCCCCGGGCCGCCCGCGGCCGACCTGGGGGGCCCCTGTGCCCTGTTCCCGTACCCGCCGGCGGCGCAGCACGGCGCCGTCTACCAGCCGCCCGGCGGGCCGCGCTACCCCTACGGCTCCGTGCTGTCCCCGGGCGGCTTCGCGGGCGCCGTGTGCCCGCCCGGCGGCCGGACGCAGTTCGGAGGCGGCGGTGGGTACCAGTACGGGCAGGCGACGGGCGGCGGACCCCTCTACGGCCCTTACCCACCGGCGTCGGGCTCCTGCGGCGGGCTCGGGGCGCTGGGGGTGCCGGCCGCCGGCCCGGGGATGCGAGCGCAGGTCTTCCTCTGCAACCGGCCCCTCTGGCTCAAGTTCCACCGGCATCAGACGGAGATGATCATCACCAAGCAGGGCCGGTAAGCGGGCGCAGGGGATGGTGGAAACGGAGGGAAGTGGTGTGGTGGTCGGGAATGGGGCAGGAGGCGGCACCCCCGGACACGCTCCGCGTCGGGCGGCGCTTGCCCGTTCCCTCGGGAAGGCGGTGCGTGCTCTCCGGTGGTGTCCCGGGATGTTTTCCCCGAGGAGCAACTCCCCAGTTTCCCCACACGCGGCGGCCGGGAGATAAAGCGGGGGTCGGCTGGGGCTCGCCGCTTTCTTCCTTAGTTTCTCTGGTGCCGGGACGGACGGGGCGCTCCACGGCCGCCTACAGCATCCGCCGGAGCCCGCGCCCCCCTCCCCCGGCCCGCCTCAGCATGCCTTGTGGTTTTCCTCCTTTCCCCAGGAGAATGTTTCCCTTCCTGAGCTTCAACATCACCGGCCTCAACCCCACGGCCCATTACAACGTCTTCGTGGAGGTGGTGCTGGCGGATCCCAACCACTGGCGTTTCCAGGGGGGCAAGTGGGTGACCTGCGGCAAAGCTGACAACAACATGCAAGGTGGGTGCAGGTTCCGGGGGTCTCCTCGCCCCCTTTCCCCGCGGGTTGGTTTCTCGGACAGGGTTCCCAGTTTGTCCCCCCCTTCAGGGTCTTGCCCACACCCGGCGTCTTGCTGAGGGACGAGGTACGCTTTTAAGGTCGCCTTGCGACTTTTTTTGCGCCACGAAGCTTTTTTGGTGTGGGAGGGCGGCCATCGGGGAGCCATGGGGCTGCGCGGGCGGCGGAACAAAGCTCCGTGCCCGGCCGGCGTTTCACTGGCTTGTCTTCCCCAGGCAACAAGGTCTACGTTCACCCCGAGTCGCCAAACACCGGGGCTCACTGGATGAGGCAGGAGATTTCTTTCGGGAAGCTGAAGCTAACGAACAATAAAGGTGCTAACAACAACAACGCGCAGGTAAGGAGCGGGGGGCGGGAGGGTTGAGGGGCTCTTAGTGGCTCAGCGGGGGCACCCTGGGGTTTTGGGGCGTTTACAGCATTTTATCGAGGTGCTAGATCACTGTGCTTGTGACTCGTTCCCTTCTTGAACTGCGTCATAGAAATTGTTTTCTTTGTTTCTCCGTATGAGTAGTTGAAAATGTTGGAATATGATGTGTGAATTTGTTTTGGTTTAGTTAATGTATTGATCCCCTGGAGCTGCTCAAAAAGTGGCAGGGTAGCTGATAGCTCTTAGTAAAACAGGGCTGCAAGCTGTGACTCAGCTCCTGATAACAATTAAAACTGCTCCATTTCTAAACCGAAATACTGCAATTTACAGGAAGAAAATATCATGCTGTATAATAGGTCTTTTAATGTCAGATGCAGTTTGTCAAAAGATGTTGTCTCTTTCATGGTCTCTTTTAGATGATAGTACTTCAGTCCCTACACAAGTACCAGCCCCGACTTCACATTGTGGAAGTGACCGAAGATGGTGTGGAAGATCTGAATGATTCCTCAAAGACTCAAACGTTTATTTTTCCTGAAACGCAGTTCATAGCAGTTACAGCATATCAAAACACTGATGTAAGTATGTGTGTATAAAAATAAAATTTCGAATAAAATTGACTTGCGGGTTCAGCATCTCATCTTGAAATACTCTACTTTCGCTTTTAGATTACACAGCTGAAAATTGACCATAATCCTTTTGCAAAAGGCTTCAGAGACAACTATGACTCGTAAGTACACCTCTATCTTCCTCTCCTGCAGATGTGTCAGTTTAGGAGGCATGATTCTGGCCTGAAATCATGGTCTGTGGAAGGTTTTTCTTTAGACGTTAATTCAGAATAAGCACAAGTACTTCTACTGGCGATTTTGGTTATGTTAAAATGTCTGAATAGTGTATTGTCTAGTAGGTATGTCTTTCTGCTGGCTTCTGAATTTTGGTACGAAACTTTTGCTGGCAGAACCCAGCTGGCCTGCAGATTTTACTGGCAGCAGTATATTGGGTGTCTCCACAGGACAGGCAGCTTCTTTAAATTGTCAGCAGACTTGCCTAATAGCCACTTTCTGCCTTCACTTGTGCTATTGCTTTTAGCACTAGGAGAAAATTTACAGTGGTCTAGGAAAAGCACTTACTAAATCAGATTAAAATAAATAGCTATTCAATTAAATGTAGTTATGATTCTAATTAAGAAATACCTAGTTTCTTAGTGTCTGTGTTTTTGTGTTGTGTTATTGTCATACTCGGATTGTAAAGAAAAGCACTCAATATTCCTTTCTTATGTTGTAGCATGTACACAGCTTCCGAAAATGACAGATTAACTCCATCTCCCACGGATTCTCCTAGATCCCACCAGATCGTCCCTGGCGCCCGATACAGCATGCAGCCGTTCTTCCAAGAGCAGTTTGTAAACAACCTGCCCCCAGCCAGGTTTTACAACGGTGAGAGAGCCGTCCCTCAGACGAACGGCCTGCTGTCCCCACAGCAGAACGAGGAGGTGGCCAGCCCTCCTCAGCGCTGGTTTGTGACGCCCGTGCAGCAGCCCAGTGCCAACAAACTGGACATGAACTCCTATGAGACGGAGTATTCTCATAGCACCTTGCTCCCTTACGGCATTAAATCCCTCCCACTTCAGACATCCCACGCTCTGGGATACTACTCCGACCCGACGTTTCCGTCCATGGCAGGCTGGGGGAGCAGGGGCTCTTACCAGCGAAAAATGACTACAGGACTAACTTGGCCCTCGAGAACAAGTCCTCCGGGATTCACTGAAGACCAGCTTTCCAAGGACAAGGTGAAAGAAGAAATTGGCTCGTCCTGGATAGAGACTCCACCCTCGATAAAGTCTCTAGATTCAAATGATTCTGGGGTCTACACAGGTGCTTGTAAGAGAAGACGGCTTTCCCCTAGCACTTCCAGCAACGAAAATTCCCCGACAATGAAATGTGAGGACATTAATGCTGAGGACTATAGCAAAGACACTTCAAAAGGCATGGGCTACTATGCGTTCTATGCTAGTTCTTAAAGCATCTTTTTTATTCCAATTGGCTGTTTTGGGTTTTTTTTTCAGGGTGGCCTTGGGTTTTTTTTGCATTACAATTGCCAAAAAGACTCTTGCCTTCCACCTTGAGTTGTTGTGTGCAATTCTAAAGAAGGTGCCAAAGCTTTTTGACTGTTGCAGGTAACAAAGTAGGGAAAGAGCAAACCATGGGAGATTCTTCCCCTTGTTTAGAGTGAACAATATGCAGAAGCTGTAACGAGTACCCTAGTGTCTAATTATGTGGCATATTTATTGGAGACACGAAGGTGTACAGTTCGGGTTGGCTCAGAGGCCTGATCAAATCTATGCACTACTGAGCAAGGAAAGAGGGGGTGGGATCTCAAATTTAATTTTCTTCCCTGCTTGATAAAAGGGAACTGGGTTGCAGGGAACTGCACAAATGCTATGTTCTGCTTTAGACTGAGCTGGTTTTTTTGACCCATCCACAACACAGTTGGCTGAGTTGGATATTGCTCAGCTACAGCTTTTTTTTTTTTTTTTTTTTTGCAGAANTTTTTTTTTTTGGCAGAAAATGCCAAAATAAGGCCTGCTTGCCAGGCAGGATTTTGACTTGAAGGTCTTGTTGCCAACAGGATTACAATGACCAAATCTGACTTTTCTTAGCTTAGAACTTGCATTTAAAAAAACCCTGCCTCCATCCCAAAAGCCTAACCTTTACTGAGGTGGCCAAAAACAAAGTGTACAGTTGTGTTTTGTCTAGGTACACTATAGAATATTGTGGAATAATGTATAAATAGTTGACCTATAGCTGTTCAGTTGGAAGGACATCCGGTGGTGTTTTGAAGTTCAAAAGGCATTTTTTTGGTTAATCGAACTTAGCATATGAAGCATTGCAAAAGGAGACTTCTATTTATGTGTATGTAAAGTGACTTTTTCAGCTGTATGAAACTGGAAGTGATGTAACTTTTACCCATTCTTGCCTATACTTTCAGCCATTTTAAACTGATCAGCCTCAGAGCAACTGGCCCACAAACCTTTTCCCCTCCCAATAAACTTGGTTTTTTTTCTATGTACATAGTAATAATTTTTAATAAATGTGGTGGTGCCAGGCATAAGACGATATGGCTCTGCCTCATCTTTGCCTCTGCTGGGTCCCAAAAGGGGAGGAGGGAGCACAACCCTAGGGGTTGAGTTGTCTGTTGTCTCTAACCATCCTTTACAGTGCTGACACTTCATCTGTTGTACTCTTTCTCTGTGTGGGTTTTTTTCCTTTAAACTTTTTTTTTTTTTTAAAGTCTCTTGGTCTTGCTTTGCCTTTTCTGGTGCATCTTCTGCACAAGCCGGGAGCCCCCGGCTCGCTCCAAAATACGACGGTCTCCTGTCCCCTTCCACCCCCACCCCATCCCTCGCCTCTGCGACAGGCGAGGTGCGCGCTGGGCCCGGGCAGCGAATTGTGAGCCCAGCCCGCCTTCGCGACAGCCCCGGGGTTGCCTCCGCCCGCCGCCACCTCCTCACCCCCTCCTCTTCCCGGAACAAGGCAAGAAATTCCCCTGCCCGCTTATCTGAGAGGAAAGCTTCTGGCAGAGCGATTGAATCCCAGCTCCCGCGGCAGCGGGACCTTTCCTGAGGATATGCAGGCAGTAATGGGATTAAGCTGTTAACGATTCCCGGCTGCAAACAAAATAAACCCAGGGCTCAGGCCGGGGCTGTCCCCGGTGGAGGTAACGCTATCGGGGGGCTCCGGCAGGGGCTCCCCCTCCTCCGGAGAGGGACGCGGCGGGTGTCCGAGGAGATTTCGATCAGCTCTTCGCCTCTCCGAGCGACGCTCCGGCTCTGCGCGGTGGCAAGCCGTCCTGACAGCTCCTCCTCTGCTTAAGAACCCCACCTGGAACAGAACGGAGACTTGGGACAATTTTAAAGAGACTAGGGACCGAGCGTATTATTCCTTCTTCTTAATATTTTCCTTTTTTTTTTTTTTTTCCCGCGGGGCCACCCCATCCCGGAAAAGCCCCCGGGAAGGGCTGTCCCTCGTCCCCGGCGAGGGGGTGCGGCGGCATGCCGGCCGTCCCCACCCGCCCTGCAAACACCGATTACACAGCACGATTCCGCCGCGCTGTGTTATTAAAAGCTGTATATTTTTGCACCGCGCGGTGAAAAAAGAACTTAATACTTGTGAAAAGTCCTCACACTGTTTAATAGAAACGTAAGTGCCTGGCTGGCCCCAATTAACACCTTGTGATTATAATGCATTCCTAAAATGGGGTGTCAGACGCCAAATTGTGAATAAAGGTATCTAATTAATCTTCATAGGATGACACTGATAAACAACGCTAGATTTAAATAAAGATCAAGGAACTGAATGCTTTTTGTTTGTTTACATTAACAGAAGATAAAGTTAACTACCCTTGCACTTTGCTTCGTAATGTGATTTACTGCCACAAACAACGGGCTGCGGGCGCAGAGCCCCGCCTCGCCTCGCCGGGCTTTTTCTCGCGGCTTTGGAGGGAGGGGGACACCCCGAGGGTGACTGCCCCTTCCTCCGCAGCCCCCACGCCCCCGCGTGTGCCGGGAAACGCGGCCCCACCTCGGCCTGGTAGAGAGGGCTGGAAGGGAGCGGCCCCGTCCCCGCCACTTCCGACGCTCTCGCATGAAAACTGCGTGCGAGTGTGAAACGTGAGCTGGACGGGCACGGCGGGTCTAGAGCGAAATAAAGAAATAAATAATAGTTGTTTCCACCACTGCGGTGGTGTGCGGCGGGGAGCGGAGTGCGAGCCCTGCCCGACGGAGAGGGAAAACTTCGCTCTAAGTCAGGGAGAATCCGAACGTCCGCGGCTGCCGGCGGGGCAAAGGCTCTGCCCGACTCGGGGGCTCGGCTCCTTCCCCCCGGCGGCCCCGTGAAGCCGGGACACGCACCCTGGGGCCGTTCCCCGCGAGTTAGCAGTTCCCTGGGATAGCCCCTCACTTGAACCGAGGGAGCGCTTCGGTGCTCTAGGTGCGTAGCCCTCATTTTAAATAGCATAAGCGCCCGGCGGGGCGATAGAGGCAGCGGAGACGAGTTCGTCGGATGGATTGAGGCCATTCCTCGCCGAAGACTCTGGTTTTTGGTGTTGTTTTCGTTAAAGCAGACCTGGCACGTCGAGAACAACCCTCTTGTAATTTTTTTCCAACGAAACTTCATCCCTCGCTGCTCGCCCCAAACCCTATGGCAGCCGCTTCACACTCGGGGGGGAAAACGAAACGACCCCGAAACTCTTTCTTCCGACGGCACCGCCCCGACCCTCTCTGGAGAAAGGGCTCCTTCCTCCTCAGGGCGGCCACCTCAGCGCTCCGGGGAGGAAGGAGCAGATATTTTTCGGTATGTTTTCGAGCAATGGGATGGGGTTTTACTTTCGGTCTGAATTTCCGCTCCCATCTTCCTCAACGCCGCCTTGCTAACACCTGCTCGCTTGTTCCCAGCTCCTCCTCTCTGAGGGGAGCGCGGCGTTAATGGAGGGGGCTTTCCCGGGAAAGGTGATTTTTACAGCCCCCGCTCAGGGTCGCTTCGGAGGCGGCGGCCGCCGAAGTGGGAATAGGCCCCCGATGGCTCCTGCGGTATCGTTACGCTTCAGAAATTCCCCTTCCCAACGGGAATATCGGCCAGCCGTGCCGACGGAGTCGGCTGTGGGGTCTCGGCTCTGGGTAGAAAGTGGAAGCGGGGGGAATGAGGCGAGGAAGACTGGGCCCGCCGGCACCTCCCTCGTGCGCGTCCACCCCATGAAATTGTGACTTTCATTACCTTATTATTATCATTATTATTAATATTTTTAATAATAATAATTTTGTGACTACCCTACATTTTTTATACATTCAAGCCCAATTCCCCAGCCCCCTGAGCTCTGTAGCCCACTCATCCTTTTCCCCAGATCTTCATAGCCGTGATCATAATAATATGAGTATGGCCAATATAAATATGAATCTAATCCTTATTGGAAGGATTTTAGTGCTTTCTGGGTATCACAGATATGTAATCCAGGGGAGAATGACATTAGCCTGAAAGTGTGGAGTGCAAAATATGATTTGAATAAAAAGATAGGGTGGTATCTAATATTTCCTTTAGGGAGTAATATACTCTGAGCTGTCACAACCGATTGTGTAAATAGAGGAGACTGAGGGATGTGATCCTAATCATATTGATGAAACATTCATCTGAAAGACTGAGTGCAACCAGAAGGGACTCACTAGGAATACAATTAAATCCTAATCTGGGGAGGAGGAATCCTCTGCAGGCTTTCCTCTAACCTGCCACCCTCTCCCCCATTTTCATTTCAGAGTCAGATAAAATGCAGGAGAGGAAGGGGAGATACAGGAGAGATGGAATGCTGTGTGGTTTGCCTGTCGTGAAGGACTGCATAAACACAGGGAGTGCTGGGTGAAAAGAAAGAGGGTAAATCTGCAGTTCTGATCCTGGTGAGTAAAAAAAAAGGCCTAACTTTAGTCACATGGGAAACTACCTGCCTGCAGAGGGCTTCCACCTGTGAGTGATGTTAATCAGATGCAGGAGATCTCTGTTTCTGGAGGAAGAGTGCTTCTCTCACCCAGGCTTTGACTGTTAGCTCCGTTCCAGACTGCAGAGCGAAATTGATTTTTCTGTCTGTTGCGTGCTACTTAGTTTCCATGTGCAGCAGGGAGCTGTTTTCTTGCTGATGTTTATTAGCAAAGGGGTTAATTTCCAACCTGTTTTGACCAGTGCCCCTGAAAAGGTGATCTGAGAAGATGAATGGAACAGGGCTTCAGGTGATGTGGTTCCTGTAACAGCACTAAATCCTGTCTGACTGCTCTTCATCCATCTTGCTTTTGGGGAAGGCAGTGAGCAGGTGCGTTTTCCTAGCACGTGCCACTTTTTGGCTTATACCAGTAAAATGAATTAAAGTAATGAATAGCTAAATTCATATAATGATGTTTGCAGCTTGAAAAGCAGCCTGTGTTCTTCATCCTCTCACTGTCAGACTTCTTTGAGTGTCTGAGACCCAAATTGATCAGGTGTTTTTAGAGCTTTTCCAAAGTCACTTGTCTTTTATCATCAAGCTCAGGCAAAAAGCAAAGTGATTTCCTTCTTCCTGGAGTGTTCTCCACAGAAAGAAAGACCCCCACCAAAAAAAAATCAGTTATCTTTCCGTGGGGCATGATGTCTGTAAATGAGGAAAGGATGTGTGGAGTGGGACATCCATTAAGAAATCTCTATTAGGAGCTCCATGTAATTCCATATTCTCTTCTGCTGAAGTATGAGCTCTGCAGTTTTACTGGTTTATAGAAGGATTCCTGTGGATGAAGTAGGCACTGCTAAAGTATGTATGCCATAAAGCAGTATCATTTCAGCAGGTTTGAGAAGGAAACTTCATGTTAAGGTTCCGCTGTACTGTGATTTTATATGGCAGTACACAGTAGGAGGGCAAAGGGATCTGTTCTGTTATGATCCCTGGGTTTCTTGGAGCAGGGTTAGGTTTCTGTGGTGTGGGTAGGGCACTGATCATTAAACTTCATGGAGTAGTTACAATTCCATTTGTCCAAAAAGCAATGTCGTTTTTGTAAATTGCTTGACGTAGTTGCAAACTTCCTTTGAGAAAGAAAACAGCCTTTTTTAGGAAACAAAATAGTTCAGTGATATATTAGAGTGTGCTTGTTTTTAGTGGTAAGTTCTCAATAACAGAAATTTTATTGCTTTCCTCCCCTCACGTCTCATGCCAAGTAGAAATATTATAACATGATATTCCTGCCCCGATGAAGGTATGATTTGAGCAAGCTATTCACAATAGCATGTAAATTTCATCCTATCTCTTACTCCAGATAGGACAGACAAAGCCTCACCTGTGTAGCCTGGTGTCCCCTGATACCTTGATTATCTTATTTTCCATTAACTTTGTGTTGTATATTGCAAGATGATGGTTAACCCAACTCTTCTGTTACATCTTTCAGTGAAGGTAGGATTCAGCTCTGCTGCCTTTGTATTGCAGCTCCTTTGCAGCATTATTTGAAAGGAACTGTCAGATAAATTTCTTGTTTTGAGGGCAATTTTGGCAAAATCTGTGACATTTGAGTAATCTTAATTTTACTCAGAGGAAAAATTAAGATTCCAAAGTTTGTGCCAGTAATGATCCTGCATAGCAGATAAACCTGCATTGTACATCTCTGTTTCAAATACCTAACGTATTTCTTTACTTCATCTGCCTAAATTATATGTGCATAACAAAACTCTGGAAATGTCTGCTGTCAGCATAGGGTAGAGAACAATGGGGTTGTTTTTCAGTCATATCAATTCTCTACTTCAGATCACTGTGCAGCAGAAGAAATGCTCATGCTGGCACGGAGCAGAAAGAAGAAATGGAGCAGAATCTAAGAGTGAAAAACTTGTATATCCCTGCCAAGCGTGCTGGTGACTGCTTTCAGCAGTTTAAGCAGCAGTATTTGTGATTGGCTTTTTCCCCCTTCCACACCACCCCTCACCACACAATTACAGCACATGACAGTGAATGTCTGGGTGGTGACCTGGCCAGTTTAGGTACTGAACTTCAAAAGCATTTAAGCAGGCTGGTATAAACACTCCTGTCTGGAAAATGGTGAGAGGACTTTTGGATAGGGTGGAGATGCCACAGTGGTACAACCACAGCATTTAGGTATCTGTGGGCATATGGTTAAATGTGGTTTTAGAGCACCTCTCATACCCCAAAACAGCTGACCAGGGGCATGCACTTGTTCTACCATTTACTTTGTGATTCTTTGATTGTGGTTGGGTCTTTCTAGCAATTTCCTTGTTCCAACCATGGGAAGAGAAAGCCATTCCCATAGGTATCAGCAAACATGAGCTCCCTGTTTTTGCTGTACCACAAAAATCTTAATCGTTGCATAGTATAATGGAACATGTGTAATAGCCAGAATGTGGTTTCTGCTCCCAAAAACTGTGATTAACATGTGGGTTTAGTTCTTGTTTCTGACGTTCCCACTGACTGAGAAACCTTAGAGGAGGTGCCATTCATTCCCCTGGAAATGGGCTGAAGTTTTAGGAGTTTCAGGGCAGTGTCTCTTGGAGCTGCAGGAAGGATGCTCTATGGCAGGCTGCTTTTCATTTCACATTTGGCTTGGAACAAGGGGTGTGTTTGGCTCTAGTACACTACACAAGAAATGATCAACAAAAAGTAGTGTAGTATTTCACCACTGACTTAAAAAAATAGATCCCACAGCCGTTGATAGGGTTGTTCTGAGCTCTGGGGCAATGACTGACTTCTGCTAGACTGGATTGTGGGTGTTTTTGGTAAGTGGTTAAGGTGTCTCTGCTCTGACTTGTATTCAGTCTCTGTAGAGAAGCATGATGGATACAAAATAAGATACAATGCCCTTGTAGTGTTTTTGTAATGTTTTCTCAACCTACCCTGGGATGGGAGATTTAAAAAAAAAAGCCTACTCTAGGACTGGCATTAAAAAAAAAAAAAAAAACAAAAACCAAACCAAAATCACAGATCCATTTTCTTGGTGGGGTGTTCTCCAAATCAGGAGTTACAGGGAGAGCAAAAGCAGCAGGAAACAATAAATGGTTTTCCTCCACCCTATCCACATCCATCACGCTTGATCTGCATCGTTCCCCACGCTGATATTTCATATTGTTCTGCTGAAAGGTGCTAATGGCTGCCGATCGTGTTTAAAGATCACTGACGTACAGAGTGAAAAACACTCTATAGAAAAGTTTAAAGATTGACCATAACCACACCTAGAAAAAATCCTGATGGACAGCAAGTAGATTACCTCTCTTTTGTCTTTCAGTGTCCTCTATCATAACGGCTACAGAGGTTAATAGGCCAAAGCTCTCAAGTATGTCATTAAAACTAAAAGCTCTCATATGGTATGTGTTTATTGAAGAGGAAGAGTGAATCTGTGGGAGGGGGATTGAGCTCATTCATGGTTCCACTTACTGTGAGAAAGAGATATGAACCTATCTCTCTGTAGTCTTTCCTTTTTAGGTTTGGTTTGCAGTCTGCTTCTTAACTTGCACCAGCTGTGGGGCTCATCCAGTTTCTCTGCGAGTCGGTTCAATTTTACAGACTTGGCAGAAAACACATCCTGGAGAAAAGGACAATTGCATTCTGTTGGGTTCTCGAGTTGGATCGGCTCAACGAAGGCCCAGCAAGAGCAGAGGCAGTGCAGAGGAGAGGGCAGGATCTGGCTTTGGTGTAGCCTTATATTGACTTATTTTGTGATCCCGTGAATCGCAAAATTGCAGCTTTATCATTCAAAAAGACAAAACTCTCTCCTGCAGATTAAATGGTGTTTTCCCAGGCTGTTGGGATAAATGTTTCATGCCTTTCTGTTACTTTTGAATGTCCAGAAAGGCCAAAGTCCCTGGGAAAGTCACTCACTGTGCCATGGCTGTAGGAAATGTAGGGATCAGATAGGAGGAGATGTCAGGGAACACAGTTTCACATATGCACATATTGCTTGAGTGTGTGACTTTTCTTGTGCAGGCTGGTGACCCTGCAGTATCACCCAAATTTAACTGCAGTTAATGACATCCCTGTTGGGATAGGGTTCCTGGGGCTAACATGTGAACAAGGAGATACACATTGAGTTAACAACTTCCGCATCAGGCTCTGGAAGTGGAAAATGTTTCCTTTGTCTTAGTGAGGAAGCTACAATTGGAGAAAGCTAAAATCCAGTGAGTGTATGAGTAGCAGGCTGTGCTAATTTGAAAAGCTAGAAGTTCATTATTATGGACTGGCTGATTAAGACATGATCCATGCTGGGCTGCATAGGCAATGTCATGTTTGCTGTCATCTCACAGGACACTTGGAAATTCCAGTCAACAGTAACTGAGAAGAGAAAGAGATGAGAGCAGAATTGTGTGGTGGTCATTGTCCAGGCACAGCTAGTTTGAGTGGTTTACAGAAATCTTTGTGTCATTTCAAAAAGATGATGCATGCATTCAGAAACATGGGGCTGTAATTCTTCAGTCTTAAAAAACCAAAAAGCAGTAAAGATCCTTGGTTCTTGACTTGGTCTTGCAGAGCTGTTGATTCAGGAATGACACACATACTTCATTCCTGTGTTTGAACTCAGGAGTAGGGTGCTCTCTGTTCATCCCTGTTGGTCTTCCACCATGCCTGTTTGACTTCCTGCATGCAGGAATAGGCTGCCTTATGCCTTGAGGCGGTTGTTCTTGAAGACCAGCCAGCTCTCACAGGCTTTCCTTTCCTTTCCTCAGCAGTATTCCACGGGATTCTAACCAAGAACAACTCTGAACTAGGCTGAATTCTGCTCTGAAGTGTCAGCTTGTAACAGTATTATTTGTCTTTCTCACTTCTCAGAGCTTTAATCACAATCTTACAGCTGCCCTTTACGTCTCATTGTAAGAAGTCCAGAAGACTCATCAGTCACGTGCACAAAGAAATTACCATCAACACAGACCAGAGATGTGGATTGTCTCTGCCCAGATGCATTACCCTATCTGCAGATATCCTGAGTACTAATGGGGACCAGAGCTCTGGAGTACCAGCTCATGGAGCTTCCTTCAGCTTTCAAACAAAGGCTTCTCCTACTTCCCCTCCTGATCAGGAGGTCTTTAGCAGGCCCCTAGTACAAAGTCACAAGTGTCGGACTGTTCTGTGATCCTCACTCATGTCTGGACTCAGTTGTCACTGGTTCAATGCAAGGAGTGTGTCTTGCAGCCAGCCCTTTGCATAGACTCTAAGTCATCCATATTCCTCACCTTCCTAGTGTATTTTTTCTCAAGAGCTTGTATTCATCCTTAGCAACAATCCAGCCATGTTAGCTATCCCACTGTGATCCTTTAATCCCTGTGAGATGCCACCAAACAATCTCCTTTATACATCTGATTTCAGACTGCAGGTACTTTCTTTAGGTTCCTCTGGGACTTTTTGCCACAATCCCTGGGATTTCAGATCCTCAGGGGTGAGTGCTGCTTTTTGGAACTGCCTTTTTCTCAACCCTTCTGTCTCTCCCTGAGTGCCCACCCCTCTTTCAGCAGTGCCTTGTTCTTCTCTCTTTCATCAAGAAAATGGGACTACTAAAGGCATTTTAGTTTCTCACTGCAGTAGCTTGGTTGCGGTGCAGGAGCCAGATGCTCCGGCTGCCCTTGAGCTTGTTGCTGCTCTGAGCCTTCAGGGAGGCCTGCCTGAGGTGTCAGGCCTTAGCACTGCATCACCTCGAGTTCCTGTGCTGGGAAGCTTCCTTTCTGGAGGCAGTGGCAGATGTAGTAAGTCCTCACAGGGCCTGGCAGTAGGGTCTTGCATGGATGCTCTCTAGACTGGTGTGCTGGTGTCAGGGTGCTTCTGCTGGCTGGTGTGGGGACCCAGTTCCATCTGCTCAGCAGCAGGCTGCACAAGGATAGAGCCTGGATCAGCAGGTTGGAAGTTGGTGGGGTGGTTCAGTGGCAGAAAAAAGGGAGGCCTGACTCTGGTGCATGTACAAGGGAAAGAGAAAACTCGGAGGCCTGGATCAGCACTGAAGGGCATGCCAGGCATGCACTGATGAGAAGAGGAAGGTGCAGAATTAAGATCTGAGCTGACTGAGGAAGGTCAGCTGCAGAGCCAGGGTGAAGATGTGATAACTATCAAAGAAAGCCTGCTGAAAGAATGGAGCTGGAACGTGTCCAGGAAAGGACAACGAAGCTGGTGAAGGGCCTGGAGCACAAGTCTTATGAGGGGCAGCTGAGGGAGGTGGGGAGAAAAGGAGGTTCAGGGAAACCTCATTGTTCTCTACAACTGCCTGAAAGGAGATTGTGGCTAGGTGCGAGGTCAGTCTCTTGACCCACATAATGGGCAGTAGGACAAGAAGAAACTGCTTCAAGTTGCACCAGAGGAAGTTTAGATTGGATATTTAGAAAAATATTTTTGCTGAGTGCTCAGGCATTGGAACAGGCTGCCCAGGGAAAGTGGTGGAATCACTGTCCCTGGAGGTGTGCACCAAAAGCACATGGCACTTGGGGATATTATTTAGTGGTGGACATGACAGTGGTGCACAGTTAATGGCTTGGACTTCATGATCTTAGAGGCTTTTTCCAGCTACCCTCCAGGATTCTTATGTATCTTTCAAGACTTAGCTGAAGAGTTTTCATCAAGAAAAATTATTTCATAGAAGTGTACTGATTTATGTCACGTGATTCTCTCACCTTTTTAAACCTTACGTTAAGTGCCCTACATCCAGAGTTACCATTTTATGGAATTACATGTATAAACACTGTATTTCAGTTTTAAAGGAGAAATGTTGGTAACTGCTAGGAAGTCGTGCTTAACCCTCAGTCACAGAATTATCACTGTCACAGGTGTGTTTGATGCAGTATGAATTTTGAATACTACTATTATTATTAATAAGAAAAATGCACTTTCAGTTTCTCTTTTGCAACTGAGTAGAAAAGTCATAGAATGCCATAAATTATTACAGCCTCACCATCAGTTGTATTGATACAGTATTAGAAAATTACTATCAAGAAAACCTCTTCTTAACCAATGCTTTAAATTGCTGAAAATAGTCAAAATTCTAATGAGAGGTGCCAATCCATCAGGTAAATAAGTGTATTTATTGTATTACCTGTACTGAAAATACCATTGAAGTTTCTGTGCAGTAGCCTGCTGCAGGAGTTGCTCTAAAATCCCATGCAATGTAGTGAATAAGGCAGGAGTTCTGTCTTTTACGTGGAAATACTCTGCTACCATGTTGGAATTCAATAACGCTTCTTATGGGATTAGACAGGCCAAATTTAAACAGGTTTTCACTCAGATTTTTTTCCAAAAGTGTCTGAAATGCTTCAGATCAAATAATTTTGAATATTTTGTACTTTGTATTTGAATATTATAGATTTTTTGGGGCAGTCTTGCTTTATGACCTCAGCCTACAACTGTAAAAGTATATTTAGCTTGCTGCCTTCTGACAGCACTCATGAGCAAATAGTATCTTGGGTTGACTGCTTTTTATTAAGAGCAGCATTATATGAGATCAAAACTTTCACTGAAATGGGTAAGTAGGAGCTGGCTCATTCCTGTGTCTGCTTTCCATGTAATATTCTGACACTTTTAACCGCTTCCACTTCAAATGAGAAATCCCCTATTTGTTTCTTATACAGTCCTGGTAGTCTGTTGCTTTTTTCTGTGGATCACACAAAACCATTGAGCTGCTGAACTCTGAGGTTGGTTAGTGCTTTTCTCAGAGCTGTTTCTGAGTAAGTCAGGTATCTTCCCTGCCTGAGCTCCTGGTGAAAAGTTGGACATAAATCCCTAAGGAAGAATATGGGTCTGCAGAGGGTGTGGGGTGCTGGGCATTGAAGAAAAGAATTGACTGCAGCAAAAAATCAAGTGGTCAGCACTTCCCAGGGACCGGCCCTTGAGCTGTAGGTTTTAAATGCCAAATTGGAGCTTCTTGCTTATTTCCACAAAAGGAAGTCCAATTCTGCAGCATGAAGCCCAGCACAGAGTCACATCAGGAAGAAGTGGGAAGGAGTTGCATATGGATTCTCTTTGCTAGTGCCGGGTCTTAGTCCCTATTACACCCCATTTGTGTGTGTCTGCTCTGAAGCTGACTTCCTTTCAGCCCTTGAGCTGGATGCTTCCAGACCCATCAGGAGCCGTGCATCTGTGCATGGTGTTTCTCACTGCTGAAGATGTTCTAACTCGCTTCATTTTAAGTTCTGCTATGTAATGCACTGCTAGCAATCTCCAAATTGTGGAGCTGTTCCTAAATTCTAAGAATTACTGTGTCAGTTAAAACAGGGCAACCCTGGGAGGAAGGCCTCCCCAGAGTGGAGGAACGTTCCAGGTGTCAGCCTTGAGGGATATGCCCAACTTCCATAAACATAATAATCTCCATTTCCAGCTTCCATGCACTCATACAAGGTTTACAGATCTGTTTTCTGGGCTTGCAACTCTCCAGCATTTCTGATTGCAAATGCAGCACTTGTCACAGCAAATGGGGTATGTTTTTATGGTTATGGCCCATCTAGCATGCTCCTAAATATGCAAAGGGTGTGTACATACATAATGATCGCAGTCTTTCACATGCAGTTTGGAAGAGGAAAAGGAGTGTGGTTAGGAGAAAGATAAAGTAGGATGCAAGTAGGAAAACTTTTGCCAGAGAAGTAGGAATGTTTCTCGAATTGTTGGCTGTAATCAGAGACTTTCCAAAGGTGGGGTGCCTTCAGACTAGCTAAGAGAGGCAGGGTCACAAAGGCCTAGATATGGCAGTCTGCACATTGATAACTAGTATTTAGCAGTAGAAGAAATCTCACTGAATGCTATTTATTTGTGCATCACTATTGAAGTTAATATGAGTAGAACATGCTGAATTTGGCCCTAGGTTAGTAACACAAAATTGTAGCTCTTTAAAATGGATCTGAACAGAGAGGTATGGTCCAGTGCTGCATTGGCTCTGGGAGTTGTTGGTTTGAGGGGATTTGGGATTTTTGTTCTGGCAGGTTTTCTTTAGGCATGGGGGATGGTTGATGGAAGAACAACATGATTATTTTTCCTACAAATCTAATAAGAGAAGAATTAGCCTAGGAAAGGAGAGAAAAAAATCTGTTCCTTTAGATGTTATGTAAGGTGCTGCCTTATTCCTCTTAGAACTAGAGCTTTCATGTGTTATATTGCATAGTAGGCCCCCCAAAAAGATGCATATCTTTTGCCTGGGGTGAGCAACTCCTGAGATTTCTGAAGTCAGGCTAGTACATTAACACCTTAGATTTAGGTAGCGCAGAGCTACAAGCAAATGTCTTTGGATGACAGAAGCAAATCAGACACTGCTTTTGTATGTCACAAGGGATTATTCTGTTTTAGTGCTATGCCCTTTGGCTTTACAAATGCACCTGTAGTGCTCCTGTGGTTAGTGCAAAGGATCTTGGTAGAATTAATTTACTATAGTTGCTTTGTCTTTGTAAATAGCAAATGTTAGAACTGGCTATACACAAACAGCTTTTCAAACCTTACATGTATTGTTTGCAGTAGTTCACAGATAGGAAAGTCTTCTATTCTTTAATGCTAGCACTGAGTGCAGCACTTTTCCATTCACAAAAGGTGATCTTTGTGGAAGTAGGAGAAATTTATGGCTGTGTCTAGGCACAAGAAAGATGGGAGATAAATTCTAGGAAATCTGGGGGTGGATCACCTGATACAGGTTTCAGCTGTGCCTCTGCTGAGAATTAAAAAAATTCTCATCTGATTCCATGTCATCTGCTGTGTTATTTTTTTTATTGGAATAAAGGGCTCTGAGAGCTCATGATATTTATGTGGCACTGTCACCATACAGAAGTAACCATTATCTGACATTTTGGGAACAGAGAGATACTGGTCTGGAATACTGTGGCAAATAACGAGCACTTTGAATCTTCTGAAGATATGGAGGGACATAAATGTTTGTAGTATCAAGAAAGTTTGCACCAATATCCCCTACTTCCCTTTTATTAGCTACAGAGAGGATTTAAATTTAAAAAATCTGCAATTCTATTTCAGAGACAGTTTTGTGGTTGAGGTTTTCGGTTCGTTTTTATATGACATAAAAATGGTATCACGTGTTATTAGGTGAAGTGTGCTGAGCACTCACTGTGCTTTTTGTTGTCCAGCTCTGCTTCACAACAACAGCAGAAGACAAAAGTGTAAATGCAAAGAAGAACAGGAAAGAGAGAGGCTATTACTTGTAAAACTAGGTGGCTTTCTAATTATCTTGCTAATAAATTCAGCATATGAATTTATTAGATGTTCTGAGGCCTGGCAGATTTTAATTGATGTCAGCTGCTGAAGTCATAGGTTTTCAGCTGCCTTTTTAATCTGAGTCTGCTAGGATAAAACAGCATAAAGAAGCCTTACCTAAGACAGGCTGGTGAGCTGTGGGATTTTTCAGTAATGTAGGATTGGAAAAAGTGGGGCAGAGAAAGAAAAGGAGATACAAGAAAGGTGTTAAGAGCAGGAAAATACCTGGAAGTTTGTGCTTTGAATTTTAGCATTTAGACAAAGTCATAGACCTAGGCTGAAGGCCTAATGTGTTTTGCTGGGCTGTCTCTCAGGATCAGCGAGGTTAGGGGTTCCTGTGTGCCAAGGTGGGGCACAGGAACATAGAGGTTATGTGGCATTAGGCCATGAGTCTGCCTTGAGCAGCAAATTGTCCCTAGAGCAGCTAATACAGTGTAAGAGTAAGACACATTAAGGATTGATAGCTCTCCTGAGAGCTTCCAGCCACCAGCTTTAAGGATTTCCTGAGCTCTTTCTGGACTATCATGCTTAACACATACTTGACGTGGTTTAATCCTGATTCCCCATAGGAACCCCTTAAATTCTACAGCCTTACATTGCAATACTTCGATTGCAGATTTCCCCACTGGAAATCTTAACCCATGTTGCTGAGATTTATTCTTTTCGAACCACTTCTGTTAATCATCAGTGCCAAATGAAAAGCACTCTAAAAGCATAAGTGGGATTTGCTTATGCTCTTACTCTTTGATTTACCGGGAATGGCCCCCTTTGTTGTTGATTTTAGATATTATTTTAATCTTCTAATTTTTCCCATCCTGAACTTCTTTTTTTCCTATGTAGCCTACATGTCCACCCAGTGCTTGAGTCAAATCAGAACATAAATACAATTCCATGTGACAGACTTCCCTTACTTTGTTTCTAGAGCTACAAATGTTGGGTACTTTGAGGTGCTGAGGTAGGACCTTCTTGCTATTTGTTGTTCATTATTATAAATGCAACTGCATATATTAAGTGGGGAGCCTAAAGTTACCCTACTCTGGCAGGTATCTTGTGTCAGTGTTAGGCTGATATTTTGGGGTATATCATGCTTATTATTTGTATCTGAATTAGTGGGAACTCTGAATGCTCTGATCCTGAAGACAGAACATTTATTTGAAAGTATAAACAAGCCTGAGGATTTACAAATGTGCAGACACACTAATAAGTTTTTACTGCCTTTCACCTGAATCTGCCATGAGCTCTTTTTAGGTTGTCCTGTGAATGAATATCTAGGTTTCTGTTTGCCAATATAATCTAAATATTCACATTATAACAAGCAGAGAAGATTGTTTTCAATAGCATAAACTGGGATTTAAAATTCTTTTAAAATAAGCTTATGATATTTTCCCTGACTTCAAATCCCTAGGGATGCAGGTAAACCATAACTGTAAAATTTTATTCAAACTTGGAACTGGGATAAACTCTGCAGGGTATATTTTACCCCAGAGTGATACATCCTGCCTGTCTGTGCAAGGTGTACCAGTGCCACGTAGTTCTGTGGCTGCTGCCAGCCTGGGTGAGAGAAGACGGGGGGCTCTTCACTCAGGGAAGAGTTGTTTAAAGCCCGGTTCTGCTCAGATGAGCAAGTTGCTGGGTTGAGGGCCCGTGTCCTGATGTGTGTGGCTACAGTGCCCTCTTGTGCGAGTCAGCGCTGGTGAGCCGCGGCGGATTCCAGAGGTCTCTCCGCAACACCTGGCTGCCGGGGAAGGAAGGAAACTGAGCACAGAATCCTCCTCTGGCTGTGACCTTTTGTGGCTGTGTTTTGACCAGCAGTTTATTTGGTTATGTGGTGCAGTGCAAATATAAGGACAGCCCTTGGGCTTTTACAGCTTAAAATGTGCTTTGTATTCTGCTAGTATTTTGGCATCAGTTGGAAAATGAACATTTGTTATTTCTGTTGAGGTGATGCCCACAGGACCTGTTATGGAGAGGAGCTCCCAGGTTTGCTAGATGCTGTCTCCACATTCATAGGCTGGGCCTTTGAAGTGCTGTGGAACTTCAACTTGATAGCAAAACATAAGTGACCAAACCTGGTTTCCTCCTTTATCTGCCTCAAACTTGTCAGCTGCACTTCATCTGCCTCTGAAATTACTGAGATTGAATTAACATGTTTTGATTGGAAAAAAAGAAGAAAACTTCAAGGGAAGAAAGGGCACAGTGATCAGAACTAAGTGAGCAGGACAGACCCAGGAGGGTTTTGACACATTATCATTTGAAAATGGCAAAGCAAAAATCTGCTGTGACCACAGTATTTCAAGATTATAAGGCAAGAAAAATACCTGCCTACGCAAATAAGTTCAGCTGACATAGAAAATTTAGGGATGTGTCCCACTCATTTGATAAAATGTCTTTTGAGAATTCTAAAAATATAGCTACCCTTTTGGGGGCATAATTCATGACAAAACTGTAGGGAGTGTAAGTGACAGCTAAGGAAGAAAATTATCATTGTAGTACCAAGACCTGAACTGTGTAAGCAAGAATGTTGACATTAAAAAATGAAAAATTCAAACCTAGTTCCTCATTAGAGGCCATTGGACTGTGCAAATCTAGGAAAAAAAAAAAAAAAAGGACATGGCACAGGTTGAAATGCAAACAGAACTGAGTTGCACAGAAAGCAACAGAGAAAAGGGAAAGAGGGGAAGGATGTTATCCTGACTAGAAGATAGATGCAGAGCGCCAGAGCATCTGTATGAAAATAACTAGGAGCAGAATTCAGCCACTAGAATGCTGTCATCCTGTCTTCCAGTCCTACTGGCATGTCCCGTCGTGCTCTCCTGTCCTCCTCCCTGGGCACTATGATTGCACCTGCAGGTACCACCACCAGCCCTTAAGGTGGGTAATGTGAGATTTGGCTGGAAGTGCCACGTCTTCTCACTTACTGATGCACATAAAATTCTTGTAGGTTAGGACCCCGTCACAGAAAGGAAGTGAGTGTGCCATAAAACCAGTTAATTCACTACTTTACTTTGGTTTAATAAAGATAGGCTTTGTTTATTACTCAAATGCAAGACGTTAACTCAGTTAATAATTATCTTAAATGCCACAGAATTACCTTCAATCTGGGATCCTGTTAATTAAATGCCAGTGCTGCTCAGCAACATGAATATGTAAGAATGTATTTATTATGTTCCATACTTACTGGATTGTGTTTTTCCACCTTAAGTACCCTGACTATATAGACACAAGATACTGGCAAAGCCTCTGCCTGCTGAGGGTTGTCCTGAAGACCAGACTTATTTGTGCAGTGCAAAGGTCTGAGGGGTGACTTGAGCTGTGATTCTCCTGGGATACTGCTTAGACTGAAATGCCTTCCTACAGAGTGTGTAACCAGGAGATTTAGCTCTGCAATACATACATACCTTTTTTTTTTTGGCAGGTGAATAAGGTATTTTCACATATTTCCAGCTGCAGTCTTTTCTTCTAAGAATATTGTAAGCTTACTTACAAGGGTTTTCCAGAAGTTTCAGCATGTCTGAGGTATTTGCCACTTGGCAGGTCAACTTTAATACCGCTGAGAAATTTTCAGATTTCAAATGCAGGACCATCAGTGCCTACACGGACACGGATTTCTGGTTGAAATCAGAGCACAGTTAAGTGTAGCAGCCTTTGCCTTTCACAGAAACCAAGTGATCAGCCAGGTTGTACATTTTGTTCTTCAGGATGGATGCTGGCTATGGCTGGAACAGGAAGGAGCACAGCAGAATCCCAGAGCTCCTGTCCTGCACAGGAATAAAAAATCACACAGAATCTGTTGGTCCCAGCCAGACAATGACTCCATACCTCTACTTCTCTGCCAGGGATGCCATGGACTAAGCTGTCTCTCTGAGCAGGTCTGTGTGAGCACAGCTCATAGTCAGCTCTGGAGGGGCCCAGCCCTAGCAGTGAGTGAGTGGACACCTTTGCCTGTAAAGAAGACTCCTGCCAGGTGATGTAAAAGCATGGCTGAATAATGGCACAGCAGTAGGTACTGCTCAGGGAGGTGAGCTATCAGTCCCCAGAAAGCTGCAGAATCTGAATACAGGCACACTGTGAAACTGTGAAAGTGACTAAAAGGGTGTTTGATGACCTTAGACCCACTGGTGTTTCAAGCCCCACCTACTCCATTGGAGTATCAAGATAGGGGACCACATCTACAGGAAAGTCATCTTCAAACATGGATGAACAATTTTGCAGATCTTGGGACATGTGCCATGACAGTGACTTTCAGGTAACCCTGTGTTTGTGCAGGAGCACCTGTGCACAGTTATTTACTGGCATAAAGTCCACGAAAAAGCTGAGGCTATAATGTAAGTGGTCCTGAGGCTCATCTCTTGGCACAAGTGGTTTTTTGAGTTCTAGCCATTAATAGTTTCTTTTTGGCAGTGTGCCCAGGTTGGACAAGCTGCAATACCCAGGGGAATGAACTGGAGGATTTAAGAGTGAGGCACAAGCTAGCTTTCGGTCAAAAGTGAGTGGCTGCTGGAAGAGATAGGGCTTTTCTCTTGCAATAAGAGAATGGTACCTACAAAGCATGATATTTACAAACATTCTACACCTGCAGCTTTGCTGGGAGGAAAGACTGGTCACTCTCATTCATTTGGAGTGGCTGGTCCTTTATTTGCAAGGAGACTGAGTTTTAACAAGGTTATTCTAATTAAATGAAAAGTGATGTGTTTGTATCAGGCCAAAGTGACTTAAGAGTCTATTTAATATGCATTGATCTTTGTGTATGGGAATACAGATATGGTGGAGCTGTTGAAGCAGGTTTTGGCATTTTTTATGGCAAAAAATAATTGGCAATATACAGGAATGGGACAAGACAGCAATGACAGATGTGATTTTCAGAATTTATAGAGAGCGACCATATTAGAAGATTTAACATTTGAGATGCAGATGTCCCTTTTAGTAGTGAGTTTCACGAGGAAAGGAAGACATACATATTGTTATCATGTCAGTGCTTCCTCTTCACTGTACCAGCACTTGCCTTCCTTCATAGACCTAGGTTTATGCAGGATTAGTTATGTTCTCTTGATAGATGAGGTGTTGTTCTGTAGCACTGAATAAAGTGGATTATTCAGAATTTGAAAAATCGGTTCATTTTCATTCCAAGAAAGATAACATATAATGTGAAGGAGTACTGTTTGTATACAAAAAATATAAAAATCGTCCTTTTGGAAATATATTGGGATTCTCTTTTGTATTTCCCATTTTCTTGTACTTCCAGCAGAGGGCAGGTTTGTGCCACAAAACCTGTTTGCTCACCTGAGAGAATCCAATGTGACATTCACCAGGCATGTCCAATCCTTGTCAGAAAAAGAAAAGTCTTATTCTGTGGTAATTTCTCCTGAAAAATTTGTCAGTTTTTTCTGTTTGGTTTAGTTTTTGGGGCTTTGCTTAAGAACAAAATGAAAATAACTAGATGGAATCCTACTGGTAACCTAGCTAAAAATCTAGTCCCCAAACACATTCCTCTTGTTTTCTAAAACTGTTGTGAAATTGCAGGTGTTTTGTTTCTCTCCGTGCAATTCTTCCCTGTTTCTATCACAGGAGGAATATTTAAGATGTTTTCTGTGTCGGCTTTGTGTGAGGAGAACCATGCAATGCACGTACTGTTGCACAGACATGACATGGTGGTGTTCTGTTACAGTTAAACAGCATAAAATGCTGTTGTACCAGCAAAACACAAATATAATTAAGGCCTGGAGGCTAAAAAAAAAAAAAAAAAAAAAAATTGTATAATCCTCGCATGCAAAACACAGGAAAAAAAATCAGGTGGTTACATCACAGCAACAAGCCCCAGCAGGGTTAACCACATGCCCATGCTTGTGTAATTCTTCTCAATGCCATTTTGGTTTCAAAGTGACATGTTGTGGCAGTGCCAGAACAGGGTGTTCTGACACAAAGGAGGTGAATGGTTTTCTAATTCATGTGTCATCCCTAGGGATCTTGTTCTTTCTGCTGCAAGTACTTCACCTTGTGTTGGTTGGGTGTGAATCAACAGGACAGTTTAAACTCGTCAGTGGATGCAACAACTTCTGCTTCCTTAGTGTCTCATTGCTGCTTTTTTTGTCTTCCATGTGATTTAGAGCCTTGGATTTCACCTTTTTTTCCTATTGTCACTTTGCATGCTGTGTCCCTAAATGACATTTTGATGAAAATACACATATTTTGTAGGCATTTGTACCCATTAGCCAGTGTTGTGTTCACTTTCCTATCTGCTATACAAATTCACACGAAATACTCTTAAAACTTTTTTTGTTTTGCTATGCTTTTCATCCACTGTCCTAGATTTGTGTCATTTTGAAAAGTATGGACTAACACAATATGTTGTCATCATAATCTAATGTTTTGATAATCACAGCACAAGTGTAGCCTGCTGCCAACAAGCTATGCACTGCTGAGTTAGAAGCTTGTTTTGTCAGTGTTATCCAGGATAATGCCTTCTCCTCACCTTCCAGCTGGTTTTGTAGCTTCATGTTGTCTGTTCATTAGAGGGTGGCAGCATTTTCCTCTGCGTTTGGAAATTGGCTCTCACTCTCTTCGATATTAACATTATTATCTGGATGATTCAGTAGTAGCTAAAGAGAGAACACACCTCACCAAGTCAGAAAGCATAGCCTTCAGTTAACTGGTGAAATGTTTGTGAGGACTCTTAGCCTCCAGTGTGTCACTGGTGTAGCCAATGTTGAACCCAGGTCTCCAGAGGTGGAAAACTGGCCCAAGGGACAGATACCTCTTCTAACTCCCATCACATCCCTAATAGTTACTAGGGCAGAATAATGTTTCATGACCTTTGGGTTGTACCATTACCATAACATAATCTAGCTGTGCGAGCTTTGCAAAGGTCATTGTAGAAATAAAAATACTGCCTGCTGTGATCCATACCCTCAGACACAAAGGAAAAGAAATACCTTAATAAATGTAGTGATATTTGCACTATAGGGCACAGTGCAAGGGTCACGAACCATTATTCTGCACTAGTAATAATGTCACTATTTTATTCTTGCCCAGTGGTTACTGTATGACATTTGTGCTTGCAGGGAAATTCCTGTGAATATCAGTAACTTAAAATACATTGCCTCGAGGGCCTATTGTTCTCCCATTGAAGCCAATGGAGTCAATTTGCCATTTGCTTGCCAGTATCTGGGCACAGGACTGACCCACCATTCCTCATGATCAAAACTGAAATAGTTTTAAAGTGAGTTTGGCATTTTGTTTTCTTTTTCCATTAAAAAATATTTGTTCATTGGACCCCTGATGAAACATGTTTCTTAAAAGATTGTAACACATAATTTTGTCATATCCATGGGAATTGCCCATGGATACATTACTGTATAGATTATATGATGAGTTTTTTATTTAAAAAAAGTTCAAGTCCTAATACTCCTAGGTGCTTGTGTGATGATTTATGACCTGGGAGAGAGATGATACGCAATATTTCTTCACTACATTCTTATGTGATAGGTAAATGACTGTTTCCTCTATTTCTCCAACGAAGAAATATATTAATTCAGACATTTCTACATGGTATGGCTGGAATGTTATACTGAAACTACAGAATTCTTAATAATATGGCCTGAATTTTGCAGGTGTGGGAGTTGCTGGTTTTGTCCGACAGATTCCTGTTTTTATGCTAGTGGAACTGGCAGCCTTGAAGCTGATTTTTTTTTTTTAAACTAAAGTGTGTCAGCCTTGGTTTTTTTAAACTAAAGTGTGTCAGCCTATGAGATTGTGAATGATGACTGAGCTCTTAAAGGAAGGGGTGGACAGTTTGTATGCAGCTGTGGCCCATCTTGGCATTGGCCTTTGTCTAGAAACACACCTTAGCAATCAGTAAGTTTAATGTACCTCTGGTAGTAAGTCTGAGAAGAACTCCATTCCTCATGTGTGAAGAAGCCTGTCTGACAGAAAGGAACTATTTGGGAGCTCAGTGAGTGGCAGGATCATTTAATTAATTGCTTTGGATAACCTGGTGCCTGTCTGTAGTCTGGCTCCACCACGGACGAGGTGATAAATGTTTCCTTCCCCACACAGTATGTGTCTGTATCAGAGAAAAATACAACAGTTCTGAGGGAAGTGCATGGACTGTTGTTTTTCAGGAGCTTGTGGTGACTAAAATTGTCCCCAGCTGCAAGGGAGGGTTCTTGTTTACAATCTGAGGAAGCAGGCAGCATTGTATCATCCAGGGTGCCATGTCCTGATTGCTTCTCAAACATGCTGCAGCCAGGCTTGTGATGGAGGCAGGTCTTTGATGCAGAGCGTTGTGAGGGTGGAAGAGGGGCCCTTGTAGATCAGGTGCATCCTTACAGTAGGATGAGTTTCCTTTGTTGAGCATGGAAACACAGTAAGTGGGATCTAGTGGCAAAAGAGCTCTCACCTCTTTGTGATCCACTGAGATCACCTCAGCTGTCACACCAGGCCGTAGCTCTGCCTTGAACATGAAGTTTAACCCTGGCTCCAGACAAGGATGAAGTGGGAACCACCCATGGGAGCCACGTCTAGTGCACGAGACAGGGCAAAGTCAACACACAGGGTTGACATTCAAGGTGTGCTCCACAGAGCTGGGGAGAGACTGGGTCTGCTTCTCCAAGGCCTTCTCACTGAATGGCACTGACTGATCCTGCCCTTGTTTTCCTGCTCCTTTTCCAGGCCAGGAGAGCAGACAGATTTGCATAGTCTGTAGGCAGCTGAGTACAATTTTTCCTGTGGGTGGTAGTGTTTAGAAAGTGTCCCGCCTTGCCACTTTCAGATTGCTATCACCCTCCCCTCATGGGATTAGGAGCCTGGCTTCACAGGCACTGCCTGATCCAGCTGGCTTTCATAGGGATGAGGTGGGCAGTGCTGAGAAAACAGGATGGGTGATGACTGTAGCTGTGCTGGTAAACTTTGCTTGGGGGAGGGGACTGAGGGGAAGACATGGGGACAGAGGAAGAAGTTGTAATTCTCACCCGTAGAAGGAACTCCTTTAACATTTGAAGGAAATTATCAGGGAGCAGACACCAGTCATGCTTTTCTGACTCATTGTCCTGTTTTCAGACAGCATCCCCCTCCAGTCTCCTCCTGCCTGTAGCACTGCTGTCCCAATATATTTCTGTAAAAAGTTATCACAAGAATTTCCCTCTTCAAAAATACAATTAAAGAATTCATGTTGTAACACATGAAGTTTTGCAATGTGCTGAAATCACTGAGAAAATTAACTTTCCTTTTTAAAAAATAAAAAGCAACAACAATCATGCAACCTGGATGATTTGAGATTCTCTCATGAGCTCTTCACTTCTTTAAGTAGAGTCTGCCCTTTGCTCGCAGATGATCCTAACACAGGATGCCTTCAGAGGGACATAAAGTACAGTCTGATCTCATAATGAATGGTTAACTGACTTGCTCTTCTCCCTAGCTTTGGAAGGAAGAAGATCTGCAGAAGAGAAATGTTTTCAATGTCAGTGGCATCCACAAAAAGCAGGAAGAGTGGTCTGTGAGATACAAACCTCTGTGTGTTTTCTTCTAAGTCTGCTTCCCAATTTTGTTACTAATATGCTATTTGGGAGTACTGAGGGACAGCCAACTGCCCCTTTCCAAGCCTCTTCTATACAGTAGAGCCCAGAGGTGAAAGGCTGGTATAACTTTGCAGCATCCTCATGAAAATTGTTGTAAAGACTGATTTTGCCACAGGTACTTTTGAAAGCTTGACTTAGCACTTCTTTAGCAGCAGCCACTTTCACTTCTGGGTCCAGAGTTTCAAGGATCAGCTTAGTCAGCAATAGAAACTCAGTCATCTTATTTGATAGCCTTTAATTAGACATGCATGCATATATAAATGCATAGATTATCTAATACCTCCTACTGCAAATTTCTCACTGAAATTAATGAGGTTATTCAAAGAGTAAACTATGAGTAATAATGAATAATATTAGTACTCAGCATGACTAACAGTGGTAAGAGGGAGAGTCTTAATGATTTAGACAAGGAGGGTCTGCTGGGAGCCAGCGTAACGATTTGCATAAACAATTCCTTTTCAGAGTGGTGAAGCTTGGAGCTTACTTGGAGCCAATCATTAAACTACAGACCCCATTTTATCACAGGCATCTTGATTTCTGTCTCTGTGCCTTTCTCGAGGCACAGCTTACATGTGTGGCAGAAAATGAGTCATGCCCAGGCAGTTGGGCTTCTGATCCCTTTTCTGTTTAGTGTAGTCCGCGTCTTCGCAGCAACTTTTATGGAGAGATCATGTTTCAAAAAGCCTTTGACAAAGCTCCTTGCAGGGTCTTAGTTTTCATTTAACTGGGAGAGAGAGCATGAGATGAGGAACTGGCTAAGCAGTAAGAAAAAAGCAGAATGAGATCGTATTTTGTTACAGTTAACGGCTCCTGGTGCAGTGCCTGGGAGTCTATCTGAGGTCAAGCCATATTGTAACATATTAGTATCTCTGGAGGATCTAGAAGAGTGGAAAAAATGATGCAAAATTAACAAAGAAAAGCAACATTCATGAAAGTTTTTAAAAGAATGAAACATGAGATTGTTTTCTGTGATATTAGGTGCTAGATGGTCAGCTCTGAATACATGTCAGTGAATATTTGAAGTAATTAAGACAAACCAATGTGTATATATTACTGTAGTCATATACAGTAAAATAAAGTCTGCTCTCACACTATTCCTCCTTGCTGTAATTGCAAGTTTTTGGGGAAAGACATGTGGTGTAAATTAGTTTGGGATGGGAAATGAGGAAATTAATATTCCTCCTCAAATCCAAAGCAATCAGAACTTCTTCAGAATGAATACCGAAAAGGGTGAACCTTTTTTATCAGTTTGAAAACTTCAGTTCATTTCTAGTTCTTATTTTCAGTTCTTGCTACTACTTCCCCATCTGTGATGCCTCTGCTTTGCTCATGACATATTTTTCTGTAGTTTCATAGCACAACAATCTGCAAAATGTTAATTTAAAGAGATCCTTGGTCAGGCTGGATTTAGGAAAATAAGGTCAAGAGGTTTGGAAAAAAGGCAAAGCTTTATAATTCCAGGGTTTGTCCTAATCTATCATTAAGATGCTGCTATGGTACCCAATTTTAACAAGTTCCATGACTAGAATAATAAGTTAAACCAAATAGACGCATCAGGTAATGAGCATTGAAAAACAAGTCATTTCAGGCTGTCTTAATTGAAAATATTGTCTTGGGGATTTATGATCCAGGTCTGGACCAGAATAATATTTAATTTTTTAATTAAATCTTTAATCTGTTTAATCTGTTAAATGTCTCCTGTTGGTTGAGGAAAAATGTGAGTCAAGTTGTGAAAGGATTAGTTCCAGCAGAGAATCTCTTTCAGATACTGTTTATGTATGATTAAAGCTCAGACCAGAGTAGTCTCTGTATTAGGGCCACATAGAGTCAGCCTTCTCTCAGCAATAGTTTTGCAATATGATTAAATCACCAAAGGCATGCTCAAAACCACTCAATCCATTTTAATTCTTCTTTTATATTGTACCCAACTCCGAGTTTTGTGATGCTGTAGGCTAATGAAAAATAAAACCTATGCTGCCTATCCTAAAAGAGAATATTACTGTAAATGTTCTTGAAAAGCTGTATCATAAGCAGCATCTAAGGGATGTAATTTTAAAATAATTCTTGTTATAATCCTCTCATTACAACATTGGCCTAAAGATGATCAGGCACAATCTGTTTAAATGCAGTTGTCAGCTGCCTGCTTGTCTGATTACTGCAATATTGCCCCTGTTGCATACTGGAAGGTAAGAGTTCTAAGGTGATGTGGGTCCTGGGGTTCAGTTGGCCACCACAGCATGCCTTTTCCATGAATTTGACCAAAATGACTACTCCTTTTCTGTTTGATGGATTAGATGAATAGGCTTCATCTTTACAGAAGAAGACTCAGCAGGTTGCTTGTTGCATGAGGCTATGAAGGTCAGGGAGAGGGGCATTACAAAACTGATGAATGATTCTGATTGATGGAACTTTTATTCCTAGGCATGCAAGAATGGAAATCTCTTTTATAAGAGCTTACAGAAGGCATGCCAGAATAACAAGAATGTTCTTGTTGATTTATCTGCAGCTGGTATTGGGTCTGCGGTAGTGATTAAGTAAATAACAGCAGTTCTATCGAATGTTGCAGAAGTGAGCAAAATCAACAGCACATCAAAACTGAATTCAGATCTCTGGGATATAAGCTTTACATAGACTGCATTTTCATGTAGCACAGAGATTCACCATGAACACTCTCTGATCTCACCGTTGCTCTGGCGACTGCAGTATGCTTTCAAGAATGCAGTTTACTTGTGGCAAGTTGCAGTTTGCTGTTTCATCTGGAATCTTCTCTGAGTTTTAAATCAAAGCCTAAAAGTGAGAAAAGCCTGTGTGCATGGTTATTATATACCACCTGCTTGTCACTCAGCAGCAAACTAAGTTATCTTTTAAGGAGTGTTTAAACATTTGAATAAATTACAGGGGGAGTTGTTTGGGTTTAACTTGTTTTGTTTACATTGTTTTATCTTGATAAACTATTGAAATGGATTCAGAAATCTCCATTGCACAAGAATAATGTACAGTGAACTTTTAATACGTGACAGCTGTTAATTACATCCTTCCCCTTTGCAAAGGAGATAGTTCTGTGTGGTATAGCATTGTTGATATCTCTTAAGTTAGCTCTTTGTCACATCCTCTAAATAAAGCAGAAGAGCAATACTGCAAATGGAAGAAATTCTTGATACCTTTGGAATTACTCATCCACTGTGTTGGAAACTGTGAAGAAATCTTTCTTATTGTGTATCATTCTTTGTCTGTTATTTTGAAAGAAGAAAGCTGCCACCAGCCAGCCAGAATCACCACTTAGGTCTTCAATAAGCAGCTGCTAGGAGTTTGACTTAGAAATGAGAGAGACAAGAAGCGGAAAATATCCGCTCCAAGTGGGTGGGAAGGAAAGAGAGCTTTTACGAGCTAGAATGTCTGGATTTCCTTCTTTGCAAGTATATTACTAAAAGTTGCCTTTGTTTTTCAGGAGGGAAATGCTGCTAGTGAAGTAGTTAAGGGTGAACCATTGTGTCAAGGTAGCTTGCTACGGCCTGGACACGTGTTTCAGATCAGCTCTCATGTTGGTGCTGATTCTTATGCCAGTGAGGTTTTGCTGTTGACTTAATTGTGAACAGACAATGTTCTGTCTCCTTAATGGTTTGTGATAGCTAAGATCTTCCCTTTGCTCTCCAGGGAATGTGCTCTTCATACAAGACTGCCCATCTGATCCTGAGGTGTTCGGCTTCATTTTTCCTATTTTGTCAATAGAATTAAATGAACATTTTGAACATTTAGTAATTCTGTAAATTTAGTAGTTCTGTAAAACTGTAATTCCAGTAGTCCACACAAGCATGGACTAAGTGAGCCTAATAACTGGATAAATACATTTTAGGGAAATGACCATGTTTACTGACAACAGTGTTCTCATCATTGTAGTGCTTGCACAATATTAACTATTGTACAGCTTTCTTGCACTGACTGTCATCACATTCTTCAAACTAGAAAGAAAATCAAATAATTGCAAATAGGTTTGAACACTTGGCAGTGAAGAAGCTGGAACATAAAAAAATAACTCCAGAGAAGACTACTGAAGTGCTTGTTGACTGCCATTTGTTTGCTGACAATGGACAGATTGGTTCAGGCAAACACATTGTCCAGGATTAAAGCTAGACAAGACCTGGAAACAAATCCATTTTAATTTCGGACTCAAACATGTTTATTGTTTGTCCATTTTCTTTTTCCTTTTTGTTCTCTTTTTTGCTTGCTGTCCATCTCTCTGCATGTTTTCAACAGTTTCTGAGTTCTTGCTTGAGACAGAATAGGAAGTACCAAAATAATCTGGCAAGCTCAATTATTTCAAGCATGAATTAGCCCCCCCAATAAGTTAACCCACCTAGTGTGGTACTGGGAATGGCTTTGTGTGCTTGAGAGACAGAGGATGTGAGTGTGGTTACTTAACCCTCACTGCGAGGGAGGGAAGAGTTTTCAAAATATGGTTAGTAAGCTTGGACTCATGGATTTCTTGGAAAGAGGGGTTGATGGAAGAGAAGGAGTAAGGCTCAGAATTCAGCAATTCAGATATGTTAAGTCTTCAAGAATGGGCTCTAAACTAATTACGTACTAAGTTACTTATTTTGGCCATGGGGATGGCACATGTACCTCCTGTTTTCAGGCATTTTCCTGTGTGTTCTTTTTTCCACCCTCCCCACGTGCCCCTAGAAGTGGTGCTGCTGCAGCAGTGTTTGGGACAGAATCATGGGTAGGATCAGAAGACTGATTTGAAAAATAAGCTGGTTGCAGGTGGTTATGTGTAACTTGGGTCAGGCCCCGGTGTGGTTCCCAGTGCAGCCCTGGTGCAGCTGGCCAGCACTGGTAAGGGGTGGTGCAGGATCAGCTGGGAGCAGACGGGGGCCACGTGGAAGCAATGCAAACTGCTGCCCCTAATTCCTGTGTTCTGGTGCCCCCAAGGCCATGGCTCCAAGGTAGGTGGTTGGCAGAGGTGTGTTGCTGGGGGGCTTTGCAGTGGGCGATGTCAGGAAATGGGCTCGTGTCTGTTCAGTAGGCAGTGAGGGACACGATGGGTGTCCTGTCTCCTCAGCTCTGATTTCACCTCACAGGAGGAAGAAGCTCTGGAAGTGCCTCAAACTTCCAGCTGCTCGGCAAGACGAAGCAAACGAGAGTTTGCTTCTCTGATGTTCTTAGCTTTGACTGTTCGGACCAGGAAAGGCAACATTTGCCTTCTGAATTGGCATGCACTGAGGTAAATACGTGCAGTACTGCTGGTAACTGCAGCAGCTCTCTGCAGCAGAGACAGGCTGTTCTTCAGATGGTTGCTGCTGTCTTTTTAAGGTAAAATCTTCCTGGACACTGTGACTAGGACAAATGCAAACAGTCATAACTGGCTTGACAGAAATACCTGTCTGGGCTCCTCAGAATCCCTCCATCCTTTACATTTTAATTATGAGCAGAACTTTAAAGTTCCAGAACACTTTCTTTACTAAGATTAGTTATATTTTCCATATTTTGCAGGGTTTTTTCCCTCCCATAACCTACAAAAGGAAAACCAATATTTTTCGTTTTAATTTGGTCTTCCCTTCTTCCTCAACTTTACCTCTTGCGTTTCATGAACAGGGATAGTTTAAATAGAGAATTTTAAGAATGTGGATCTATTTTCTATGAATGGAACTTTCTTTGTCATTTTAAGAAACTAAGGAGATTGCCTGCAGTAGCGTGGAATGGTATTGATAAATCCAATTGTATATGTAAGTTACTTACAAACATATAAATCCACATCTCATTTTGTGGAGATGTCTAGCTATCAGTCTAGATATGCTATGCATTAAATATGCATACGTGTTGAACAGCTATTTCCATAGTGGTGAACAGCTGACTGAAGCATATTTCCAGAATGAAATATATTTATTTAGTGATCCTTTATCTAATGCTCTTTGCTTACAGCAAAATTGACAAGATATGAAAAAACCCTCCCAACCCTCTGAAAATACACTGCTTTGACTGATAATATGATGAAAGATCAAATATTAAGTGATGCCTGAGATACATACTTTTAGGCACATTAGCTTTTAGGTAGCAGTGCTGATCTTCTTGGAGGGTGCATTGTTTTAGAAGACTGGCAGTCAGGTGACAGTCATCAGTCTGCTTTCTCCTTTTAGCTTTTGCCTGTGGAAACATGCTATTCAGAATCATTATCTGCATTGCAAATATATTTGTAGTAATTATGCTTCTGCAGGCTAGATGAGCCATTACGTTTTTATTGTGGCATAAAAATGGTTTTGAAATCTCTGTACCAAAGTAATTAGCAAAAGTGAAGGGGGAGATCACGGGGCTGGAATTTTTTATTGCACTCAAGTAACATGGATTTGCTATAGCAAGTTGGAGAAGGCTGATGTTTCATTCTGACTTCATCGATACTGTAGGTACAGGAACAGCCATGAATGCTGTGCAACTGACTAATGGATTTACTTTGGTGATTAATGCCTATTATCTACTTTACTTCAGAGTTTGATACTTGCTAAACTGATTTTAATGCCTAGAAATACGCTGAAATCACCTCAATTTCTTGCAAAATTACTTCTTGTGAATAGGGTGCTGCTTAATGCAAGCTAGAACATGAAGTCGGTGATACCATTAGGGAACAGGCCCGCAGAGAAGACAAAACCAACTTTGAAAGCTATCATATATTTAAGACACAGCATGAGTTTGGAGCTAGCAGCTCCCAGATGTGGTGATGCTCTTTTTTTCCAGTACCTAGCATCCTGTGGACAGACACTGTCTCAGTTAATCTGTACTTCAGGCTCATGGGGCATGCATGGAGGTAAAATGTTACCAAGCCGTAGTCTGATGCATAATTCCTGTTAAAGCTAATGGGAGTGACGTGCCCACACGTTAGTGTATGCACATGGCCTGATGCCATCCTGTGCTGCTATTTGTGATGGTGTAGGGGTTTTGCAATGCCAAATACATGTTACATTAAGTGTTATTATATACCAATGTTAACATGTTTGTCTGTTATTGTGATACTTTTGAAATGTTGTACTCCTCCTTTTCCTGTCTCACCTGCCATGTTTCTCTTCTCAACCACGGCTTGTGTTATTTGCACAACCTCTGTTCTCCAAGCACGCCACACTCCTCTTTTTATTCACCCTCTCCTCAACTCCATATGGCAATGTTTTTCTCTTTCTCTAGAGAAGTCCCAGAACAGAGGTGCTGTGTTTTCAGTGAGAGAAAGAGGGATCATTGCCAGAGGGATCATTCACCAAGAGATTTGTGGAGCATCAGCACTATATGTGCCTTGTGACCCTGTGCCAGGGACATTTGCCAGCTTCTTTCTCCTCTCAAGGGTCTTGAGATTAGTGGTAGAGAGAAAAAGGTGGAATCCTGTGGGACAGACCCTGCTTTTTATCAGGGCTAACCAACCCAAGGTACTGTTGATGTGACTGTCTTCCACTCTTAAAGTTAATAGCTAGTTCAGATACTTCAAAGTCCTTCTAGATTATACTGTGTATCAGTAACCTCAGAGGCAAGCTCTGCAAACCAGTAAAAGGTGTCTTTGGGAGAAAGGCTCACTCTTTCCCTGTTATGCATTACTTGTTCAGGCACAGATTGCCTTTCTCCGTCTTGCTATGGAAACTGATTGCTGAGTTGTGAATTGAATTGAATCAGAGTCCCAGTCTCTGCAAGAGTATCCTTCCCAATTGTGTGCTACAGGGCAATTTTCATAGAAGTGGAACTTCGCTGCAGGTGTCTTCTGGCTCTTCTTTCAAGGTTTGGCATAGACGGCTTAAGCAGGTTAATTTATAAGGAAGGTGAGTGTAAGCACCATTGGGAAGAGCCAAATGTTGTGGGCAGGCTGTCCAGACAGTGCTGTGCACTCCCTTCTTGCCCTTGGGGCTACAGACTTGGATTTCACTCTTTTTCCCATGCCTCTTAGCCCCAGTAGTTTTCCAATTTGTGCTTGGTAACCTGGAGAACTACAATGAATGTTTTTTCTCAGAGCAGAGAAAGGCAAAACTGCAGGGTAGGCTGCTCTTCTCTGGAGGTTTATAGCAGTGAAATGAACGATCTGAATGTGATGGCTGCTCCTTGTCAGGGGAAGGGGAAGCTGTGTATAGGGAGGAATGCATATGGCAAAATGCCCTTGATGGCAGGGCCTTAGATGTGCACGGAATCAATGATGTGTGCACTCACGTCCTTAACAATTCTCTGCATGAACATGGTGACCTTCAGTCTTGTGGTCTTTGCTAGGAGTCTGAGAGCCAAGTATAGTTCAAGCAACTTAAGGAATATGTCTCTGCAAATTCTGGCATGCCTTGGCCTTTTTTCTTGTGCCAAGCTGAGCCTCCAATCATCTACGTGATGCTCCCAGCACAAATTCACCCTTTTAACCTCTTAACACACCTTGGGTATGTGCGTGCACATCCTCACGCTCTAAGGTGAAAGGGAGCCAGAGATGGCAAGCAGTTTTGGGGAGGATAAGTAGGTACAAGTTAGATGGATCTCCGGGGCTGGTAGGTCTGTAGTTCATGCAGGCAAATTGAGTAATCTGAGAAAGAGGAATACTTTAATACTCTATGAGCAAGCCATGCAGGAAACTTTCCATAGCCTGTGAAACAGAAAGTAAAATCAGGTAACAAAACCTTGTCTTTAGCAGGTCTCAAAATTTGTAATCAAATAACTACTGATATAGTTAAGCATCGTATAGCATAGGCAGTATTCCTGAAATAGGGGAAATGGGGAGAAAAACCTTGGGATGGCCCACAAAATCTCAGTTTTCACTCTGGTGTTAACCTGTTATTTGTCAGCAAGTTTTCAAGTTTTTACCTCTTGTTGTTCCCCCCACCCCTGCCTCCACCCCCCTTGCATGGATTATGTTTAGAATAACCCAAATTGCCTCGTATATTTTTGATCACAGGTCTCTTTGTCTGATCCATGTGAATGCGGTGATAATGTGAAATCTGCTACTGGCTGTTTAAGCTTCTGGAATATGATGTTGGGTGTGCGAGAGCTCCACACCTTTAACCATCAATTGACTAAAGCATCTCCTCATATGATATAAAAGACATTTATTTCTTTATTTGTTACATATCCACTGCAGTCCTGGGTCAGGCTAAAGCCTAGGCTTTCTTGTCCCTCTTCCCACCATCTACCCTGGCCCACAGTTAATGTACTTGCTCTGACTGGTCCAAAATTATGATTTTTGTTCATAACAAGGTCAACTTAAAAGTTTGGTTGGCATAGGCGTGGTGCTTTTTCTCTTTTTATCTGCATTACTCTCCTCACAAAAACACTACTTCAGGTTCAGTTATACCACAAACCCCCCTGCTCTAGCTCTCATCTTCTGCTCTCCCAGCCATAGTTGTAGTTGCATGTGTTTGTAGTAGCCCAGCAAAACAAGACATCATCTGGGTTTGAGTGCATCTGTGTAGGGAGGCCTGTTGGAGCCAGTCTGCCACCCCAGCAGCAGGTTCCCAGCGTGCCCTAAATTCATGTCGTGTCGCAGTCCGGAGCCTTCCCTAACACCGAGCTCAGGAGAGTGTCGCACTGATCATCACAACCTTGTGTTGCAGGTTAGCTCTGTGACTTAGGTGCAGTTTACCTAATCTGCAATCTGCCCGGGGGTTTGGAACTGGCAGAGTGCTGTCCTTTCATGTACTCGTGCAGGACTAAAAGCAATGAAGTTCTGTCACAAAAGACTGTCTGCTGCTCGCTGTCATAATTGCTGCCCTTGAGTAGCAAAGGAAATGTAACAGGGCTGGGCACAAATAATTTTTAAAAAGCCCACTCACAATTGGACAATTTCCTTAGAAAACTCTTATCTTTTGGCTTTAGGAGTTCTATAGAATGGGCTATACAATGAAAAGCTTCCTAAAGACTTCCACAAAGGGGGAATTAGCCAAGTGCTATTCATAGAACTCTATGTCTGTGATGAAAAGGTAGCAAGCGTCCATTCTGCAGGGCGCTCCCCCACAATAGCCAGGAGTTACTGAGCCTTTCAAAGGCAATAATGCTTTCAGGCTTTGTGTGCCTCCAATCCCCACAAATGACCCTATAGTTTACTTGGATACTTAGTAGAAAGTGTTTCAAATAGCCCATTTTCCTGAGCTGCCAGTGTGCTAACAGTTTCCCTGACAACTTGGCTATAGTAATTTCTCCTGCTTTTTTTCTACTCCGATTTCCCAAGAACTGGTAATTTCAGTTAATTCCCTCTTGGGAATATGGGAGCGAGATATTATGTTTGTTTTCCTGTGATGAATTCTGCATGAATGGTTTCGCCCTGCACGCAGGATGCGGGAAAGGGAAATTTAAAAAAAGCTTATCAAACAAAAGAAGAAGGGAAATAAAAGGGAAGAAATGGTGAATTAAAAAGCCTTTTAAAAGATGGAGAAGAAAGAAAAGAATATCATTCTTCCTTGCTATGAATAACTTAATTTTTCTTTTATTTACCTTATTTACAATTGTGTGAATTATAATAGAAATCGTTTTTGAATTATTTGTTGAACTTTACAATCTTGTAGCAGGAAAAATATTAGTGTCTGTAGCCTATATATCAAGAATCTATAGTGTAGGCCACATTTTAGAAGGGTTGGTATTAAGTGAATTCTCGATTTTTAATGGAAAGGATCACATTTTCAGTTTTTTTTGACTACAGGAGATCTATATGGGCAACTCTGATAGCAACTTAAAAAAGAGAAGATTAACTTTAGAATGTGTATATCTCAGCCTAATGCCACTTGGCGTTGGAGTATGTGGAATTGTGCCTTAAAAATCCTAGCTGTAGACTACTAGTTGTAGCCCAAAGGCTCTGCTAAAACTATTACTTCCCCAGAGTATAAGGAAGCATGTAATGCCCTGCTGGAAATGGAATGTGTGAGTAGGTGCTGTGTGGTGAAATTCTCCTCACAGAGCATCTCTGTCATGCCTTTCCATCTAGAGTGTGTTCATAGGTAAGCCTTTCTTGTTCTCAGAACGTATCCAGATAATGTTTCATCAGTTCTGTCAGCTATTGAGCATTTAAAGACAACACAGATACAAAAATGCTGTTAGTGTGGGGTACACAATAACACTGAGTTATGGCTTCAGAGGTCATAAAAGAGTGAAGAACTGAGGTTTGGTAAAACATCCATATTTAATGGACTCTGGTTTTTACTTAAGATACTTCAGTTCACCATTAAGATCACAGTTTTCAAAACGGTTTAGTAATCAGTGTTGCTAAATCAGACATTGTTCAGAGTCCAAGATGAAAGCTTCTGCAAAGCAACTGTAGTTGCAAAGTCCCCTTTAGTCCTGGGTTCCCAAGAAAGGCCCAACTAAACTTGCTTAAGTTTGCTTGTCTTCAAAGCATTTCACTGGGGCCTTTGGCATCTCACTAAGGCATTTAGCATCAAGGATTTAGGGTTTCAGCTGAACTGTGCCCTGTTCATCATCACCTGAGCCATCACGCAAACCTTGTCTGCTTTAGGGTTACGGAGAGGGATTACAAGTGTGTAAAAACTAGAGGATGGGAGGTGACCTGACATGGGATTCTCACTGCAGAAAAAACCTTTCTGCTTGGAAATTGAAGTATTGCTAGGGTTTTAGCCAGTAGAGGGAGATGTTACACGCGTGTGAATCACACCCTCTGCATCAGGCAGCCGTGTCCCTTAGAGGGGGGCACCAGGCCCAGTTCCTTGCGTGCTGTGATTGTTTTAATATGCTTTCCAAAGCTGCTTTCTTCTAGGAGAAGCTGAAAACAGAAAATTTAGTGAAAATCAAGTTATTCTAAGGACACATTGTGAGAAGCAAGAATTTATTCATTTATTCAAGGAAGTGCTCAGGCAAAATAGGTATTAATGAACACTGCTTGCAATGGCACAAAATATTTTCAGGTGCCTGTTACATCACTTTTAAGAGTTGTTCTGATAACACTGTAATTAATATTATGAAGTAATGATGACTAATGGTAGCAGTGAGATACAGGAAGTATATGGAACAGCTACTAAGTGGTATATTAGTGCTGTATAATAACATCAGAGCTAGGTTTGGGACAGTCTGCTTCCCTGCACAGGTGTGCCACCTGTATACATAGAAAAACAAATTCTTTAGTGTAGTTTATTATGGTTTTTTTGTTTTGGTTGGTTGGTGGTTATTATTATTATTGTTGTTGTTGTTGTTGTTGTTGTTGTTGTTGTTGTTATTGTTATTGTTATTATTATTGTATGTAATGTAATTTTAGGTCATTAGACATGGAAGAAGGAAAGTGAGAGAACAGTGGAAAATTACTGCAGGCTCAATAGTTCTTGTCTTTATAGTGGGATTGATCTGAAGCAACATAGAAGGGGAGTTGACATGGATGATGGCTGCTTACTTCTCAGATGTCTGTGTATATAGAGACACGAAAGTATTTAGCCTAAACTGTTTGTTTAGAAGGAGATGCTCTCCATCATGACAGTTCTGGGGAAATCTTGTTTCTCTCCATGTGCTGAGCAACAGGACTCAAGGTAACAAGGATGAGCTGGATTTTGGAGCTGATACAGTCACAGCCTACACCTCTCTTCTCTATACTAAACAAGATTTCTTGGGAGGTAGGTGGACAGGATTGCTTCAGAGAGTTATCTGTATTAGTTCACTTGTTACCACAAAACTAATTTAACAGCTTGGAAGGCCATCAAACCTCCATGAGAATTGCTGTGTTCACGTAAAACATGACTGATGTAATGGCTGATTAATTAAACTCTCCTTGCTTTGTTTATAGCAAGATTAGATTATTTTTATACTATCAGACTATGGATCCAAGAATCTTTTGTCTCTTTTACTGATACTCATAGAGTTCCTTTGTGACCATACTTTGAAACATAAATAATACTCAGTTTCAGATGTGTGTTTGAGTTTGGTATGCCCTATAGTTCTGTTCTTGGGCAGCATCTCACAACCAAAGGAAAAAGAAAATAAAATTGAAAAAGGTCAGATACTGCTTCAGGCTTTACTTTAAAAACACACTCCTATTGATGTGCCTGAAAAAAGGCTGCACAATATGACCTTGATATCCTCCACTTTAAATGCCTGTATTGAATATGTGAAGCGATCGTTGTGTATAACTTTTTTTCCTTCTCCCTATTTTAGAGGCTTTCCTTTTGTTCTTTAGATTACTTTGGATGCTGAATTAGTACTGTAACGTTCTCGTGGGAGGAAATGTCTGTATATGGAAATCTTGCAGCTAGACTTCAGTAATTCCCACACAGACTGTCAGTCCTATGCAGTGACTATGTATACTCTGTCCTCATGTTGGCAAGAGAATTCAATTGTGTTCCTACAATGGGATAGGATTTAAAGCTTTTAGTTGCTTTTGTTTCTTGTGGAAACGATGGCTTCTGGCCACTGGAATGGAGAGTGACATGGCCTCTCACACAGGACTTTTACCCATGATAGGGAACTGATCAGACTTGATTTTAAACAAAAATTTCAACCTGATACAGAAGAGACTTCAGGGACTGAACTTTTTCCCCTCCCTTCACTCTCAGCAGCTCCAATTTTAATGTACACTTACGGAAATTAAGGACTTGGTGAACACTGAGTAAAATGTCAGCAAAGCCAGACAGCTTTAATTGGTTTCTGGCTACCTCACTGGCAGACAGTGACCAAATATCCATGCAAGCCAACCTCTTGATATCGTGATAGCACAGTTTCAATAGGGATTATTGCTCCTGGTATTTATAATAAAATTCCAGGCCAATGAGTAGTGAAGGAGCTTGGGACAATTGGAGCTTAGACCTTTCTAAGAGGGTAATAGTCAATAGTGTTGCATATCCCCCAAAATTTGATTTAGAAGAAAGATGTAAAGTTAAGTTAATGGTCATCTTTTTGGCTGTGAAATGAGACCCTCTCTGCAATCAGTTCAATACTTTATTTGTGAAAGCCAAACCTTATCCTAACTTCATTATAATTCAAGCCCAATCTGCTCTAATCCTTCATATTCTTTATCCAGTGCTTACATTTTTCAGGCCTTCTTGCTAACTGCTGTCTTTGGCCATAGCAGCCCTGTGGAGTCAATGGAAAGAGTCTCATTAACACCAGTGAAACTGGACTAGACCCTTTCCATTTTTCTCATCTAAATCTTTTTCCGTATGCTATGTGTCGGTGAGGAACACTGATGATTCTCATGCCCAAGTGGCACTTCTGTCTTTTTATCTGATTTCACCTGGAAAACGATTTTGAAGTTTTAGGTTGTTTATTCAGAAAATCTGGCTATAGTTATCTCATCAGCTACAGATGTAAGCGGTGCTTCAAGAATTTTCTTTCTGCTTTGGTTGTTTTTGATGGCTAGGTGTGTTTATTAGATTCTTGGAACAGTGACAACATCTGTTCTTATGACCAATGTAAAACTTATGATAGTCTGTAAATGTATCTGAAAAAACAAGAACTCTGAAATCAGCAGAGCAGAGATTTTCTTGGATGACTGCTTGACTCCTAAGATAACAGCACTCGGTATGCAGAAGGACATAATTGTGCTAAATTGTGGAGTTACCCAATTAAAAACAAACCAAAACAATCTACCCTGTACTTTGAGTACTGTGACCATATTTTCACCTTTAATCTTTCTGTGTTAGGGGTACTGCTTGCACAGATCCAGTTCTAGATAGGCTTGTCATATTGGCCTTAACAATGTCATCTAGATCCAGATAAACTGTTCTACATAGTCTTAAAATATTACAAATGCATTGAGGAGATAGTTCTCTCTTTCCCAGAATTGTATTGTTTGGAGTCTTGGCAACTAACAGAGCATGGGTATGAATTAGCTAGAAAATAACCCCAAGCTATAGCATATATTAGCAAACAAAACAACTATCCCAACCTCAATTCTGAAAGTTTCCAAAATGGCTTGATGCAAAATTATCCCATTTCTTGTGGCCATGTGTAAAGCTTATTGCTTGTAGCTGTGGACTGTTTCATTGTCCCCTATTCTAAAATGGTAAAATTGAGGACAAGTGGCGTCCCCTCTGCAGGTTATTAGCAGGGCCAGGAGTAGAATTTGGGTCTGTCTGCTTTTCCCACTCCAATGCTTCCACCCTTTGAAAGAGATAGAGATATTATTCATGAAAGTTGATGAATATTTATTTTTGAGTGTAACTTGGGAAGCTGCATTTGAGTTGCTCATAGAAAAACTATTTAGCAACTGGGAGTAATTATTTTTTTTTTCAGACGTTGTTATGGCATTGAGGGCATTAATGGCCATGCCCAGCTTCCCCAAGGGATTTCCCTCACCCTGTCCGTGGCTCAAGGCCCCATTTCAGCCCAGCCCTGCCCCGGTGATGCTGCTGCAGAGTCAGTCTCCAGCCCCTCACTGCCTGACCATGGACCTGTGCAGTACCTTGAGACAAGTGACAGGAGTTGATCCATTTCCAGATCTGCTTCAGCATGACAGTTCCTCTTCTCCAGCAGTGGTCAGTATAGGATGCTCTAGGGGAAGGCATAGCATGCTTTTAATTAGTATGTGTGAGATTCTGGTCCTCAAAGTAGCTTCTTCCTTGTTGTGATGTGATCTCTAAATACTGAGCCTGGGAGCATGTAATTAGTTGTCCTTCCCCTTTGAAAAAATGGTTATCATAACTCTGTTTTATAAATGTGTAAGCCCTGGTAAAGTCTTGCCTAACTTGTAGCTTCAGTGACACTGTCTGACTGTAGGGTTTGGTTGAAATTCTTATATTACATATATATGTATAACAACTTTCTTATCAGCTCTGAATTTATCATCTTGCAGTTTGCTTCTGCATTTTCTTGGCTCTTTTGCTGTGAGGTAACAGAAATGTCTACTTTACCTATTTCTTTTTATTTTAAATCAGCCAACATTTTACCTACTTGTATCACCTTGCCCAGTTCATCTTTCTTTAAAATCATCTATAACAAGGGAACCGAGATTCTGTCTAACTAAAATCTGGGAAAGGCAGGTGTGAAAGTCTAGATCTAGCAAGGCTGGTGCTCAGTTCCTCTGTGGCAGTAGAATTACAGGCTGAAGTATCTGTATGAAGTCTGGCATTGAGCAGACCATTAAAGGTCTTTAGTTCTTACAGTCAGGCACAATACTTTGTTTTCCTGATCTTGTGCCACAGCTGGAAGCCTGTGGGCCCCATCAGTCTGGATTGCTCTGTCATCTGGATCTCTTGACACAGAGTGGATGCTTTGCTGCAGTTAAAGTAATTGCCAGCTGTTTGTTGAGCTGCAATAACTGTGTCATGCATCTGTCCAAATTTCAAAGGAACTATGTTTGGCTTAGACAAGTGACTAAATAGATCTCAGCTGCCCAGTGCCCAATCTTTGCTTTTTGTAATAAGCATGTAAATACCCTACGGTTGACTTTTCTGGCATTTTAGTGCATTTAAAAACAATGAGCGTGACTTTTCTCTCCACACACATTGTGGAGTCATGTATATGCTGTCAAAAGATGTGAGAGGTGCCAAAATGCCAGTCTGCTGGGTGCTAGCAAAGGGAGCTCAAGGGGTTGGATAAGGACAATTATTCAGGTAAGAACTGGGCCTAGTAAAGTTAAAACTCCTGACTGGAGGAGTTTCAGGGTGCTGTTACAGTAATAATGCCTTCTATTGAATTGCTCTGGCTCTCCTCTATTAATGTATACAAAAGTAAACAGTCACACACTACACCTTTCTATTCTTGCAGCTGGAACTATTCTTTGGATATCTTTGAAGGTAGCTCACTGTTCTATTCTTTAGATCTTTGTTTTCCAGTTTCCTTTTCCAGTCCTCTCCACTTGTTTGCTCCATTAGCTGCATTTTTTTATTTCTGCTTCTTGGGCCAGCATTCTAAGAGATCAAGACAAACATTTGAGAGGATTTCTGTGTGGGCAGGGCAAAACTTTTGTGGCCAGGAAAAACATTTCAGCTGTATGAAACTATTGTGGCTGAAACCATAGGACTAGCAGGTGACACAGCAGTGAATAAAACATAGATATTCTATGCAAATATTGAATACCAGGAAATGTAAATGGCATGCCTTTGTTGCAAGGTTAACTCTGATTCTTGCTTATGTGACAGCTCTGCTCTGCCCTGCGAGCCAAGACTTCTCAACAGCTCCAGAATTCTGGACAGCCTTCAGTGGGCATTCAAGTGTTCCTGTATGTTACCCTAAGCTTTCTTGGCATTGCAGTCTCTGCTGTTTTGTACTTGGTGTCCTGTTCAAAGGACAGGAGTGTTTCACACCTGTCAAAACCCTGGAGCTCTATTCCATGTCTTCTCTCTGTCCACTTTCTTAAGTAGGCCCATCCATATCTTTTCTCTGACAAATGCCTGCCCACGAGACAGAAGTCCAAACTGCTGAAACACAATCTCTGTTCAAAAGAAGCCTTGATACAAATGGGCCTGTTGTCATAGTGACAGTATAATCTTATAAAACAGGATATCATAAGGATGTGTACGTCTGTTCACACAAGGACTTTTTTACAATTTTTTTTATTATGAAAGGAGAGTGATCAAATTTAAACCCACTTTTTAGTTCTGAATAATCCTGATGAATGAGTATTTACCGATCATCCCATCTCAAAAACACATTTTCAGACAACTTTGAAATAAAATACAAACAGTGAGGACTTTCTGATATTTTTATCTGAGTAAAAAATAAAAGAAAACTAAATTTGAAGGCATCAGGAGTTATTCCTGACAAAATCACTGGTGAGAATAATTCACCATGTCTGTGCTGACTAACACCTCTGATTTTGTTCAGATGGGGAAAGCAGAAGGAAATGATAAGCAGATAGCCTGACAACAGCCTCTGCACACTGTTTCTGTCTCTCTGGTGGAGGTGCTACTCAGTTTACTGTGCCATTAAAGTGCAGAACAGTTCCCTGTTGTGGCCACAGTTTACAACAGCAAAGCTGTGTTTCAGCTTGTACAGCTTATTCTAGCCCACCTCAGCAAAATGAGCTCTAGATGCAACACTGAACTTCTGCCACTGGTGTCTGAACAGGATGTGGCTATGCCAGGAGGGATTCATTGTGACTGCACACACCATGTCTTGGTTCCTCCTCTGCTGCACCACTGCCTTGCAGTCAGTTCTGCATCGGTGCCCTGCGCCTTTCAAAGGAGGAGACGGGGCACTGCTGCCATCATCTCAGCCCTGCTCTTGTGTCCTGCTGCCTGGCAGAGCAGGGTGGATAGTGAACCTGGACAGAAGCTCTTTGGCTCCTGCTTTGTGCTCTGCTGTGCCTGTGCTTTGGATAGATGAGTACTGCGGTGCGATAGATGAGTACTGAGAGCGCTGTACGTACCACTTCCTGTTACACGAGGCAGAAGTATCAGCCTAAAAGGGGTTGTTGGTATTATTTTCCCATGATGCTGAAGTCAAAGGTAGTCTGCTGTAAAGCACTTTCCTGGTGGGCCTATTTTGCAATAACTACAACACCTTCAGGTTGACCTTACGGGGACTGCTGTGTGAATGTGGTTTTTGCAGCAAGCAAACTTGAGAGAGAAAAATGTAAGAAATAACACATTGTGTCCAGAACACTTTCCTGTCAGATGTTTTCATTAATGAATTAAGCTTTAGGATTTGAAATCCAACCCCAGTTTACAGTTTGAATGCTCTGATTTCTGAACTAATTTCCCCCACCTCACTCTCACTTCCTTTGAAAACATCGGTTATAGGGTCGGCAGCATATGAGGTATTGAAAAGGAAACCTAGATTTCCAGAATGCAGAGTGTAAGGTATCTAAGTATCCAGCCCAAAGATTCTGGTTGTATATGGTGGATCGCTGACGGAAACTCTGCCAAAGAATTTGGATAATGTGCTTAGAATCACAGAGGATATTTCTAACAGTCAGTGGGAAAGCCCCTGTCTCTTAAGTGTGAATCCTATGCTTTGACTGTGGCATCATCCCTTCTCCATTCCAGTAACTAAATCATAAAGCATTACAGAATAGAGAGTACAGGCCTATTTTAAATCCTCCATAAGTAAGTTGTTTCTGTGTTGTGACTGAAGTACCTTTTAGGATCTAGTGAATTGCTTTACTCCCTAAATTAGGAAAAAAAAAAAACCAAACAATTGGAACTACTAAGCAAACCAAAGTTGGATCTAAACGATAACAGAGATAGTAAAGAGGAGATGCATTGAAGTATGGAGGCTGGCCCTTCAAAAGCTGTGGACATGTGTATTCATTTGGCTGGGAGTTTGGAAAATACCAGTGTGGTGGGGTGAGGGCAGTGTGTAAAAAGCCTGTGTGGTTTTATTCTTGGCTTGTATTTCACTGTGAATTAACATACAGTATGTGATTCAGTGTCTCTGAACTGAGTGAAAAGGCCACAGGTGCCAAATTTGAGAGTGCCTTTTATTGCCACCTTAGATCCAGAAGCACCACAGGCACTGTGAAGGTGTTTGGGTGGGTACCGCGGTGCCTCTGATACATGGGAGCTCCACCCTGTCCACTTTCTTGGAAGGTTCCACAGTAGGTATTTACAGAGTGTTCCAGTCTTTCTGAACCAGGGTCTGAGCAGATATGCTGGTCTGAAACCTCCCTGTAGCATAGGAGACATCTGGTTTCTTCCCTTCGTTTTTCTAACAGCCCATGCTAAATCCCAACTCTGTGGGTGCTTATGCACAGACTTTACTACTCTAAGTAATTCCATTCAACTCAATAGGGTCATTCATAGTCAAGCTGAGCATGTGTGTTCAATGTTTGCAAGATCAGACACTGCAGAACCTGGCTGGTGTGCCATTTAGGGCTGGCAGTTCCATCCCTTAGGCTCCAGTGGCCTTGTAGGCAATGATTTCATTTTATATAGACTTCACTTTGTTTTCCACGTCAAACCTCAGTGCACTATTAGTACATACCAGAGCTGAATACTTCTTCTTTAGATATTATATGAAAAGAAAGTAAATTTAAAGTGCATGCAAATTTAAATTCAGTTCCTGTCTGGTGTGATGTCCTGTGCAAAACAGTCAGAATACTTCAATGGTGAAACAACAATCATCACTTTTGACAAAGAAGAGGTCTGCCTGGTTTATGTTGGATATTTTTTCTTTTATTTTAACTGATTTGTAACATGCAAACTGCTAGAAACCACAGCAGTTTTGGGAAGTGCAAATACAGTGAAAAGCAGCTCTTCACAACAGGAACTTGCAGTCAAGCATCAAGTTGTGACAGCCTGAGAGGAGACACAAAATTGTCTGGATTTGGCCAAAAAGTATTGCATGAAAGCACAAAATGGGTAAGGGGAGGCCTTAGGACATGTCAAATTAGGAGATGAAAGCTTGTGTTTTGCATAAGGCTCAGATATGAAGGAAAATACAATCATAGAAAACAGAGCCAGAGACCTAGTTGCTCATTGCTGTTCCAATTGCTTTCAGTTGTCATCTTCCAGAGTGCTCACAGCTCCCTCCAGTTTGACATTGTTTGCAGATGTCATAAGTCTCTACCAGCTTTCAGATCACAGATACATATATTGACTAGCTGAGGTTCTAGAGCAGTGTTCTGCATGACACAGGTTGATATACTTTCCATTTGGACAATTTCTCATTGATAACTCATAATTCTGAATATTTTTTCCCTATTTTGTACCTGTCTTAAGATGTTGACGTAGCTTGCCTATGAGATTGGTATGTGATAGAGCATGAAAGCCTTAACAAGGCAACAATCCAACAATCGCTCATATCTCCACTGGATTTTAGGCTTGCTGTTTGCCTTAAAGAAAATTGACTTGGACTGAAGTGATTTGCTACTGACAAATCCCTGCTGATCTGTCCTTATATATGAGGTGCTTACATAGGAGCTGAATGGTTTGTTTTGATGTCTTTCCAAGAACTTAAGTGTTAGGCTAAGTACTCTGTCATTTCTAGGGTCCTCCCATCTCTCTATTTTTACAGATAAGCACTGTATTCACCCTTTATCAAAAGCCTCATCCTTCCTCCACAAGTTCTCGATGATAATTGCTAATGGTTCTGAAATAGCTTCAGGCAGTTCCTAAAAATATTTTGGGTCAAACTTCACCAGGCTCAAGTCAAACCCCGAGTCTGTTCTCTTTCCTTTCTTGCTCAAATAATGCCTGCTTTGTTCGTTATATTCTGTCTAATCCCAAATGATTAAAAGTGTCTGCTAAACAGATTAGTGGCCTATAGTGTCACTGTAAAGGGTTTATGTTGTTGCTGACTATAGGTAGTAAGTCAACTTAGTGAACTAATACAGAAGCCAAGAAATTTTGGAAATCTTAGAAGCCAGAGCAGAGTACTGGGTAGAAAAGTGACACTGGAAGAATTCAAAGGTTGGGGATGCCGTGAAGGAAGGGTTTTGCCGAGGTTATTCTGACAGTGGAACTTATCCACAGCCCCAAAGACCACAGAATGGAAGAATACAGAGTCTGTAGTAGGTTAATTAAACATTAATATCTCTGAATGCAGTGGTGTCTTAGAGAGTTTTGGTTTGTTTTTTTTTTTTGGAAAAAACTGAAGACTTCAGTGTAGCTTGGATCCAACGCTCCATAGAGAAGGCTGGGTCACTTATGCCTGTAGTGGGTTTGAAATGCTGGAACCTGTTCACAAGCAACAGAGCAGCTACATCTGTGCTTCATATGATGTAAGAGTTAGCTCTGACCAGCTCAGGTATTTTGAAAGCAGTTAAGATCTGGCTATGCTGAAGTTTTAATATATTTTTGTTGAAATGTACTGACTGTCACTCAGGGTGGAAATAGAGACAAACATAAAAGGGATTGCTACATGACAGTGTATAAAATTATGTTTGGAAGTGTTTAATCCTCTATCCTCTGCTTTCTGTGGGAGAAGCATAAAGATCAGTGCTATAGCTCCTCTTATGAATGTTCTTACTTGAGTGGGAATCATTTAGAGACAAAGTTTTGACAGATCAGGTCTCCAACACGAGACTGCTTGCTCTTGAACACTTCAGTTAGTTACAGGAACTGCTTGGTTATATGAAGCCTCATTCTTTCTTCTTTTCTCTTTGTTAATATAGTACTTGAGTGTGGTGTTTTTCTCTTCCCTTTGCTCTTTGTTTCTAAAGACTTTTAGTTACAGCTCGATTAAAATGTATCTAACTCACTAAAAAGAATATTTATCCTGTTTTCTGTTCTTGTGAAGAGGGCTTGGAAAGCTAACACCCTTCCACAAAAACATACTCAGACATCACACCCTGGTTTCAGTTAACTTGGATGAATTACACTACTAGCTTTCTAACAGTTAATTACAGTGCCTGATCTTGTTACCAAGGATGATGAAACTGATTCATCTGCTAAACAAAGAGCTTTGTGGGGTTTTTTTTACTTGCTTTGTTCCAGCATTGCTTTATACTGTCAGTGTGTAATTTGTTCTGATTTATTTCATTATTAATTGTCCATGCAGGCTACGCTGTAGTGGTGATCTTTAACTATGGACACCTGAAGTATTCCACACTTAACTTTCTATGAAAGGATACCAAAATCTAAACATTACAGGTACTAAGTAATTTGCAAAGCAGATACACCTTCATTTTTCCTATTGAAAAGTCAGAAATTACTTTCTGATTGTAGACACAGAGATAATGATTGAATTAATTTTCTTGTCTGTGCACACTTCCTGAACAGATGTCGTTTTCCATTTTGACTGTGGTCGTTTATCAGTTGTTGGTATGAAGAAAGCATATAGGTAAACTGCCTAATAAAAAAACTGATAAGCACCAGATACTGGAAAAAACGGAATAATGTGTTTGTGAAAAGGGAGGGGAAATAATCTTCTATTTCTTAATTTTGCTACTAGTCAAATTATCTTGACTATGGCTGTTGTCAGCAGGTGAAAGGGTAGCTGACTAGATGAGTAGCATATTCTTCTCATGTATTACAGAAAAAACTTATGGTACCCAGTGGTTTGCTGTAGTCAGATGAGCTGCAGAATTAAATAAAAGTTCTGTGCATTTACAAATAATTTATTTTCATGGCACAGTGAAATAATACAATTCAGTGGTAAATGAAATTATTGCATTTACCAGTGAAGAGAAAAAATGTCTATTGGTATATGTAATAATGACTTTTGAAATCCTAGACAATTTAATAGATTTTTAAAATATAAAGATCCTCAGCATACAAATAAGTTGTCACTATGGCAATCAATGAAATATGGTGCTGTCCTCCTGCTGGTAACTCCAGCTAACAGTTAAGATCGACAAGACAAGACAGAAAAAATGTCAGTCCCTAGTCTAGGAAAGAGCAGTCAGAAGAAAGATAAAAAAGACATCAAGCATAGACAAGATAACTGCAAAATGGAAAGGAATGAATGATGCCCTGTGTTATCTGTGCATGGTGGTTGAGTTGCAGCAGGTGATGCTTGGACTGAATGCAGGCAAGGCCTCATTTAATAGTTGAGGTAGTTATTCTTTCTGCAGCCCTTAGGGGGAAAAACTGCACCATCACTGTGTCAAGAATTATATGGGTACTGCTGATTCAGTCTCAGGGCTGGGGGAGAGATTTCTGTATGAGGCTTCTTCTGGTCCTGTGTTCTGTGACTTCTTTAAATGGGGCCCAAAGCAGAGCCCCTTCAGGCAATGGAAACAGCAAGGGCTTGCTGAAAGGCAGCAGGGCCTGCTGTGTCTCTGAGCAAGGCTTACATGTCTAGGGAATCTCCTAGTTAGGTGGTTAAGATTTGTCTGGTCATCAGGAATACACATAATGAGGCTGCATCATGTATTTGTACATGAGGAAATAGACATCTTAAAAGAATCTGCTTGAAACCTAGGGGGAGAACAGGAACCAACAAACAAACAAAAAATCATAATTGCTACATGTCAAATCAGTATTTTTTTTTAGGACTCCTGCTGAAATTTGTTGGGGCACTTTGATCCTACTTCAAGGAAGGAGCGAAGAGGATGGGCTAGAATCAGCTAATCTTATGCATGTGAGTGTTGTGAAAGGTGATGCCCACATTCTTCGTCACTAACTGGTTGAGTCTGCCTCCTCCACTAACAAGTCTCTTACAGGCAAGAAAATTGCCAGTTGAGCTTCATGGTGTCTGAACTTGTTTCCTGAGGCCTGAGCTCACAACTTTAGTGCTTTTTTTTTGTGAAATCCATAAAATGATGTATCTCATCTCTTTGTGTTTTGGCTCCAGCAGACGGAGGTGTGGAACCTCAAAACGATCACAGAAAAAGAAACGTACATGCTAGATAATGGACTGATGCAAAATATGTAACCTATGTATGATATATTTCTTACCTTTTAAAATTTTAGATCTGAATATATTGAAAAACAGTGACATTTACATCATAAAACCATTAAAGACATTTTTTGGTGACCAGTGATGGTCTGCCTGATTTTAAGTATTCTCTGAAATCAGCATTCGTGACTTTGTAGAGAAATATTCTCTGTCTTCTCCTGTGGTAGATCTTGTATGTTAGAATAATCTGTGAAGCTTTCAAATTTATTTTATTTAACGTAGAAGGAATAAAATATTTAAATTACATCAACAGCAGCCGATACACAGTGCTCAGTGTGCAAGATGCTGCCTTGATGTGCTATAGTAAGTCTAATAATTCTCATCTCTCCTACTTTGTAAGTTCTTTAGATGCAGCCATGCATCTAAGAATCAGTCTAAGATTCTATCAAACAATCTAAGAATAATTTAGTTTGGAAAAGACCCTTATGATCACCGAGTCCAACCATAAACCTAACAGCTAAGCCTACTTAGGTGTCCCTTAGCACCACATCTACACATCTTCTAAGTACCTGCAGGGATGGTGACTCAACCACCACCCCGGGCAGCCTGTTCCAGTGCTTGGTAACACTTGAGAGGGTGAAAGACTGTAATGGGCAAAACATTTCTTCCTAGAGGAAAGACTTCATGCTTAGTGAAGTCACAGACATTTCTCACCAGTTCACCTGCTGTCCAGTAAGGAGCCACTTCAGGTATGAATTACCATGGGCAGTCAGAAGTACCAGCTTTTTGGAAGTGTAAGCATTTTAGTTATTTGCTGCAGGGAATTGTGGGGTGTGGATTGCAGAGAGCAAAGTGAATAATCCAATAATCTGGCATAGGGATTTGGGTAAGAATGTGTTCCCAACAGGGTAAGTTTTTTCAAATACGTGTTTAATGATTCAGGTTGAATTACCTGAAGTTTAGATTTGGATTCTCAAAGATACACAACTGCCCAAATTCCTCAGATTAGGAATTATGCACCTGAAAATAGAGAAGGGTAAAATACAACTGACAAGTACTGTTAAGTTATTTTCTGCACTGCTCTGGTGGCTGATAGGCATGCTGGTGAAAGTTCACTGGGAGGCTGGAATAGGAGTGAATGTGTTCTTTGCATGTATTTGAATGAGCTGTTCTTGGTGCAGCTCTAAGCAGAGCATGCTTGTACCTGCTCTCATTTTAAAGGTGTAACTGGACTCAGCACTTCTTTTTTTTTCTTTAGTTTTATTTTCCAGTGGGATCATAAATACACGACATGATGAAAGTATGATAAATCTGCCATGTCTGCTCTGAATGAAGCTGTCTTCAGAGAGATACAGTTTAAGTTAAGCCCATCTGAGGCAGTTCTGTTTATGCCAAAAATGACACTCTGTGCTCCAATTTTAATACGGAATTGCATCTTTTTTTGCTTCTTAAAGCCAAGAAGACACTTTAAGTGGGATATAACATTGTGACAGTACCTGTGTGTGTATTGTAGGAAAGAAGGGGTTTTTTAAGGCTTATCAAATATATTTAAAAGGAAAGACCAAATAATTCTTTCTGCAAGTGGGACTGACTGTGAAAAAACTTTGCTGAGTGTGGTTCCAAGTTCTAATTTTGCTTATTTGTGGTTATTTAAATCTAACATATTTGCACTGAAGTCATTGGAGCTGCATGGAATTAAGCGATTGCAGAATTTACATCAAATGGTGCCCAGAGCTGTTTGTGCTGCCATAAGCAGTTACCATTCATAACAGTAAATGAGCTAATATGTGTATGGGAGATTCTTTTTGGATAGTGTGAGATACAGAGACTGTCAATCCAATTCTCATGAATGGAATTTTCTACAGCAACACTGAAAAGAAATCACATTTCCTCTTAGTGGAACTCAGAAAACTTAGAGATACAGGAAATTCACTTGTATATTAAAAAAATAATTTCCTTCATTGGTATCTGGGTGATATTCTGTGATCTTTTTACAGTCCTCAATAGAGGCATAAAGCTGACAATCTTTCAAGTCATTTCTGTCAGACAAAATAGGCCTAATGTTAGGAGTGCCTGTTACTGCAAAACTAGCCTTTTCTGTTTCTGGTCCAAGGAGCAGAAACAATGTTTTATTTGGATTGTCCTATCTCTAGGGAAATAATAACTTGGGCATACAGCCTTTGAACTAGTTAGGGATTTGATGCATCGTTTTGGTAAACTAACAGTATTCCACACAAAGAATTAGATTAACTCTGTCTGACATTAGATGTGATGTGTTCGATCAGAGAGTTTTCCTTAGGCAACAGCAAAGCACAAAGCTAAGGGAAATCAAAGCAAGAATCGAAACATTTAATGGAAAGCCATCAGTCTCTTTTCTGCCTTGCAGCCCCTCCCCCTTTCTCTGTTTAATAGATTTTGTTCATTTTTTATTGTGAAGCTTTAGTCACCTTCAGATGAAAAGAGCATCACACTGCCAAATACACATTTCTAGGAAAAAAGACATTTCTTGAAGTCCAAGAAATGTCTTCCTCCTTCATTAGAATAGTGTAATGTGTATCTAATACTGGTTCTTCAAGAGTGTTGAGCTTATAAAGACTGCTGCCACATGAATCATACATTGCATTAAGAACAATGAAACTGATATTTAACCGTGAGATAGGATGCATATCCATGTACAAACATATCTATTGGCCAAGTTAGAAAATAGTTAAACTTGTCTGACTCCATACAGGAAAAGAAATTAAGTATAAGTGCTTTCATGGGCATAGAAACAAACAGATAGAAGTCCACGGTCAATATTGTTTCACATATTGTTTCACAAACAATATTCTTTGCAAGAAGAGCAGAAAGATAAAATCCAGTTTGAAGTTTGGATAAGGAGTTATTAAATGACTTCTGTTTCTGCGAAGTTGTTCCAATAAGATAACATAAGAAGCAAACATTATAGGCACAGTAGTCAATACCCGGAAGGTTGGTTTCAACCTAGCAGTGGTTTTTTGTGTGACACAGGCTCAGGCTGCCAGCATGAAGCCGTGTCCTGTGGTACAGTATAGAACACTGGATGCAGATCAATCTCTGCAAGCAGAAGTAAAGAGAGAGGCTATAGTGCTTAGGCTAATTCCATATAGATTAATTCAAGCCAACTATTCAATTTCTTTATGCCTGTCACTAGTCTTGGCCAACGTGACTAAAGCCAGGTCTGACACTAAAAGCTAGAGTGCATAATGGCCTTTGGCTGCTTGGCTCTTAGTTTGTGCTCAGGATCTTTGTGATATGCCATCATTATGGGTGGCTACAGACACTAAATGCACAGACACTGTGAACAGCATCCTACCAGCGTCCAAAGTCCTGTTCTGTAGGACCTCTGCTGTGCTCCATGTCCATGGAAAATCTAATCTTCTAGTTTGCAAGATGCATGAATGCCATCCTGTGAGTATCTTGTCAAAATTCCTTGACTGACAAACATATTTGGGTGTGGGCACTTGCAAAGCTGTGTTGGTACGTGCCTGTCAGCTGCAGTGTGGGACCTGGCCGCACACATGGCATTTGTTTGCCACAGCCGTGAGGCGAAGAGTGTCAGTCTAAACTGCTCACTCTGGTGCAGTGGGGACGCACACAGAGAGCATTGGGCTGTCATTACACAGAGGGCCAATGGGCTGTCACATGCTACTTTCCAGAGTCAGGACCATCAGGACCACTTTCAGTGCTCTCCTAGCCTCCTGATATGCTCCTCAATGGAAATTCTCAGTCCTTTCCTTCAGTCTGCTTCCTTAGGATGCACCCCTGGAATAAGTTGGTCTTAAAAAGTCAATTTTTTTATTCTCTAACTAACTGCATACATCTCATAAATTGCAAAGAGGGGGAATGTAGATTACAGACTTCCTGAGTGAGAAAAATTTGTGCCAGAGTATTTGAACAGCCTCCCCTTGCTCTTACTGTGTCTCTTTCAAAGTGTGGGTTTAACCTGACTAAGGGCAGAGCTATTCCTGCTGTAGATGAAGTCCATATACCCCTCCTCACTGTATATCTGCCATCAGGGATAATACCTCAAATCCGTTCTTGGTGGGCTCTGCCTACTATTCTCCATCTGGGTCTTAGGAGGTATGAGTGACAAGTGACAACATGAATGACAACACTGGAGTGGCATCTTTGCTGGGTTTATCAAGAACCTGTTTATTCTGGAGGAGAGCAGCCTGGATTGCATGTTTTCTTCACTTCTCAGTAAGGCCCTTGCTGTGCCTTTACCTAATGTGTGTCTAGCAGAGCCCACTTTTGCTTTCCAGGCTTCAGCAGCCATATAAATGTGTCCTGCAGTAGGATCCAAGAGGCACTACAAACCTGCAGGCCTAAGGGATCCAAGAATCCTTTCCCAGGCAGCAGTACAGCTTTGAGATGTACTCACAACTATTTTTTAAAAATTTAATTTTATTTCATTTTTCTTCTATGTATCAGTGATAGTAACAGCAATGGCAACAGGTACCAGCACTGGAAGTACTGGTACTGATACACACTTCACATGTTCCTTGATCAACTGCTCTATTGGATCTAGGACATGGAACTTTTATTGCCTTGTGTCTCCAGCTGAATTTTTTGTTCTGTATTTGAGCAGTATGTAGACAGACATAGCCAGTACTTCAAAGACTGTCACATAAACAAGTCTTGCAAATAGGCAGGGTAAGTAAACAAGGGGGATATTTTTGATCTCTGTTTATAACAAGTTGTCACTGCATGTCAGCTTTTCCACTGATGTTCAGTGCAGGGGATTGGAAGTGGAAGAATAAGATAGCTCAGGGGATGCTTATGAAGAGCTTCAGCTAACTGAGAATCTGCAAGAGGAACGCACAGGGCTCCAGTTAGAAAAGCTAGTGGAGGAGATAGAAGAGTCTGATGTGATGGGCAAGCTGGAGATGTGAATAAAGGTGCAGTGTTGCAGCAATTGTAGCTGAACTACTGGGGGCTGCAATGGTCCTCTCTCCTTTGAGGGCTGAGCCGGACAAAAATGAATCCTTTTTTTCTTAGGATTGGTTTTCAGCTGGCTCACCTCACCAAACAATTGCAGAAGCAGCAGTGCTAGCACAGGAGAGGTAAATGGTTGCATGTGGAGGAGAGCAAGACTGCAGCAGCTCAGGTGCCGATTAAACCACATAGCTATGGGATCACACAGCAGCCTTCTGACTCTGAGTCATAAATAATGGGTGCAAGGGAAGCAGTCTCACAAGTTAGGAGTTGATTTTTGTTCACTGCCATGAGCTCTGCAAAGAGCTAATATAGTTGTGCTCTCATGGACAAGATTTGAACAGAGCATTTCATGGTAGAAGTAGATAGTGGTATATATTCCCTTGCATGGAACAATATGCAAAACTAGAAACTTGGTAGTAGCAATAAGCTCTAGAATTATAACTTGTCTCTGGCTTAGAGATCTTGAGAGAACAGTGATATACTTGAGTTATTTGGGGTGTAGCCACTCACAGGGGAAAATCCTTTCCTCTGTAGCCAGAAAGAAAATAAAGTAGCCAAAAATATCTGATTACTGTTGCTTCTGCTCTGAGACATAATGGAATTTATCATCTCTGTTGCAAAGCTGTCCTATTTTAATGGAACCATTTTTCCCCACTCTGGGTCTCCAAAAAGACTAGTGTCAAAAGGATTTTATATTAGCTAAAAACTAAGAAGGAAAGCCAGATATGCTCTTGAAAGCTAATCATTCTGACTGTAGAAGAAACTGTTTTCTAAATAACATAAGCCCTTGCAGTCTCCTAGTGCCAGAGTTCTTTGGGGAACTATTCTAAACTCTAGTCCTCAGCAAAGTAAGCTTTCCTGCAGCCAAGTGTTAAACTCCAAGCTTTATTTTTATCTACAGTTTTCTTGGCAAATTGTGAAGCTTATGTTTGGCATTTTACTTCCCTTTACAATCTTCTATCTTTGGTTTGTATTACACTTTGCAGAGCTTAGGGTTTATACAGGGTTTTGGTTGGGTGATACAAATTCTAATAGGCTTTTATATAATGTAATTTAGAAGCTTAAACAAAGAAAGCCATATTCTGTACTGGAAGATTTGTGCAGAGCTTTGCTGATCTTATGTTAATGTTGAATTAACAACTATTTTCAGTAGTGTTTTGTTTTTCTTTCGAATGGAACTGTAATGGAGAAGAAGGTGGAGAGCAAATTTCTTACTGAAATGCAATACAACAGTAACACTTAAATATCGTGGATGATCTGAGAATAGAGACCAAACTTGGGGCCCTAATATTGTCATTATTATGTATATTTTCTTTGAGAAACCAAATCCTAGAAACATTTTTTTTTTTTAAAGGCAATTTTGGTGTGCTAAATTTCTGGGGTATATTTCTCTGTAGCTGTCATAGTAATCTTTTATTAAATAGAAAAAAAAATGGAGCGTGTATAATGATTGCAAGACTGTATGCTTTTATTGTACCTTGCAATTAGGGATCAAAAAGCATGTTTAGTACAATTATTAGTTGTACTAAGTCAGAACTGAATGTGTAAGCATGATTTCTGTATCTGCTGGTGTAAATGAATGTTTTACTCACAGCTTAAGCAGGTCTGATTATAAATGACACTGCCAAAATCACTCCAAACCACACCACAGAGCTGAAGATAAAAGAGTTGTCTCTGTATGTTTTTACTTGTGACAGAACAATATAAATAAAAGTTTAAGACAAATGCTGATGGGAAGATAAGGTGGAAAGCCAAACCACAGTGTGTGTTACCTTCAAACTTCAGCAGGCTGGTGGTGCCAGCTTTAAACTGGGAAGTCTCATATGGGTTTGTTGAACAGACTTCTAGTACTGGTTTAGATCCAGAAACTGGGAAGGAATAAAACAAGAACCATCTCCTGGCTGTAGATGGCAGCTCCCATAAAAGGCAAAGGAGAGCCATAAAATGTCAGCAGCTATCTGGGGGTCCATCTCTACGGGCACTTCCTCAACAGAGGGACCAGCCCCAGCAGAGTTCCATGATAATGTGCCAGCTTGGTTCTCAGTTTAGAATAGTCTCATGCCTGGTCAGCTTCTTTCCTTCCACCTCTCCCTGCACTCTTCTGAGATGATATACTGCTATTGCTTAGGCTGTACATGGACTGCTTGACACAGATGCAGTCAAGCCAGGGTAGCCAAGATGATTTACACAAGCTGCAAATCTTTAGCAAAGAAGAGTCTTGCTCAGAGTATGTCTTGTTCAGGAAAGAATGAAACAACAGAGACTGTATTTTGCTTTTTCTACCCCTTCTACATCCAGGCCAAGATGATTTTCTGCTAGATACAGTTAGTATAGGTCTTTATAATAAAATATTTTTGGAGTATTAGAACTACAAATATGGAAGAAAAAATAATTTCTAAGCTGAAATAAAACAGATAGGCTTCGGGAGAGCTACGTGCTGTAAATGGGATCTTGAAATTGGGTATATATTAATTTTAAGTGCAAACATGCCTTTAGATCACTCACAGGCATCATCAAAGTCGGCATCTCTAAAAATCAGCTTAGTCTAGGTTGTTTTATGTAATCCTGCTGTTGTCCTATGATACTTTGTACTTGTGGCAGCATTCTTCCTTTGGTGCCATAGGAACTTCTATTGTCATGGAGATGGTGATAACATTTGTTTCCAAAAATCCTCTTATATAGATTGATAAAATCCTTAAATATCAATATTATGACTATTGAATCAATATATTAATATTATGTTTTTGGTTTTTGGCTTTTTTAAGAAGAAAGAATCTGAAAATCTGTATCAAAATTAGAGGTGAATAGAAATTCTGTGCAACTCTCTACAAAGCACTAGTGAATCTGCTGATGTGACTCAGAGCCACTGCTTTCAGTCAATATTCCTACCATGGAATTAATACTCATGTCGCTTTCAAGAATCACAGAGTCATAGAATTGGACAGGACCCTGAGCTACCCTGTGGGGCTGATGTAGCTGCCCATTGCAGGGTTGTGCAGGAGATGAACTTTAAAGGTTCTCTCCAACCCAAACTGTTCTATGATTCTGTGATACCACACCTGAAGAAGTAACACAGGGATAATTGTTTTGCTTTTACTTTAGATTGTGAATGCTTTAGCAAGTCACCAAAATAAGCAAGAGTTTTGTAACTGGGAGCTGACTTGAAATGAGAGTTATGGTTCAAGATTTATGCCTATTTTCCTGGGGTTTTGTTCCAGGTTTGGCTATTTGAAATTTAAATTGTTACAAGCACACTAAGTAAAGCACCTAGATTTTCTCAAATTTTGGAGTATCTGTTGTAAACCATTTGGCACGGGATGGTAATCTAGTCACTAATAAAGACATCTGGTTACAGACATAAAGTATTTTGTATTAAGTAGCCCAGTTCAAAAGATGCAAATAATTGTGTCTTGTAAAAAATTTTCCCCAAAATTGACTTCCATATTCTGTTTCCACAAGTTTTCTCTTTCCTTGTTATTTATTTTAAATTAATTTATTTAGATATTGCTTCCTCTTTAATGTATTTCATATATGATCTAATACCTGATTTTTCTAAAGTCCTTTGTGTGAATTTCTGAGGAAATATTGTGTATGAAACTTTCTCCTATGCTAGGTGACCTGCATGATAACAAAAAGAAAAGTTTTTCCTATCAAGAAATTTGACTTTTCTATTATCAGATAGGAATTTGAGATTGTCCAATTATGTTGCACTTTTAAAATAGACCATACTAAAGAACTGGCATTGTGAAGAATATAAGAAGCACTCTAGCACCACAAAGAAATTAGTGCCTATCCCATCTACTTCTACACCTGTACAGAAAACCCTTTTTGCAATACGAAATACACAAGAAATGAACTCATAGTACACAGGAATTTTGAAGGCACCTGAGTGGAAGCTGAATGTGCCAGTATAGCCAGATGATTTTTGAAGACAGGAAAACAGGATAAAATTTTAATGCTGCAAATTCAAAGGAAGAAAATCCAAGAAGCTCTTTTGTGTCTAAACTTTGGTATCAATAGACTCCAACTTGCTTTCTCACCTCATCCCCCAATAATACCAATCAGTTGAAAAAAGCCAATTTTGAGGTAAAATAATTGCATTTTACTAAAACTGTAAATCCATATGCTCCAGCTATTGGCATTTTAATCCTTTTCCAGACAAATACAAGTGCATTAGCAAACTTTTTCTGAACTTCTGTGGCTTTTTTTTTGCCCAGATTGGCCTGCAACTTCATAGACAAATTGTTTTGCAATAGCTGTGGAATTAAGGTGAAGTCCACATTTCAGATTTGAAACTCTTAAGTGCAGCTTCTCCATAATTGGAAATTCAGTGACTAGATGTCTGTCAGGGCCACAGCTATTTGTATCTTGCCAAAAACAACTCGGTGGTTCGCAATCACAAGGGAAAACTAAGCTTCCCAGCTGGCTGATGGGATGTAATCTGACTCTTACTCAGAGTGCTGCAGAAACATGTGTTCCATTTGTTGACAGGACAATTGTCCTGGGTAGCATTTACTTACAATTCGGTACTTTCATAAATATTCTAAGAACTTGCGTGGTACAGCACAGAGAGTGCAGGTAGCAGTTTCCATTTGCACTGTGGTGGCCTAGGGCCATCACTGCTAAGCTCACGGCCAGCTCACTCAGCAAATCCTCCAGACTGGAGTACAGGCTATTTAGGAATTGAGACAGGTCATGATGTACCTTGCTTTCCTTAGCTGGCTATTCTCATTTTTGGCTGCTTTCTTCTTGCTCTAAGCATCACAGCTTCTTTGCCCAAAATTGTCTAATGGGTGGGGTTTGTGCCATGGCGATGTCCAGACTGGAAGTAGAGTAAGTCATTAGAATTGAAAGTACATGTGTGGAAGAGTCCTGAATGACAAGAATCAGAGTGCACTTTGATAATGGCTCAGGAAAAGTTCAACTCTGATCCCTTTTTTCCCTAGGCTTTTTTGTGGACATCCTACCTCTTAATAAAATCTGGTGAATAACTCTTCATTAAGAAAAAGATAAAAGGATAGATTAGATTACAAGGACCCTGAAAGTATTATTTTGTTTCATGTTATCTATTGGTGATGAAATGTTTTTGCTAAGAAGAATATTCTGAGGGACAGTAATCTCTGAATTTATGCTGTAATGACTTTCTCGCCTGAATAATGCACCTACGTTTGCCATTAATAATTCTTTTTTTTCAGTTGAGGCTCTTTAATGTAATATGTTGTAATGGTAATTGTTCTCTTAGAAGTCTCAGATAGGAGATCTGAACTTCTAGGAGTCACATTTACACAAGGGATTTGGACAACAGTTCCCTCATGGGAGGTTGTAATCTCCGTAAGTCCTAATATGATTTGCATTAGGGAATACATACAGCTCATTAGCAGCACTGTCATCTTAATTACCATGTAACTAAATGTGGGACATGCATTTGACTTGTAAATAAATGTTCCATATATCCATGCTCCTCTAAGAGTGCCAGAAAACTAGAGGTAGTGAGGATGATGAACTATGCAATATTTCTCTTTAAGTGAGGGGGTAAGCAAAGCAGGCCACCACTTCCTCCCCAAAAATATCACAAAGCTGTGCCTAGTGGGACGTGTAACCTCATTTGCATCAGTCACGTCCTTCATCCACAAACACATTTTTCACTATACTGACCATGCTCTGTTAGGAACAACATTCAAATCTGTTCTCTCCCAGGAGGCCAGGAGTGAAAGAATTACCTTCCTGTTTTACTGGTACCTTCTTGCTCAATTCCCCTTTTAAAGTAAATGTTTCCTATCTCCTGCGGAGAAAATAGAAATATATAGGGTTATGCTTTAATGTAAGAGAAAAAAGGCAATGTTTAATAAATTTGATAATATTCAGTAAAACATGTTACAATCCGTAATTAAATAATATTGTATTTTGATTTATTGTAACTGGTTATTTAAATATTATAAGACTGTAACTTTGTTATGCCTCTGTTTTCTAAGTATCTTACTTCTCAAGAGCTGAAACTTCTTAAATATGGAAGAAAAGCATCTGAAGTTAGGCATGCTTTTTGGCTATGTTCTTGGCCAGAAAACAAAGACCACAACAGCAAATTGAAAACTTTTATGTCGTAAAGATACTTCATTTGGAAAGGCAGCAATTGCAGAAATTTATTGTCTATTTTACGTTTTGCTTTTTTTTTTTCTTGTCCCAACTGATTATTGAAAAAAAAGGAAAATTATGTTAATGTAGATGATGTTACAACTGTTTATAAAGGTGTAGTCACCAGATCCTGGGGGAAAACCTTGTGGCATGTCATTTTGAAACAGAAATGCCAACTCTGAAGGCATTTTATATGTAGATAATTAGCATGTGGTGTATTGGCTGTTTTGGAACTGAGTCCAGAGGGTGTCCAAACTCATTTAGAACTTGGCTTTTCATCACAACAGGTATGATTAAACTCCCCAGTGTGATGGAAGAGAAATTGTGTGGGAAGAATGTGAGCATTTGGAGAGCCTTATGAGAAAAGAGATTTGGTGTCCCATATTGCACAATTTACCTCAGCTACTTGGAACCCAGGATATATGAATATCTTTGGTGTTTATTTACTGTATTCCTTCTGTGCCTATGAAAAATTTTTACAGAAGTTGACTAATATTCTTCCTTGGCTGAGGAGCAGGTTAAAGGTTAAACTCATGACTTTAGGCTAAGTAGGGCTATAATAAAGGGTGCTGATTGTTTTGGTTATGTGAAGACCTGCTTGGGTGAGGTTAAAATATTACACTGAGAGCCTGTATAGAAAACAAGGAACAAGTGCAGCTGTGAAATGTGTGAGACCACATGATTGGAAAGAACTTCTTGGAATCTCTTCTTGGAAGAGTCTTCTCCTACTGCAGGTATTTACATGCTGAAGTCCTTAATTACTACTTCAAGGTCTATGTTAAACTAAGTAGTTTCTAGCTTTCTCAAGGTTGCCCTAAGCCTGTCCTGAAAGGGTTCCCTAGATTTCATTCTTCTGACATCTAGAAACCTTTTCCAGCCTAAATTGTGCCAATGTTGTCTTTTATGATTGTCAAAGGACAAAGTATGTCCTTTCTTTGTCCTGGGGAAAAAAAGTAAATATCATGGCTGCCATAGGGCTAAATCATGTGAAGGTAAAATGTCAGGAAGGTGTCTCCTTCTACTAACCTGGCCATGGTGATGCTAAGTTAGCACTGAAATGCAGTGAGCATTAAACATATGATCAAGTCTGAGGATGGATTTCACTGCTTTTCTACACAAGGGTACATTTTTAGATATTGCACACAAGCTGGATGGGGTAAAAAATAAAAATTCATCTTAAAAATCAGCTGCATATAATTGTGATTATATTATATTATATAACTGAATATTATAAAATATTATAACTGAATATTTCTTTGAAGTCTGCTACTGTTGATGGTCAAATTTGTTATTTGTGTTAGTGTAGTTGGACAAGGTAGGTATCATGTATGATTAAGGATAGTACTAAGGAGGGATAAATAGCAATAGATGGACACACAGTCAAGACACTTGGTAGTGTAAAGACCTTTCATACTATTTCACCATGCCTTCTAAAATGGCCAGGTTCTATACACTGAAGTTGGTAAGTATTTTCCTTCTGTCAGAGGTCTGTACCAGAAAATTATCAAGCAGCAGATTTTTCTTTTCTTTTTTTTTTTTTTTAAGACAAGGTGAAATAAATTTCCCTAGACTAAAACTTCTTTTTGAATTATGTAACAGCTCAAACACATCTGATTTAAAATGTGTATTCTTTCTCTTTGCGTGGAAGAAAAAAAGAACAATAGGACAATTGATCTTTTAAAAGGATAATTGAGGAGACAAAATTAAGTGGAAGTGATTTTATTCATTAAGTAGCCTGTCTTGACTTGCTATATGCCTTTCAAATCTACTTTACTCATCTGAACCTGTACTTGTTGAAGCTAGTGACTGTAATGATGGTGACATCATTGTTTTGTTTATGCTGAAATCTCTTTTGAGCACAATCACAAAAGAGATAGTTTTAGGAGATTGATTACTCCTCAGCTTTGGAATTTGGTAATTTTGGTATACCTCAAACATGCTGCACTTGTCCTCAAGTCTGCTTTTCTTAGCTTTAGATTATAAACTCATCAGGCCTTTGATTATTTCTTCATAAGCATTTAAAAACCACATAGTACACTAAATCTCCTGGAAATAAACAAGAATAACTTTCATCCTTGACCATATGAATTTACAATAAATATTTAGTCACAATTTTGCATTTTATATTACATCCACAAACTGTGCAGAGATGAGCACTCAACATTTGTAAATCTTAGTTAAGGATCTGCTAGAATGTGCAGGTTGTTCTTAGTTTTGATTTGACCCTGTTGTTCATGTGCCTTATGAGATGGTTTTCATTTACACAATTGCTTCAGGTTTTTTGGGTTTTATTATTATTTTTTTTCACAAGATCCCTCATACTGCATTCATCACAGAAAATACGACAGCATTTACTTAATTAACAGCTTCTAGGTGTTTTATTTTAATTGTGCAGACTTAGGACGTATCTATTTATTATTCACTGCACTGGAGTGATGTTATTGTTTTTCTTTTTTGCTTTTTACTAACATTCAAGTTTATATATCTGTTTCTTTCATAAACACTGACTTTCACAATAGCTTTCACAAGCATGGGAAGGGGGATTTATCTTTTTGCAAATAGCTAGCCAAACAATGTCAAGTCTCAACTGATTTTCAGTATCCAATTTTAGATACCTCAACTGGTAATTTTTTTATGTGCTAAGTATTGTATGACACTTGTCCTCAAAATGCAACATCATCTGGCTTTCTTTGCAAATGTCTTTGGTTTTTTATCAGTCCAAACCTGAAATAGGTACTCAGAGAGTAAAGAATGCACTGTTTAGTTGAGCACATAAGAAAAGATTTCATTTTTAAAATGTGATATAGAAATTATATTGGCAGGGGTCCTGAGACTCTTCAGTTTTCTCCTATGCTCCTCCGAGCAGACAATCTTCCTTCCCTAGACCCTTTTCTTTAAGAGCATTAGGTCAGTATGCCTCTTTCTCCTTTTGGAGCTCTAGTTTGTTCTCTCAACTCTTCTTTCCCTCACACCCCGTTTAACATCTGATACTTACCTTTCTAATCCCTGAGAAATCAGGTTTACTTTCTCCCCAGGTTTACTTTCTTCTTTGCCTGGAGCCAGTCTTCTCAACCTACCCAGGTGTTTCTCTTGCCTGTCTCCTTCTGTACGTGTGATTGTTTGCACTAGTATTTGTGTCTTTTTGCCCTTACTCCTTTTGTTTGACTTTTGTTCCTCCTATTTGAATGTTCTTTGTCCTAGTGTAGCTATAGGGACTGGTTGTTTGCATACTGCTCTCTCCCCCTCACGCTATTTCTTTAATTTTGTTTGCTTCTGCCAGCATCAGATGCTCTAATGAGAAAGAGGGGGCAGGTTCCTTATCCTCTTCTCCCAACAGCGCCTCCTTTTTTTTGTATTGATGGCTACTCAGTATGAAACTCTGTCCTAGCCATGGAAATCGTGTCTGCTTTAGCTTGAAAGAAAAGGTTACAAGGACCATGGAATACTGACTCCTGGCATTTTCCTTCTTTGCCATTCTTAGGGGTGCTACTGCTGCTAACATAACCTCCTCTTGTACCTGTACCAGGTGCTCAGCTCCATTAAAGTTGACAATGTTTTCGTTAGTAATATTGTGTCAGCCTGTAAGAACAGCCAGTATTAAGAGATAAAAGCCTTGAGAAAGAATCTACTTTGGTAGAAGTAATGGCTGTTCCAGTTATCCCCTCAAACATCATCTTTTCATCCTGTTTGTGAAGTCTGTGGTAACTTCCTGTCAGAGGTCCTACTTGCCAGAGCAGCTGATGACTGGAGTGGATCTGATGCTGGTGTCAGGCTGGGTGGAAGGTACTTTTATCAGCCTCTAACTTTCTTTCTTTGAGTCCTTTAAGCACCTGGTAGTTGGTGAGAAATTAAACAGCAGGAGAATAAAGTGCAACGCTGACTGTTATGGAACTGCCCTAAGGAGACAGGAGACAGGCAATTTCCTAATCAGAGATCTGGCTTATCCAACAATTTCTGCCACTTCCATCTATGTCTGAGAATGTGTTTTGTGGGGGGGGTGGGGAAGGAAAGGGAGGAAGACTTGTGGAGGAAAGCACCATCAGGCCACTCTTAGTGGACCAGGTACAGTATCTTATTAAAGATACTGATGGTCCACGTCTTCAGTGCCATACAAACCCTACCCATCTCCTCTCATACATTACCTGCTGTGTCAATGCCAGTTGCACTTATTTTCATATGCACAAAGCTGGCCTGCTTCTGTTTTGATAATGACTTCTGGGAGGTTTGGTAAATTTCAAATGTTTTGAAGTTCTGGTGAACTTGTTGTAAACAGTGGCATCGCTTTCTTTTCACTCAGGCAGCATGGCATGGGGAAGCTAGGTTGGCCTTTTCTGCTATAGTTATACATATGGTGACCAGATGGAATGCAGTGAGCAAACAAGTTTTTCAGCTCAGCAAATGACTGTGTGTTCACCTGGAGGTGTTGTTCTCAGCAGAGTGCCAAAGGAAGTCTCTTGTCAGAGGCCCCTTCTCAGAGATCAAGGAGAAAGGAACATCCTTTTGTGCCAAAACCTAACTGGCATTCATGTCAGTAGGCTCCTTTTTGATGGACCAAACATTTTTCTCACTCTAACCCTTCATCTGCTGTCCCCTGAGAAACCTCACTAAATACTGTAGTTCACTGCACATTATGGGAAGTCCTGTTTTAGATATTACTGAATCCCCAGAGAATGGAGAAGTGCTTGTGAAGATGGGTTGTGTTCATCCCAATATCAATGGAGGATGACTGCAATCTACCTCCCAAGACATACTTAGCACCAATTATGTGGGACCTGAAGTTACAATCCATTCCTGTTATACCCCTGCTGTTTTTTGCAAGACCACTGTCAATGGGTCAGACCAACTGGGCTGAAACTCTGCCAGTACTGTTCCTGGAAAAGATGGAATAGGTCACAGTTATACTGCAAGGTGTTATCAAGGCCCTTTATATCGAGGTTATTATTTTTGTGGTGGTTGCGTACAGTGCTTTATTATCCTTTAAAATCCCAGGTCATAATCTTTGATTGAAGAATGTGTTAAGACTGCTCCCTATTCAATCAGTTCCACACAGCTTGTCTTACTTCATCTCCTCAGTACAACTAGGCAGGTGTAGTTTACACTAATGATGCATTCCTCAAAGTGCAGGTTTTAGTGACCTGGTGTAGGCCCATGCCAAATCTTTAATTTAAAACCTCCCTCCAGGTTGTATGGTTCAGGAGCTCTGGCCAGGATTGCAAGGATTGCATCTGTGCCCAGTGCCATCCAATGGTGTGTGCACCTGCTATTCCTTCCAGGGCATTTGCTTCTATTCAGAGAAATGGTGAACTAATTTTATTTGCAGACTGATCTGGCTCTGCCAGCATCTTTCCTGAAAAGCATAGAGAGGGTTACTGGTTACCAATCAGCTTCTCCTCCCCAGGCTCAGGCAAATGTCAGGAGCCTTTTGCTCTCCTGCGGCCAGCCTCCAAAGCAAGCCTGTGCTTGAGGCTGTGCTAAGCCTCCTGCTGGTAGGCAGTGCCAGAGGCCTGCTTTGCCTCCACAGCCAGGTTTATATTTTTGTCCACAGGCTCTGCACAGCCTCCTTTTATAGTGTTCTTAGTTCAGCACAGTATTTGTTGATGCATGCATTCCTTTCATTTGCTGCTTCCAAAACTGCTGATAAGACCAGAAGCTCTTCTGTCTCCATTTGAGAGGGCTTGAGACCCAGTCCAACTGAGAACTCCTTGCCTTGCTTTGTCTTGACCTTGCTGTATCTGCATCAGTCAGCCTGCCTTCACTTTTACAGTGCATCTCCTGTGATCCTGGCCTGATCCTGAAATCTCTGTGCCTCTCATCAAGTGACTCTAGACTTTTTGCTTCTTTCAGAAGTCAAGCTGGGACTGGCCCTGTTGCAGTGAAGTCACTGCTAATTTCTTCCTGACACTTCCCAGCCATTCAGAGTTCTGACACTGCATGTAACAAATGCTAAGCCCAAAGCATCCCGAAAGTGATCCAGGGAACTGGCTGTATTGCACGTGTTGGGGAGCTGTGTGGCCTCTCTGCCCTGCTGGTGCCCATCACCTCCCTGTGTTAATGTTAGAGCTTCAGTGACAGCTCAATCCAGAAGCTGTGGGCAAATAAAGACTTTTCTTCTCAGGCCAGGCAGAGTGCCAGGGTGGGAAAAGGAACCACAGTATGCAATCCCCCCTGAAGTGTAGTGGGAGTAGGTGGAAGGAGGAGCTGCAGGGCAACGCGAGCTTGTAGTCAACAGGAAGCATGAAGGGATGGTTCACCTGCTGTATGTGGATGTTCAGCCCCATCAGCACAAGGTGTTTCACAACTGGATGAGCCTAAGGAGGTTGTAATTTTTACAGAGGCAGACAAGGCAAAGTTATCTCTACTAGACAAGTGTTAACAGCTGTTTCTAAAAACTTTCACTGGAGCAAAGCTTTACAGGGGCAGCCAGAAGTACAACCTTGACTCCGCTCCCTCCCACCCCCCCAGCCTTTTGAATAAAGGATTGTTGGACTACTTATGCAAGGGCAAATAACATTATTTTTGGAAATGACTGAATTATTTTCGTTACTTTTTTTCCAAGAGGAAAAAAAATCAGCCCGAGGCAGACACCTGGCATGGAAAATTTCAGCTTGCGTGGTAAAAGGCTGGCAGAAGTTA
>VXAX01003646.1:3851885-3874267 GCA_013399835.1 Leptocoma aspasia | reverse complement strand
CCACCCCCGGGGGGCGGCGGCGGGGCCGGAGCCTTTTGTCCGGCCGCGGGCTCCGTGTGCTCGGCGGCCGCGGCTGCCCCGGCCACCCCCCCGTTCCTTTGTGAGAGCCCCGCAGGGCTTGTGCCGGCGGCGGTGGGCGGCGCGGCCGCCCCTGGCCTCGCCTTTCTCCCTGCCCCGCTGGCTGACGAGTTCCTGGGCGAGGGAGAAGTGCGCACACATGGCAAGCGGCGAGCTTCCCCTTGTCCTCGTGTCGCACGGCGGCGGGGTCCCCTCGGGTGGTGGGCACGCTACCCCGGCGGGTTTCTAGTCCTGGGGAGTGGAAGCCTTGGTGAGGGGGAGATGTGTAAAACTATGGAGCTTGGGTTCATTTCCTTCTCGGGCCGGGTGGCTCAGTGGAGCAGGCATGTGTTGCCTTCCTGTGCTGCTGAAAAATACATGTGGTTCCACGCTTGTAATCTCCCCTCCCTTCAGATGACTCAAGGTCTGGATTTTGTTAATGAGCCTCTGAGCTCTTACTCTGATGTTCGCCTTCAGGGCCTTTTCCAAAAAGGTGTCGCACAGGGATTTGTCTTCAGTGCCTGAAGAGGAGGGATGTGTAGTTTGTAACACAAAGAATGCTGTGGTGGATAGAGAAATAACACTGAGAACGCATGAGTTTTCATCATCTTTCCGTTACTCTTCAAGGAGAGACTTGAGTCACATTTGATAAAATTGGCAGTCTAATGAAGTGCTCGCTTCCTGTGACATCAGTATGTTCAGTGTGTTTTTCCTTTGTTATAACAGGAGAGTTGATAACTTAGTGGTTCAAAGGGCCACGAGTTTTGCAAATGTTACCATCTTTGTATGTTGACTTCAGAAGTTAATGCTTGTGCTCACTTCGAAAGGTTTTGCAGATGTGTTCTAGACCATTTCTGTATCTTGTCACTGCTGCAAAAAAGGTATATTCCCAATTCCTGTGAACTTCTTCAAGGCAGATCCTGTGTAAGAGCAGACTGCTTAATAGGTTTAATTCATGTTAAAACTACCTTGGTCCTCTGTGTGAGGTATCTCTTCTTAGCTGGCAGGAGAATACTCCCATATAGCAAAGAGATGCTAAGCTGTGTGGAGGGAGTTGAAAAATTTTGATCTTCAAGTATGGGGTTGCAGTGGAACATGGTAATGGTTACCCTCAGGTGAATCCAAATGAAAAGAGTATTGCAGATGTCATCAAAGTCAGTGTGCTATGAGCACATTTGTCGGGTCTGGCAGCAGTAATTTAGGTTCTGTTGTAACAAAAATGATTTTTTTTTGGGACAAACTCCTGCTGTATTATTGCATGGTCGATTTTGATGCAGCTGTTTTGAACAGAGGTACTCAGTGGAGTGGTCCAGGTTGGTTTCCTTGCAACAGCAATACCTGACCTTGGTGCCAGAGTGTATTTGGGAGGTAATTCCAGCTGAGTTGAGATTAGAAAAGTGAGAGGGCAGAAGAGTTGGTAGGAGCTAACTGGAAAAAAGGAGTTTCTGGGAAAAACATATGAATTAAATGGCTTACAGAAAGACAGGACATGCTGATCTTTGGGCAATTGCATAGTATAACAGTATTGGATTTGTTGTAGGTGTCATATACAAGAGGTGTAATTTTATGTACAAGAGAGCTACTTAATCCAAAAGATGAGTATTTTTGACAATAGAGCTTGACTTAATTTTTCTAATCCTGTGTTTCTTGACAGCACAGGCTACCTTCCTGCTAGCAAAGTTTGCTGAAACTGCTTACATGTGCATAACTTTTTCAGTTTTCAAATAAACATCTCAGTAAGATGAAAGGACTTTGTAAAAAAGTGCAGATCAAGTCTGAGAGCTTCAATGCTGTGGCTTAAAAATACAAAAGTGTAATCAAACCGAGGAGTCCCTAAAAATTCCTTTTCTTCCTTCCTCCGGTGTTGTTTCTGTGTTCATAGAGTATTAGATATGTAATGAGTTAAGATCTGGTGGCTCCCTTATGGAGGAGCACTTCTGTCAGTCACATGCTGCCTCCTCCCCCTCCTATTTAGTTAATCAAAAATACAAAAAAGTCCTTTAACCTTGTTTGTTTTATACTTTAGGTCCAGTCTTACAGAAGAGGATGAATAAATGTTAGAACTTTGGAGTTTTGAGGAACCTGATTGGTGGCAATACGTACTTAAAAGTTGGAAGGGCGAGGTGAAACAAATGCCTGATAGTTATTACAACCAGAGAGCAACTGATGAGCAGAGCATCTGTGATGACTAGAAAATACAGTAGGAAAAAGATACCTAACTGCATAAATCCATTGTTCTTTCACACCTTACATACTCTTAGATGTTCTGCCCCTCATCTTAGAAAAGATGCATTATTACCGGGAAATGTTCACTGAATAGCAAGAAGATGTGAGTTGGTTCAAAGATGATAAAGGATTCAACAGTCTAGGACTTGTCAGCTTAGTAGAGATGATGGAACAGTGATATGGTTAAGACTATAAAGCTCCTGTGGAGAAAGTGAGTGAATGTGGAAGAGGAGGAAGCCAGTCAAATCAGACTTAGGTGCTAAGTTGAGAACAAACAAAAGAACCTCAGTGTAGGGATTCACAGGTATATTTGCTATACAATGTATACAGTGTGAACTTAAGGAGAGTTTGGACAAACACTGGAAGACAGATACATTGAGGTTAGTAAATGGATGAGCAACAGCCCCAGGAAATCTGATTTGAAAACAGCTGGAGGTTGTGAGTATAAGGAGGAGGAGTTGTATGCTTGTCTTGTTTTTCTTCTTCTCCCAACAGCTACTTATGGAAATTCTTGTTGAGTTTTTTAAAATAGGGGTGGGACATGGTAGTTTGTTATCTATACAGTGGTGAATTTGGCAGTTAGTTATGGTATTAAAAATGCTTGATACTGCATATGAGTAATCTTAGTTCTAGCTTCTAGCTTTTGTCATTATGGTGTTTATCACCTTAATGTTTGGTGGCAATCTTTGCAGCAGCTGTAAGTAACGTTTAAAGGAACATGTAGTGCAGTTATGTCTCTATATGTTTTGCAGGTAATAGTTTCAAAATACTTTGTTATCTTAAAGTAGATGGAAGCTTTTTTCTGTTACTATTTGATACTACTTCATGTCTATCAAAATATTCACAAGGTTGTAGACCATGCAGTATAGTTAAGTAATGGGTTTGTTTGTGTCTTCTTTCAATGAAACACATCTGTTTTTATCATTAATTCTACTGTAGATGATGATAGAACTGAAAACGGCTCTGTTGGAGTAGGGCATGTTTCCAGGGATCTCCTTCTGGCTTTCCTAATCAAACCAGTGAAGTACTGTGGTCTGCCTTATCTCACTGAATAGGGCATTAGTGTCACAGTGCTTTTTCTGAGGTGGCTACGTGGTTGGCTACAGCTTTTAAAATTTTTTTTAACCAGCTGTGCATGCCCGTTATCAGGTGGGTTACAGTCACTGTCCTCTGCTGTCATCTTATTTAACGTGGGGCTTCTGTGATGTTAAATCAAACGACAGGTCTCTGAAGAACATTATGCTGGTGCGTACAAATTTTTTTTTGTATTAACATAGTAAGCTCGAGCTGGTGTTTTCCCTTTGTGGCTGGACAAGGGTAACTGAGGATATGTTTGTACTGCATAACTGAGGACTGTGCAGGAAACTCTCCTCCCCCCCCAAGTTTGTGGCATCTGGCTGAACAAATGCTCTGCACAAGTTAAAGCAATGCAGTTATAGCTGTGTGGCAGTGCCCTAGCTAAATAGCCCTGATCAGAGAGAATTGCACTGGCTTGCCAGCCTTGCAGACTTGAAGCTATGACTTTGGAGGGACAAGCTGCTTTTCTCTGTTGTGCTGTTTGGGTACAGTGTGTACCTCGTACAGCTTGCAATGTGTTGTGGGCCTCTGTAAGCTTTTAAGTGTATGTCTGGCAGTCTTTCTGAGTTCTTGAAAAGTTAACCATGGCTGTCAAAAACCTGTTGTGTTATTTGAGAACTTCCATTATGCTTCATTGTAGTAGTTCCATTTTCTGTCCAGAATAAACTGGGGGTGTACCAAGTTGAGTAGCTGTTGGTTTATATACATGTAATTTATCTGCTTCTGCAGGTGACTTTGGCATATCACCAAATCTGTTGTGGGCCTTTGAATATTGATGCCCCTTACACAAGGGTATCTGTTGCACAGGACCTTTCATGGTGCTGAAGCAATAGTAATACTTAGTAAATAGAACTGCTCTATAACTAGTGTTAGATTAAAAAAAAACAGAGTATAACTTTGAGTATACTCAAACTTAGCTAGAGAAGATCTCCAGTGAATATTGTCATGGTTTTGGTATAGCACATCGTGGAATGATAAAGTTTAGGGGCACATCAGATTTTTTTTCTAAAATGAAGATAGATGTCCATCCAGCTAATGTTTTGAAATAGTGATATGAACAGTGAAGTTCAACTGAGTGTTTTGTAAATAAGGACACAGAGATGAGCCCCAAGTACTGCTTAACTGTGTAGATCAGAAAATGTCTGAATGGCACAATGAGAATTTTGATTCTTTTACAGATCATCTTACAATATTCCTACATATTTGCATTTCTAAATTTACATTTGCAAAATAACTAGTAGATGAAAGTATTACATTATTTTTTAAAAAGACCAACATGTGTTTGAAATGTCCCAAATCTCAAATCTACCTTGCTACCATATCTCAACAGTTATTAGAAGGGATTATCTGTCTAAGAGTCTTGTGTTTGTGTGTGGCACCCTCAGAGTTCCTTGTTTCACTGGGAATTAAATTCTCTACACTAGTGTCATAACTCCTAAAATGTACATTTTAACCAGTAGATGGAGCCATTTTAGTTATGTATCAGCATGTCTATTTAGATAAGTTTGGAAAACTTTGTTTCTTAAGGTGTTTTCAGTAATTTTGTATATAGAGGATGACTTAAATTTTTTTTATCATTTCTTTACCTGTTTTATTCTTCTAATAACAGTGCCAGGACTGTACAGCAGGAAGGCTATTCCGTTTTCATAGATGTGGAGAAAAAAGTGAATGCTTGTTCTTTGTGGGAATTACAGTTGTCTCTGTAAATTGTCCAGTGTCACATGAGTAGAGCTGTGTAGCCTTTGTGCACCTTTGTGTTGCCTGAAGTAACTTTTCGGAGTGTGGTGTTATCTGACAGTCTGGATGCTCTTGTGACTTCTGCCCAGGAAAGGCCGTTAGCTCAAAGTTTTTTGAGCTTTTTGAGATTTTGTTATTCCTCCTCCAGTCCCTTAAACTAAAATGTCTCAGAGCTATGTAATGAAATACTTGCCCTGTTTGGATATACTGGCATCAGTTGTCTTACTTCAGCAATGCTGGAGTGCTTCATAACCTTGAAATACCCCCGGTTTATTTATTTTAGCAAGTCCCATTTTAGCAGATGCGTTCCCAGTGCTGTACTCATTGTATTATCTTTTATCTTCCTTCAGCATCCTCTTTTCTAAGGGTTTTTTTGAGTTTGAGTCTGCCCCTGCATATATCCTTAGTAATGTACCACCTAGACCTTCCCTTTCCCCCACTTTGTCTGCTGTGTCTTCTGCTTTGAAGATGAGTTTAGATTAACACAATGCCAACTTGAAGAGTAGAACCTTACTCAAACCTTTATTTGAACTCTCAGTATATGATACTTTGTGAGGTATAGGTGAGTCATCTTCTTTCCCAGAATCCTACTGTGAGTGATTTTGAGGGTTTTTGTTGTTGTTGGTTGGTTGGACTTATTCAAACTGATTGGAAGTTTAAGCTTTCTACAATTTATACAGAATGAGTACTGATATTTTTCATATGATGTAGTTGTGCTTTAAGGCATCTAGACTTATTCTCTGGCAGTAGTGCTAAGATAGTATCCTGAAATGCCAGAATATTTTTAAACTTGAAAACAGACTTGAAAGTTTTTTTAAACTTAAGTTGATGCTTCCGGATTGGGCACCTGTTGTCAGACTGTTGCCCCAGTTTAACGGAATGTCTGGAGTCTGCCTCCAAACAAACTGGAGCTTCCTGTGAATGAGGCATGTGGGTGGAAACTGTGGAGAGGAAGTGGGAATTACAGAGAAGCATCCCCTGTATGTTGGAATTGTGCTGTTTGACCTACTCTGCCCTCTGCTAGTGTTCCTTTTACAGCGCAGCTATAGTACTGAGGATCTGGTAGCTGAGATCTGCTTGCAGGTGGAGTGAACTGAGGACTTGTATGAAACCTCGCTGGTTTTTTCAGTTGTTATGCTATTACTGTAGGGGCATGTATTTAGAATGTGTATGTGGAAATACTGTTTAAAAAAAAACTGTCCTTCCCTAAAATGTAAAATGAAGACTTATTTTTTCCCTTACTCATTTTTGCACTAGACTGATTCCTTTTTATTTTCCATGACTAATGTCTACTAAATACATGCTGGCTGTGTCTTGACTGGGATCTATCTTGAGATGAAGAAAAAGGCAGCTAAGTTGTTGTGAATACCTAGGTTATGGCAGGGGTAATGATGCCAGTAGTTCCTTATTAGAAAAAGTTAAGAATTTACTTCCACAGAAAGTGCTGCCTTTGAACATCATGAACACACTGATTGTTTCACTAGCATATTATACTCAGAAGACTAGAGAATCTCTAATCAGCCTGCTTTGCATGTGTGTCTTTGTTACCAAAGAACAGGAAGAGGTTAAAGCAAATCTGTTCACAGAGCTGTTGTAACAGAATCTTGTTTGGTGTCCATTTCTAAACTGTGACTGCTTCTCCGTGCAAAAATTGTGTTGCTATGTCAAGAGAATCAGGCTGCTGTGTTCTGGATCTCAAAAATCATGCTAAGTGGAAACATGTGTGATTTCTTTCTTGTAGATATGGTTAAGAGTAAGCTATTACAGCTAGTAAATCACATTTATTGCTAACTGATCAGATTTCCAGTTTGCATTTAAAAGCCCTAATTCTTCAGATTTTCTCTTACATTTTTAAGTAAAGGATGGCTAGCAGATGCTGGTGTGGATGACACCTTGTTGTACAAAGATTTATTTTCTGTTTCTGCTGTATAACTTCACTTTTGGATGAAAAAATTGAAGCGTGTTTTCTCCTCTTCTTAGTGCCCTTCACCTCCATTATTACTTTCAACCACTGCAGAACTCTGGCTTATCTAACCCCACTCCTGCACAGTTAGATAATGTCTCTATATTCCTCCCACTCCCGCTTCCACCTTTGATGTATTCTGTTTTGCATTTGAGCTCAGCCACAGGTTCCCTTTTCCTTCATACCAGTCCATTGTCAGGCTTGCTTGAATTTCTGCACATTGTGCTTTGAGGATGTTGTCCTTAAAAGTCAGCCGGTACTCGCAGGCTTTGCCTTCACCCTCTGCTATGGTCTTCTGGGAGATTCTGCCAAGCAGATCCCTGGCAAGATGAAATCTACTCTCCTGAAGTGCCACGTTGTAACTATGTACTGGGTTGTGCACTGTATGCTGTAGTATTTGTCTTTCTCCCTCTCTCAGGACTTGAAACTCCATGATTTCATGATTGCTGCAGCCAAGGCTGCTCTTGGCTTTCACATCTCCATCTGCTTCTTCCTTGTTTGTGAGCAACAGGACCAGCAGAGTATATTCACTCGTTGGGTCATTGATGACTTGCACCAAGAAGTAGTTTTCAACAAATTCAAGAAAATTCCTGGAGTGCTTCTGTTAGGCTATACTCTACCAGCAGATACTAGTTGGTTTAGGCCCTGGAGTATCTGCAATCATGAAGTTTCCTTCAGCTTTCAAATGAAGGCTTTTTCTATGGCCTTTTCTTAATCAGGAAGTCTGTAGCAGGCACCTAGTACAAAGTTGGCCATGTTGGACTGTTCTCTGATCCTTACCTATAGGGTCAGGGTCTTCCTTGACACAGGCATTCCTTGTCACTCATTCCAAGCAAAATAGGGTGTGTTGCAGCCATCCCTTTGCATAGATTGAAACCCATGTTCCTCACGTTTCCAGGCTGTTTTTCCTAAAGAGCCTCTGACCTTCCATTGTAGCACCTCAGCCATGTGAGCTGTCCCACCATCACTCTCTAATTCCCGTGAGGTTATAGCTCTGCAGTGGTGCATGGACTAAGTCCTGTTACTTCCCATGCTGTGTAGAAGCACTTGAGATGGGCTCACAGACAGGCCACTTCCACAAGGGAAGTGTGTGAGCCTCCTGACTTGTGTTCCAACATCTTCACTTCTCCTCAGAGTGACAGCCTTTCTCCACCATACCTAGTTTAAAGCCATACTCACAGACTCGTTGTGCCTGGTGACAAATACACTCTTGCCACACACTTTGTCAGATGGGTCCTTCTTCCTGGAAGAGGTTTCTGTGGTCATAGCACAAAAGCTCTGCTAGCAACCATATACTTACACTCTGGAGGCATCTAATCTGCCCTGAGCCTTTTGCTTCTCACTGGAGAGACTGAGAAACACCCCATGGGCTTCCTTGCCCGCAGTGCTCAGTAGTCACTCTTGATTTGCTCAATAGTTGCATTTTGGAAGTGTCACTGGCGTCCATATGGATAAGCAGGAAAGTCCAGTAGTTTGAAGATTAGTTGAGCCTCAGTTATTCGTTACTTGGCAAAGAGCAGAACTCCCAGGACTTCCTGCTTGTCATATCTTCCCTGTTGTGCCATGTGTTTGTCTCCTCCTGCAGCTCTTTGACCTGGCCTGCTCAGCAGCTCAAAGATAGCACACCTCCACGGGGTGAGGGAGGCCACTGCAGTTGACAGCAGTGAGCCAGGGAGGAGCAGCAGGGGCTTCCTGCAGGCCAGTATCTGGGTGGTGACATTCTCCCTGTGCAGCTCTTGGAACTGGGATCTCTGATGTACCTGTTCTTTTGGCTGGCGTTGGAGACTTCGCCTTGTTATGTTGCACAAACCTGAAAGGTATTTCAGGGCCCTTTGTAACTTTGCCTGTGAACTGCTGTCACATATGTTGGCTGAGCCCTGGTAGATGGATGTGCTGCACCCAGGTTTATATTGTGAAATATTACACTACCATCCAGTTCTGTTCACAGTATAGATTTAAAACACGTATGTTCATGTGAATGCTTTGGTCTACCTGCAGCTGGTTTTTGATGGGCATGTCGTGTCAGTATTACTTTAACAACTTCATTACTGTAAACTTGTAATGACTGCTATTTCTTCAAGGCAATTATTCAATAACAATAATCATTAAAGTTTTTAGTTGGCTGGTGCTGTTGCATTGGCTGATGTTGCATAACTTCTTGGCTTCTCAGCTTGGAGGGACCAAACACAACAGATTTTTGTGTTCATGTTTTGCCAGATCATGTGCCTGTAATAATAGGTATCTCTTTCCCTTACCTGGAAATATTTAACAGCGTTTAATAAATACCTGATTATGTAGAGCAGAAGCAGTTCTACCATACTGGAGCTGCTTCAGTTTTTGAATAACCTATTTTTTTTTTCTTTTTGTTTGTGATATCTGTAAACTTAATTTGTTATAGGTGGAAACACTGTGGCTTCAGTCTATATTCTAGGAATTTCTTCATCTCTGTCTCTTTTATAGAGAGATTTTAACTGAATAGTGCTACTGGTGCTTACAAGGGCGAGTACAAAACTAGAGGATCTTCTTTTCTAGTTGTTCACCAGAAAGAATGTTTAAAAGAAGGTATGCTGTGGGTTCTCTGACTAAACCCTGCAGTCAAAGGACTGATTGCAAAGTCTTTATTTAGCATTCTAAGCAACAAGGTAGGATTATTTAGACTAGTGCTACTATTGCTTCTTTGTTTGTATTAAAGAAAAAAAAGCTATTGGAAAGATTGTATTTAAACTTACTGTTTGTTTTAGGCTACTGATTTTTGGAATTTTTTTCCCTTTGGCTTGTATAGCACTATTGTGAGGATATACTATTATGTATGCACATGCATTTCTTTAACATGTCAAGCATATTTCCAGACAGACTTTGTGTATGAAAAGGGAAATGAGAAACTTCTTACTGAATAGCCACACTTGGTGTTCCTGTTAGTGGTGAATTCTTGATTTTGTTTGTCAAATGGCTACACCCTACCAGCCATGAATTTGAAAACTGTTTATATAAAAACAAACAGATAGCATCTAATGATTGTTATGACTCATTTAAGGAAGTGATAAAACCCAAGAGTAGCAGGGATCCTTTCCGTTTTCAGCTTGTTTTTTTTTAATTAACTTTGCTGTGCTTGTGCGCAATTGAGAGATATCAAAAAGGAAATTAATAAAGCAGATACACTTGTAATTAATATTTGGTTGAATTGCAGATAGATAATGATTCAGCTTATAAATTAAGTTTATAAAACCAGCTTTAATTTTAGATTGCGATTACAAGCAATTTGATTAAAGCTGTTCTAACTGATTTTTGTGGAAATCCTTGAGTTTTTCAAACTGCTGATATATGTCAGTCAGAAAAAACAAATCTTTTCTTTTGCTTGTTGGCATCAGTGTTGCCATCCATTACCTGCCTTAACTGCTGTTGCTATATGAAGTGCTTGCAATTGTTTTACATGTTTTTAGAAGCATAACCAGAGGGCCTTTTTCAGCATAGTGTGTAGTGTATTTTGGTAGATCAACTTTGACTGCTTTTACCGAAATATGTAAATGTACATGATTGTGTGTGTCATAAGAGTTCATATTTTTGGGCCTTGTTTTTATAACAGATGCTTTAGATAGAGCTTCAGCTGAAGAACATCAGTTTATCAAGAAGTTGACAGTATTTTTTTCTGAAAGTCAATGGAATAAAGATTTATTTTTAAGCTAAGTAAAATTATAGATTTGAGCCTTTAGAGCAGGACACACAAAAAAAAAGGTTAAAAAATATGATCACCAGGAAAGAGAAAAAATTAAATAGGGGTAGGATTATAACCTTTTTAATGGAACAGCTGTCCACCAAATTATTTTGACATGATAGGAAACCTTATTTGTCAAACAACGTTTTGTTTGATGTAATTAAATGTACTTAAGTTGGTCCTTTTATGGACACAAAGAAATTCCAATTCTTTATAACTTTTGTATAGTGCAGGTGGGCTTGGTAGGTAGCCTGTTGGCTTATAGTTCAGGAAGAACCATATTCTGTTGAGTGAAGCCAAATAATGTTAGTCTGAGGCTTTAATTCTTGAGCATGAGTAAGTTGCCTTTGCTATAAAGATATAAATGAAGGGCGAAATATAAATAGGGATCTGAGGAAATTTGATATGCTCAAGGTCAAAGAATATACCTACTACTTATATTCTGTACTTTGCATTGACAGAAGGTTTTGAAAAGCCAGGCAAACAAGAAAGTTCAGTGTGCTTTTCTCATTGGTTACAGGGCCAACTTACTGTAAGCTGTTTGGTATATGTGATTTTAGCTAGTCCTAATACAGAAATAACTTGAAATAAGCTTCTTTGTTAAATAAGATAATGAATTTCTCTCTGTCACATTCAGTGATTTGGGCTATGATTGGGCTATGACTGGATATTTATGGTATTTGCATTTATGGTAGCCAGGCTGATGATTACAAACTTCCGGACCCTGGAGGCAATGTAAAGGTGAGCATTTGCATGTGAAAACAGTAGTTCTCAAACCAGGCCTACTTCCTAGTCCACTGTATCAACCCTACAGCTGGGTTTCCCTGGGGGAGGGGTGGAAGAGTCTCACCTTGAAAAGTATGTTGGGGTTTGATGGGGTTAACAAATAATTAACTTCAGCTTTCTGAAAAAAGGCATATTTTGTCTTTGGCTGTTCTTGGAAGAAATGTGTAATGCTTGATGACCATTGTTTAGATAATACCTTTTCAAACAGCTAAAGTTACAGTCTTGTTGCCCAAAGGGATTGCTGCAGAATACTCTTGAGTTGAAGTTGCCACTGGTGCATATTCTGAGTAAAGTCACAAGTGTCCACTTCCAGGTGCTGGGGGAGGCTGTAGCCGGAAGACAAATTTGGTGGCACTGAAAGCACCAGGGACCCAGGAAAATGTGTATCTGTTTTCAGAAATGGCTTCTAGAGAATGGTAGCAGTATTACCAGACAGAGGTTTAAGTTTGTTTTGGAGGCTGCAGAGGTGGCAAGAGCTGGGGATAGGCATGGGCAGCGGCAGTACAGGTGTCAGGTGCTGTGGAAGCTCTTGAGAGCCCAAGGGGCTGTGTCTGGGGAGCTGGCTGCTTTTGAAAGTGACAGAAAGGGAATCTGTATTTGTATGCATGCTTGTTTCTGGAAATAAAGTATAAGTGTACAACATGCTTGAATTTCTAGTGAAGAGTAAATAAATACATACCTCCAAGGTGGCATGTTCGCTTCTCCCTTGTGGCTTTGCGTTGCTGCTGTAGTCAAGCTCAGAGGATCAATTGTAAGTAGGATTGGAAACAGATTTATGTATTATGGCCACTTTAGCATATGGAGAACCTGTTTCCAGCTTCAGTTGTACTATGGTATAAAAAGGGCTCTTGGGTAAAGATAGAAAAAAATTTCCTTCCTGTCTTGAGAGTTACTAAAAAAAATCAAAGTACCATGAATGTATACAATATGCTGTACAAGTCAGTGAAAGCTGAACAATGGCTCTTCGGTGGTGAACAGATTGTTTGTGTGTGTAGGTATTTATCTTTAGGGTGAACTAAATTTAAATGGAAGAAGTTGTGTATTGTTAGAGATAAGAATGGACATGACCTTAATTTGGAGAACTTGCCTCCTGTAGAGCTCTACACTGAAATACTTTTGTACAAGTCTAAGATGTCACTAACAGATCCTTAATCAACATTTTTAAGTCCAGTAGTATTCATGAAGTCAAGTATCAGATAGAAAAGAGGAGAATAATCTGGGAACTGCTTTCAGTGTCTTGCTTACATAGGAATTATTAAGATAAGGTAATGGTCAAGAAAGTGGCTTATTGTGAGAGGTGAAATGGGGCAAGGCAGAGTTTGGTGGTGTCCTTCCGTAGGTTCTGTGGTCAAGGTAATTCTTGAGAGTTCCATTGAAAATTGATGTGTAACAGGAGAGACAGGTTTTAGGTGTTTTGACAAGGCTGTAGTTCTCCCTTTCCCCCTTAATGGTTGTTTATTATTTGGTATCTGGTGCTTTTCATTGTTAGAGTGAGGTTTGCCTGACCTCTATCCTTAACCTCATCTGTTTATGATTGGTCAAAGGTTGGTGTCTATAATCTTGGAGGCTTTCTCCAACTTAATTGATTCTGTATTGACAGATGGCCTCGAAGAAACTGGATTGTCACTGGGTGTTCTGTTCTGTGTGAGCAGTGAGTCTGTGATGTTGAAGGATTTCCACAGAATGTCTTCTATTAAAAAATGTGCTTTGTGTCTGAAAAATTGATGGGCTTAATCCACATACCTGCAAGATTGACAGTGACTTATACTGCAGCATGGAGAGAAGTTTTCTTGGTGGCTGCAGACCAGTGCTTCTTGGTTAAAGTGAGAAGAAGGCATTTGCAACTCAGCAGCATTTCTGTTTCATATACTGCTTCATGTATAACTGAAAACTGGCTTCCTTTTAAGTAGTATAACATTGCCCTTCCTCATGTTACTGTGCTACTATCTCAACTTTGGCATGAGTTGCTAAGCTCCAAGTGAAGTGTGTTCTAGGCAGAGACCCACAGCAGCTTTCCAGTGTATTAATTCTAGGCAGATAGTAATAAAAGCTGAAATGTAAATGTGCCCTGTATGTGACTACATCCTTTTGTTGGTTCTCTGCCATGTGCTGTTCATATTACTGAAGAAAGTGCTTCTAAACCCCCTAGGCTCTGAGAAGGCAGCTTTGTTAGAAGTACCAGAAATTGAACAACCTGTAAATATAATCCTGTTTTTCCTTTGATGCACATAGTGATTGTGCTCTGGGACAGTCATGAGCAGTGATCTCCTAATTTTACACCACCAGTGGGGACAGAAAGTTTCAAAACAAGTTACATGCTTTATATTCTATATAGTAAAAAGGTCAATAATCCTGTATCAATCCAAATCATAGAAAATCCAAACCTGAAAACTGTTGGTTACAAGTGAAGCAACAAGACTCTAAGTGAGCCCATGTAAAAGAAGCAGAGTTCTTGGTGCAGTTGATCGGTGATGGGGAAGCTGATCTTTGTTAAGTGAGCTCTATTAATTATGTAAGTTACTGTGTTAAACTTAATTGTAGCAGGTAGTTTGACAGAAGTCTTATTAATGAGAGCAGTGGTTTATATCAATGTTGTTCAGAGACTAGATGTAATGAAACAGCTGGAATTACTTGGTTTAAACTGGATAATTGGATGTGGTCCTGTTATGGTATTCTGAGATCCTCACCTGAGAGCAATCAAGTTGTCATTTCATCCTAGAAAGTGCTATAGCATACACCTACAGCACAACAGAGGAGCTGAGGATTGAGCAATTTTTCTTCCTTGGCAAATGAGGGCTAAGCAAGGTTCCTGGTTTTAAATATTTACTGACTTTTGTAGTGTGTATCTCTATTATTGTAATAGAGAATGCCTGTAATTCAAGGCCTGCTCACTTTGCAAAGAAGTGGTGCCTGGTTGTCAAGATAGTGTGGTGTAGGTGAGTTACATTCATGTCTTCTTAGATAATTTTTTAGTAATATCCTTTTGTGAATGGCCCCTTGAGTGGCTTCCTAATTTACAATAGTTAAAATTTTCCTCTGTGGTTTCATAAATTTCCAATAAAAGCAACTTAAGTTGAGGATTTTTTGTGACTTTATTTCTGTCCGTTCATAAAATCTTGGTGAAGAGGTTCATGTTAGAAAGATTATGTTTCAGTTGATGCTTCAGAATTAATACAAAATATTCAGGATGTTTCACTTCAGCAGTGTAAGCACTGATGTCTCTGCTTTAGAATAATAGAAATCATAGACTCATTTAGGTTGGAAAAGCCCTTTAAGATCTTCGAGTCCAGCTGTGTTTGTGCTTTATTAATACACATTGACAGTTCTGTTGGTAACATGAGCAGAAAAGAGTTCAGTCAAGTTAGTTTGCAACACCTGGAAAATACATGAATGGCTAACTGAAAGAATATGGGAGGTTTTGGAAAAGCTTAGTTATGGAATGTAATACTGCTTTAAAGTATCAGTAAGTACATAGAGGTAAGAAAATTATTATTTAAAGAAAATGAGCAATTTTAGGAAATCCTTAGTGAATGCTCTTCCATCACCCTCTTCCTCCATCCTCCTTATAAAGTGTTAGGCTGTGAATGTAGCTAGTGACGTGTCTCAAAACTGCATGCCTGTCTTTGTCTCCTAATGCTTCTAAAAGGACTTTTAGAAATGTGGAGTTATCTTGCGTATTCAAAGGAGTAGAAGTGAAACCTGCTGACACAGTGGTTCCAAAAGTCTGAATTGTGGTGTAGTTCCCTGTTGTGCAATGTGCCCAGGGTGATTCTGTTTAGGAGAGCAGGCATGTTTATGAATGTGTTGCTAATAACATTTTATCATGTCTTACTGAAAATCCAAAAGTTGTATCCATTATGGAATGAGTCAAAAGTAGAAACAAGCTTCAAATGTGTAGAGCAAACTTTTCTTCAGGCTGCTTTGTTTCATTTCCTAAACAGTAAGGATAAAGAATCATTGCAGCCTTTTCAACTGCTTTTTGTTTAACGTAATTTTCTTGGTATTTGAGTATGCAGCTTCATCATTTTCTTCAATAAGAAAGACTGGAAGAACTGCAAGAATGGAGAGAATGATGGATGTTCTCTGTACTACTGTACAATAGCTTCCTGTCTGAGGCTGTCAGAATGCCATGTTTTTTTCCCAACATTCCAAATGTTAAAGCATTATGACCTCAATTGTCTGCAAAAGTTCTCTTTACTTGTATATCTAAATCACTTGTTCATGAATGAAAGTTTGAGTTAATGGCAGGATCAGAGTGTGCAAGAGATTTTTGAAGTGGACTGCTTTCAGGTTCCCCCTAGTGTCCTGGTATGAATGTTGTAATTCTAAAGTGAGCTACAGTTCAGCTTTCCTTTAATAGGAGAGCTTCCTTTTGGCACAGTTGGTCTGTCCAGGGAGAACAGGGCATCTTACCCTTTCTTTGAGTTCCTGTCAATGCACAGGGACTTCAGACAGCGTAAAAAGCTTTTAGTAGGCAGTTGGTCTGGTTAGAAGTATTTTAAAACAGCAATTTATTTGTCTCATTGTGCTTGAATAATTTTGCTTTCTAGGATTCAAAATAACCACCTAAACCCACCAAAACCCTGCAGAACAATGCTTCTGCTAGTGTTGATTTTGATAACCAACAATAAAAGTGTTTAAAATTGAAAAGACAGGTCCTTTTGGAAACCTCAGTTTTTAAGTCTGTAAAAGGTTGTTAAAATCAGATATGAAATTATTACTTCCATTCAATAAATTACATCTCAGACAAAAGCTCTGAATTTGATGTTAAGATAAAAAAAAGCTATGATGTTGTGCTGCCCCAAATATCAAAGTGTCTTCAAATGTCAATAAAAAGGTACCATTTTCTGCCAAAGTTGAATGTCTTATTGTCATTCAGATACAATCTCACTTGATTAAGGTTAGAGTGCAGTAGAAGCCAGTTTGATTCTGTTTGTTTTGTACAGGGGAAATTTTTACAACTTGCTGTTGGGGATACTTTTCCAACCTGGTTTACAAGCAGTTGATTTTCTTTTGTAGAGTCAGTCCTGTAAAGAAAGGCGAGAATAAATCCAAATGATTTGGTGGATAGGTTGATTTCTTTGTATGTGCCCAGACTTAAGTGAAGTTACACTGGAAAAAAGAACTTTATCATTAGAAACATGGGCAGTTCTTAGAGGACAAGTATGTTAAATTTTTTCCTATTTAAATATTTCTTTACATTTGGGAGGAGGTGAGAAAGTTTCGATAAAGCTGCTCCTAACTGTTGTTTCTCATGTATCTCGTACTTATTTTTTCAAATTCTCTTCTCCATCAGTTTGAGGTGGAACAGTCGTTTGGAATTTTGGAATGATGAAAGCTGTGTTTGAGTGCCAAAAGCCACCATGTAAGGATGTTCTTCCCTCCCAGAAAAACCCAGTTGAACATTCAAAGTATAAATGCATATGTAATTGAGATATCTGATTGCAGAAATTTATTTGATATCATAACACATCCCTAGGGCTGTTAGCTGTGTTGTTCATATTTTGTATGCCACAGTAAAAGGAAGTATTGGATTCTGTGTAGGTGGTTTCTCTACAAATTTGATAGTATTGGAAAGAAATACTTGTTCGGGAGACTTGGTTTCTAAATAGTGAAAAACATAATGCAGTTTTCTTTACTCTCTCTTTTTCTCTTTTTCTCCTTATCTGATATGTGTAGAAAATTCATTTGGTTGCCAGATACAATTGCCATTAACAAGAATAACTCTTGCATTCTTTTCAGCATTTGAAAATTCCCTGCTAGCTGTGAAATCCTGAATTAAAAATGTTAAGATAAAGTTCTTGTAGCCACTGGGTGTAGCATATTTGATTCATATTGCTGGAAGGTCTTTTGCTTAGATCACCAGTCTGGATGTTGTGTTTTATGTATTTGTCTTAATGTTTGGTTTACTGTGCATTTGGCTTCGTATTTTGTTTTTTTATCTGTTAATGGTATCAATTATGTTTGTAAGGACATCTTAAAGCTGTTTCAAGTTCAGGCAGAGAGTTCAGGAGGAGACTTTGTGTCTAGGGCAATGACTTTGATTTATTGATGCCAGCTTTAGAGTTCTAGGGCTGGTCAGAATTGCTATGGTTGCATTGCAAGGAGCGTGGCTGGTGTGAGTTTACTCTGCATGTTCAAATTTGCCTTACAATAAAACCATGGCAGCAGAATTTTTATTGGTAGACTTTATGCAAGGCTAGATAATTGTCTGTCTTCCAGAAGTCAATGTTAAAGCCAAAAGCCTGTCTAAGTTCTTTGTTGTACATGCTCCAATTTCGCTTAAAACTATTGTCTCAAATAAATTGTCTTTCCTTGAACATGTATTTGTGCTACTGGATGGTAGTGTACAGATTAAGGTGCATGAAAATGTGGCTTTATTAGAAAGATGGGTAGCTTCTGTTGTTCATTTTAAAATAATGAAAAATGCCTTTTCAGAGGGCACCCTTTTTAATAGTTCTTGACTGGTTAGAACTCCCATGCAAACCATGCTAATGCTCTCTGAAGTAGAGAATTCTAAGTGTTAAGCAAATGAAGAGCATCCGATCTGCCTGCCATGTGTTGGGTGCTGTCAACTTTCCTTACTAAGTAGCCCCTCAAGTCATAAATTTACAATAGAAGTCCTACAGCATTTTTTTTCTCTTTGCAAGAGAAATGTGTCTTTCTTAAAAGTACTGTGTTTTAGATTGTCTTTTACATGCTTATCCACAAAACAAAAACTAATAAAATACTAAAACCAGTATCAGTAGTTGAGACAAAAAATGAAGTGGCTACCGAAGGGGTAGGCTTTTTTTTTGGCTAATTTTAGATCTCTAGCTCAGTTTCCCTTTGCATTTTGTCAGCTGAACTTTCCTGTGAAATAAGCACCATGTACAGTGGCATGCATGAGTCAGTTGTGTCAGAATCCACACCTTTTAAACTGACCTCTCCCAAAACCTGCTAGTTGGACATAGTGAAAGCATTACCCTTATACATCAGAAAATCATCTGCTTGCTTTTTTAAAACAGAAAGAGCTCGTTTGCATAGCTTTACAAGATATTGGGCAAGACAAATAAGAAACAGAAGTGGATATCCTTTTAAGTGTCCCTTCAGTGGTACTTCTGAAGGACCTTGGAACGGCTCCTAGAAATTCCAAGTTCTGAGAGTTTTTATCTAGCAATGTCTTTGTTTCAGGCTTTTCAGACTTTTAAGACAGTTGTTCTTTAGAAATGCAAGAGGAAAATGGAAGAAATTTTGACAAGAAAGTAGGTATCCTAAAATATGGCTTCATGGTGAGGGTGAGCTGGACTAACTAGTTCCTGATTTCTGAAAGGGAAAAATGTCCTTCCCACTACATCCTGTCTCCTTTCCCATAAGCTGATTCAACTTCTGAAGCCACTGAAAAACTTAAACTAAACTTTAAAAATCACCCTACGAGCTGAAAAAAGACTTGTCAGTTTTAATTTTCTGAAATGAATGTTAAGTGAGTTACATGTTCATTCTGTAATCAGAATCATTGAGTCAAAAAATGGTCTGGGTTGGAAGGCAGAGTCTTCTAGTTCCAGCACCCCTAGCATGGAAAGGAGCAGCTTCAACTAGACCAGAGCTCAGAGCTACATCCATTAAACGCTTTCAGGGGTGGACAGCCACAACTTCTCTGGGCAACTTGTTCCAGTGCCTCAGCGCCCCACAGTAAAGAATTTCTTCCTGATACCTAATGTGAGTCTACTCCCTTTCCATTTGAAGTGCAAGAGACTTTCTCTCAGCCTTTCCTCTGGGGAAAGGTGCTCCATCTCTCTAATTATCATGGTGGCTCCCCTCTGGGCTCTCTCCAGCAAGTCCATGTCCTTCCTGTGCTGGGAGCCAGGTGTGGTCTCATTGGAGTGGAGTCATGGAATCACCTCACTACAAGTACCAACTGCATTGGCCGGGAATCGAACCCCGGCCTCCCACGTGGCAAGCGAGAATTCTACCACTGAACCACCAATGCTGGCAATTATTTTATTTTTTTTTCCCCTGGCTCATTTTACACATTGTCTTTATTTTAAAAAATGGAATAAAACAAAAACTTCTATTCCACAGACCGACAGGCACCACCAGCTTCTTTGATGTTCCCCTCTACACTTCTGCTGAAGAACTTTGCTTTCACAATTGGGAGTTGCTTGAGCAGCTTCCCCTTGCCCAGCACTTTGTGGTAGCCTGAATGCATAATATCAGTGACTGCAGCCAGTCTGGCCTCATTTTTCATGTGATGTGATGTGTTTTCTATTCTCTTTCCATGTAATGAATTTTCTGTTCACTTACAAGTGTCCACAGTTTCCAAATTGACAGTAGCACAGAATTTTTGGTTTCTTTTCAAATGACAGTGTGTCATGCCTACTTTTTGGAAGTAACCAGAGTGATGCTTGTCAAAGTTCATCCTGTGACGTTGCATACCACCAGCATTACCGTGTCTTCTGGGTTGTTTCCTGTGTGTGCACATGTGGCTGTGGCTGATGTACCCCCTCAGCTTCTGGTTGTCCCTTAGTCTGGAAGGCATCCTGTCAGTGTGTGCAAGGGCAGGGAAAGAGCCTGGTGCTTGTGAGAGAGGAAAGGCAAAGGGGGCAGAAGTAGGAAAGCATCAGATCCAATGTAAGGAACAGGAAGCTATTGTACAGTAGTACAGAGAACATCCATTCTCTCCATTCTTGCAGTTCTTCCAGTCTTTCTTATTGAAGAAAATGATGAAGCTGCATACTCAAATACCAAGAAACAACATATAGGTGAATAATCATTCAAAAATTGCACCATTCATGGAAAGAATACTTTCGTTTATTAGCTGCTGATGGTTGACGGTCTTGTCAAGGAGATGTTCTGTTTGGATGTAGTTTGGTTTGGTTGTATTTGAGTAATTTGTCCTAACTCAGTAATAAGATGGTTTGACTTGTTTGTTTGTTTTCTTTTTTTTTTTTTTCCTTCTTTTTTTTTCTTTTGCTATTTACCTCTTGAGGATCTACTGTCAGGGAAAGGCCTTCTTGTGCAAGCACTTAAAATAATGTCAATAAAAAAAAGATAAAATTACCTGTCTCTTATTATGCTGCTTCATATCTAGACTCATCAGCTGTTTACAATGATGCCATCTATTCTAGGGAATTAATCTAGAGGATAGGTGTTTAATGTTTGGACATGGACCTGTTGGAGTGAATCCAGAGGAGGGCCACCAAATTGATCAGAGGGATGGAGCACATTTATGAGGAAAGACTGAGAGACTGGATTGTTCAGCCTGGAAAGAGGAAAGCTTTGGACTGATCTTAATTGTGACCTTCCAGTACCTGAAAGGAACCTACATGGAAGATGAGAAAATACTATTTATGAGAGGCTGTAGTGACAGGGCAAGGGGGAATAGGATCAAATGGAAAGAGAGTAGGTTTAAATTAGATGCGAGGGAAAATTCTTGACTCTGAGAGTGTTGAGGCACTGCAACATGGTTCCCGGAGAAGTTGTGGATGCCTCGTTCCTGGAAGTGTTCAAGGCCAGGTTGGAGCTCTGAGCAACTCTGAGAAAGATACNAAACCCTACCAAAAATACCAAACCCAAAAAACTCCCTGAAGTTCAAAAACCCAACCTTCTGAAAACCCCAACAAATTAAATCACCCAGCCCTCCCTAGCCTAGCTCAGTGACATTTGCATGCTGACCACGTGCTCATACATGCTGTAAGATCTTGGTAGGGTTCTTTTGGAACATGGTAAATTTCATCCATCTATACTGAGGGACAGTTTTGAGTCCTGGAACATGTCCTGGAAAACTTTACATACGTGTTTTGTTTTTCTACGTCACCAGTGTATTCAGATCAGAATGTAGTGTGATTAATCAAGTAGTACATAGTACACTAGAGAACAGAGTAATCTTGCTGTTAATGAGGGTTCAGGTTATAAATTTCAGTGGGATCGCTAGAGACTAAGTATTCAGCTGTCCAAATGATGTGCAATTGTGTAATGCCAGGAGGGCTTAAGCTAGTGATCTGCCTCATGTTTGCTCTCAGCATCCTGGTGGCTTCTGACAGCTGTCCTGCAATGTGCTGAGATACCCAAGACTTCACTACTGGGGCAATACACCGGAGAATATCTGTACAAAATACATCTCTTTATTTCTTTCCTTCTTGTTTTTTGGAAAAGCCTAGTTCCATTTGTAGGTGCCAATGCAAGCTGAAGCATGCTGTGTAGATGTATGTCTTGGGGACTAGGTGTTACATAGAAATTGTATTCTGAAAAATAATTGCAGGCAGTAAGACTTTTGGATTTTATGGCTAGCCTTAATTCATTAAATGATGAGCCACTGCTGGCAAAGGTTTCTGTGTTCCCTTGCTAAGGCAATAATGTTTCTTTAGAGTAATATTCTATATTTAATTTCTTTGTAGAAANAGAGTAGGTTTAAATTAGATGCGAGGGAAAATTCTTGACTCTGAGAGTGTTGAGGCACTGCAACATGGTTCCCGGAGAAGTTGTGGATGCCTCGTTCCTGGAAGTGTTCAAGGCCAGGTTGGAGCTCTGAGCAACTCTGAGAAAGATACTCCTGCCCATGGCAGGGAGATTGGACCTTGCTGATCTTCAAGGTCCCCTTCCAGCCCAAACCACTCCATAATTTAGAATATTTGTACAAGTGGTTGTAGAGCAATTAAACATATGGCCTTGCTTAGGTGGCCTTAATAGTGTTGAAACAGCCCTGGTTTATAGTTCTTGTGAACTTGCACAGTGATCTAAGACTATTTTAGGTTAAAGAAAAACTAGAGTGTCTCTCAAAAATGCTGCCAAAATGCCTGGAGAAGAATTTAGCTAAAGGCAATATGTTACAGTTGGAAAGTGAGT
>VXAX01003646.1:3670326-3850389 GCA_013399835.1 Leptocoma aspasia | reverse complement strand
GTATTCAGATCAGAATGTAGTGTGATTAATCAAGTAGTACATAGTACACTAGAGAACAGAGTAATCTTGCTGTTAATGAGGGTTCAGGTTATAAATTTCAGTGGGATCGCTAGAGACTAAGTATTCAGCTGTCCAAATGATGTGCAATTGTGTAATGCCAGGAGGGCTTAAGCTAGTGATCTGCCTCATGTTTGCTCTCAGCATCCTGGTGGCTTCTGACAGCTGTCCTGCAATGTGCTGAGATACCCAAGACTTCACTACTGGGGCAATACACCGGAGAATATCTGTACAAAATACATCTCTTTATTTCTTTCCTTCTTGTTTTTTGGAAAAGCCTAGTTCCATTTGTAGGTGCCAATGCAAGCTGAAGCATGCTGTGTAGATGTATGTCTTGGGGACTAGGTGTTACATAGAAATTGTATTCTGAAAAATAATTGCAGGCAGTAAGACTTTTGGATTTTATGGCTAGCCTTAATTCATTAAATGATGAGCCACTGCTGGCAAAGGTTTCTGTGTTCCCTTGCTAAGGCAATAATGTTTCTTTAGAGTAATATTCTATATTTAATTTCTTTGTAGAAAGAAACTCCTAGGAAGTTTTCTTAATGTGACTTGGTAGGTTCCCCTTTGATAAGAAGCTGAACAAAACCATCTGTAGAGGTGTTTGACATATGAACTTTAGACTATGTTGTACACCTTCATCATCTTAATCCCCTAGCACCTTGCCTCCCTTCTGGATCTCCCCATGGCCTGAGCCACCCTCACCCCCTCCAAAATAAAGCCTCATTTAGAAGTGTTGTCGTGCTGTCTCATAATTATTTCTTGCCTTTTTTTTTTTATTCTTTCCTAAAGAACAATGATGCTTTGAGCTTGATAGATGCTGTCCTTTCAGCTGCATGAAAAAGGGTGGCAGTGGACTGGGTTGGTTTTTTGGGGCTGCAACGTTAGAAGAGATAGTCATAGTATCATAGACTAATTTGAGTCGGAAGGGAAACAGGGATCATCAGCTCCAACTCCCTGAGCTGATTTGTTCATATGAGGAAAGGTTGATTTTGGACTATGGATGCAACTCTTAGCACCCACCTCCCTACCCCCAAACCAGGATTTTGAAGTATCAGTAGATCCAGAGTTTACAGGGCTGCATATGTGGGTATGTCAGTATGGTCTCTCTGCAAGCCAACAAGCAGTCAGTTTCCTTGTGCTCCTATCTGACTGTGTCAGATAGCAGCTGGGCTGGAGCTCATGTGGTAAATCCTGTTGAGAGCTCGGTCCTGCTTACTGCAGCTACTTTAAATGTCCTGCCATTTCGGAATGGCAGATTAAGCACAGCTCTGCCTGCTAGGCACTCTGCAGACCCTGCAGTAAGGCAGTTCACTGCCACTTCAGAATGGACTGGGATCAGAATTGTATATCACTTGGGAAAAAATGAAAAGTTTTTCAAAGATGTAAGAGCTCAGATGAAGTATTGTTTTTTTTTTTGTCTAAATAAGTGGTACATACTCTTTTGAACCCATCTTTCAAAAATGTGCTTTTATAGACTGAGGTAAAGTCAAGTAAGTGGAACTGGAAGATGTATAAAAGTGAAAATTAAGATGGAAAGATTGAAGGAAAAAGTGAGTGTTTAATGATAGGTACTTATGTTTTTTTTATTAAAGTAAATGCCCTCATACACTTCATAGAGATTTTTTTGCAGCATCAAACATATGGTTAAAATATTGCTCCAGCACAAATAGTTCTTCTCTGAGTTCTCACAGTGTTGTCACTGAACATGTTCAAGGATGTGATAATTTTGAATATATTTACTTGCAGTTTGTTTTAGAATACTTCTGTAGTTAAACATGTTGAGACAATTGCAGTTTGAGGTTGCTCTGCTGTTCTCCATTTGATGGGAAGCTTTTTCCTGGTATTTACTATAAGGGAAGATAAGACTTTTATCCACAAAGTGTTTTGGTATGGGACTTAAAAGACAAAAACTTCATCTGTTTGAAAAAACGTGCTTGTATTACTTCTGAGTGGGGTTTTTTTTGTTTGTTTTGTTCCAAGACTGAGTGACTTAATATGGAATTGGTTGACTACAGACTATAAAGAAATTTCAATAAGCTGCTTCAGAAAGGTGGTTTTCTTTTCTTTAAGTATTCAAAGCAAGCAAGTACTTTTTCCCAAACTTATAAAACCTAAAAAAAAAAAAAAAACCTCAAATGTGTGATTCCCACCCCTCTTATTCTATCCGTAAGGAGTAGACAGCCTCTTTTCCCTTCACACACCCACTCCCAACCTAAACAAAAATCTTTTTTGCTTGTAGCAATTGAATTACTTTTAGTATGGATTTATGTTAAGGAGCAGTTCATGGAAGTGTGGGAGAGCCACCAGGACACAGTTCAGCATAGCTGTTTCAATATTCATCTGAGCAGCTGGAGAACTGCGTGAATCTGTGCTCTATGCTAGGGAAAGAATAGGTGTGATTTAGGATGCCCAGTTTAGAAGATATCACTAAGAGTTAGGGTATCTGATATTTATGTTTAACTTTGTGTTTCCTGTATGAATCATTTAGTTTATAACCATTTATGTATGGCAGCAGAGAGGCCTTCAATAGCTTGGAAGTTAAAAGATGCATACGTGCGTTACAGTGAACTTCTATTTACAGAGTGGAAACAAACTACTTTTAAACTCTCTTGTCAGCACTATCTGAGAATACTTTTATTAGCCTATGGTTAGAGAATTTTCTGGACTGAGGCAGTGAGAGGAACTGAATGTGGCCTTCTGATTTCTCTACAGCTAGGTGATAAATACCATCTTCATCTTCATAGTTGCACAATGTATTTGCACGAAGTTCATGGGCAGTATGTTACTTGTTCTATTTTGTCCGAGTTGTTTGTTGGTTCAGTGGCACCAGTCCAGCTTCATTGCTAGAGTTCTAATCAGACAAGACGTAGGAGTAAAAGAAGAAAAAGGAACAAGCAAGGCAGTTGTATGTCTTAAAGGTTAAGTTATAGATAACTCCTTAAAGAGCCGGTTTTCCCATGCACTTTATGATGGGACAAGGAGGTTAGGGTATGTCAGTGATGAAGAGAGAAAGAGTAAAATGAAGCTATCTGCAGGAGGCAGAGGTTGCACTTTTCAAAGGTTGGCTTAAGGAAGGAAAAAATACAGCTACTCACATAATACCTGAAACAGACACCTTACTCTGGGAGGACACATGAGATTAATTGCAGCTAACATCAATGCTTTTTTACCTTTTCAACAGGACGGGAAAAAAAAAAAGGGATTTTTCTTTTTAGGAAGGCTTGGTTTATTTTGTTGAACAAGAATATATAGCTTATGTAAAAAAAAAACCCACCAAACACCTGCATTGGAATGAGTATTTGGTGAAAGGTTGATAATACAGCTATAAACACGCTTAGCAGATGTTTGACTTCTGGGTTGCTCTGTTCTGGGACTCGAGGTACAAATGCGTTTTGTAGTGCTAATGAAGTCTTGGATCAGAGCAAAAAATATTACCTTGGAGCTGTTCTTAGCAGCTGTTGATGCGGAAAATTTCAAGTGTGGAACTCAGTTTCAGTTCCTTTTTTGGTATTCCCTGAGCTGGAATTGAAGGCATGCCGTCTTGCCCGTTCTGCTGCTGTGCGACCCTGCGGTAGCCGTAATCAGTGGCCTGGGAGATGAGCGACCGGAGCGGGAGCGATTGGCTGGGGAGCAATTTCCCGGAGTACATCTCTGTCAGGCACAGCCAGCTAAAGCAGTCATGTATGCGCAGGCTCTGATCTCTGGGGAGGCTCATTACAGGGTCTCTACAAGGGCATTCTCTGCTTCTGCACATCAGCATGGAAGAAGCTCGTCAAGGGAAGAAAATGCGACCTGTATGTAAATAGCAGCTGTGTAACGGAATAATGGCTTGAACATGATTTGATGCAAGTGATATTTAGCAGCTGTGGCTCGGAATTGTGTGCTACCTTAGCCTCACTAGTTGTGGAAGAAATTTTTGAAAGATCTGGTGATAGTAGTAGTAGTTTGAGGAGAGATTTCTGTATTAGGGAGGATATTTGCTGTGTTCTTAGTATTGCTTCATCATAGTAAGCAGCTTAATTCAGAAAGAAAATGTGCTCTTACAGTTGTGACAGTATACTACCAGACTTTGAGAATGGTTGAGTGTTTTGCATTGGGTTATTTTTTCTTTTGCATTATTTTGAGTCAGCCTTTCGTAATTTGAAGGTTATCAACTGTAGCTTTGCTTGAATCTGTGCAAGTATAGCAGGGATGTTTGTGGTACAGAATCTTGAAATAACTGGTTAACTGTTCCTTTTTTGACACAAAAAAGGAAAGTGAATTTAATGAGCTGTGTAACTGAGGTAAAGTGTTCATGGAGATAACATTTTCTTCAGATCTCAGATAAAAAAGTCCGTTTGTGGGGATTTGTACAATGAATTCTAGCATTAGTGATATAAGCTATTGCTTAGCCATTGTATGGTTGTCATTACCACTGCCATGTAACTGCAATGCAGCATGTAACAGGTATTACTACTTCAAAGTTTCCTGGGAACTAAAATCGATGGGATGGAATTTTCCTAAGGTGTAAAACTCTAAAGATCCCTGAAATTATTTTATATATGACAACTAATTTTTCTATTCCCTTGTGTGAGCATAAGAAAGAGTTTGATTTAGATGTGTTAGAGTGCATCAGATTGCAGTGTCCTTTTGTTTATTAAGGTCTCTGTAGTACAGTGCTCGATTTTTGGTTTCCATTGTGGTGCTACTTTCAGCTCTTGGCACAGAACTCTGTCAAGCTTGCATATGCCTAGAAGACCAGGCAAAGATATGAGGTGACTAGTTGTAAACATTAAAGTACTTCTGCTTTTTTTACCTGTAATTTCAGGAATTCACTTAATTACATTTAAGTGAATGGAGATACGGATTTTTTTGAATGAAATTTAGTAATGTGAGGCAGTGATAAAATGCAACTTTGTAAAATAGCTACTATAATATTAAATATGCTATTTGATACCTTGTGTTGGATTGGTGACAGTATTTGCTAAGTTTATGCATGGCGGTGAATTCTCTGGCTTGCAGAACACTCAGGCTGAATTCAAATGGGCTTCTAATTTTAGTCAAATACTTACCCGCACCTTAGTCACACTTTGCTAGGAATCAAGCCATCTCTTTTCCTTGTGCTTGTTCTAACTCAGTTTTTTTGATGAATTGCTGTGGTGTGCCATGATTGATAGCTATTCACAATTGTGACCAGTCTCTTTTTGGTATTATATTTCCTTTTCTTTCTGACTTTTTTTCACAATTTAATTTTCTCTTGTGATTAACACAAACACTTGTTCTGGGATGGGACACAGCTTCTCTTGCATGTTGTGGTGCTCGATGTGACCCTGGCTGGAGTAAGGCCTGCTACAACTGAGATAAAACTACTTATAAACATTAGATTTCAATGGTGCAAGAAGCAAAACATTAGTGTGTTTAGAACTGCTTTTTTCCTGCAAGGGCTTGGGTTTTGTGGTGTTTAAGTAGCATACATACACATTTTTAGTGCCCTCCACATACAGTTTTGGAAAATTAAAAGTACAATGAAACTTCTGGAGAGTCTGACTGAAGTCTGTTGATATCTTTTGGACATACTTGTCCAAACAAGGTTTGTAGAGCTTCTGTGTTTATTGTAAGTCTTCTAGAAGCAGATTGGTCAGATGTATTTAGTAAGGTAAGCTGAACAGTTAATTAGAGGATTAGTAGGCTAAAAAAAGGTCTGAGTATCCCTAACCTCTTCCATTATAGTTATGGTCTTATTGAAATAAATCTAAGTGTCACACCTTCCTGTGAGGCTCTAAGTGTTGCTTTGATTAGGAGGGGCTGTCATTTACCTGTGAGGATTGTTGAGTAAACTAGGAGTTGTACATGCACAGGTAAAATTCACAGGAGAAGGGGGATGTTGTGGTGACACCAAAGCCATTGAGCTGAACTAGAGTCATTCCTGTAGTGCTTGAGCAATACCCTCTGCTAAGATAGTAAGGGAAAAAACTCTGGAAAGCAACTGTTACTGTGCAAAGGAGACCATAGAAAATACAACTAAGGGGGAACCCATCAGCAGTATGCTTCCTATTTTAAACCTGGCAAGTGTTCTGTTTGTGAATTATTATTAATTGTGCTCTCATCTGTATATATTTAGAGGAGAAGGCCAGCTAAAAATTGTGCGATGACAAAATGAGACAGGGCTCATTTATATGTGGTGCGTTTTTCCTTGGCTGTTAGGTCGATGTGCTTGATTTAGAACTGGTAGTGTTTCATCACTCTGGCAACTTTTGATGATACAGTATTGCTGTGTAGAGACTGTGCCCAAAGAACTTAGTTCAAATGCATCTATAGGACCACTTGTGCAGTTCAACTAAAGTTTGATAGACTGCGTAATACCATCACTTACTGTTATTTAGAAAGAACTTTGATTTTTTTGTATCCTGGTTGTCCTTCAAGGAGGCAGCAACTAGAGATGCCTGCCCACTGTAGGGTCATCTTACCTCTGATTTAAAAGCAGAATCAGTCTGAAAGAGGAGTAAAACAATATATTTAGAACTTACCAAGTCCTGCTGTTAGATGTTCCTGCAGGTAAACCACGTCAACAAGCCGTTCCTATTTACTCACTTTTAGCTGAGGCTGCTTGGTGCTGTGTATGGGTAGCAGTGTGAGACCTATGGGGTAGACCTGATGCTTGCCTGGAGTGATTGTCATTCAACTTTGCATACAGTGTACAGAGATGACCTCAACAAATACACTGTTTTTCTGGTTTCTTTTCTTATCCCTTCCAGGGCTGCTGTCCCTGGTAGACTTAATTTCCTAATTTTGTGGGTCTACAACACTGGTCTTGTCCATTTTTTAATCCCTGAAGTATTAGTTCTTATTAACTTGCAGCTCTGGGAGGTTGAATGGATAGAGAGGGGGTTGTACGTGCATTCTGTAAATTGGAGATTTATTTTATTTCCTGACTACATGGAGTATTATGTGTGCCTAGAACAGAAATGCAGACTTCTGAAATAGACCACTTGGGAAATGTGGCTGTGAAAATGAATAATGAGTTACCCAGCGGGTTCTAAATTACTCTGAACAATATATTTCAATACCTATAACCAAACAAGTGAGTTTGTTTATCTATTTTTGAAAAAAGTTGGTTGTAAAATATTTTATAGGTGTACACACACATACCTGGATATGTTTGCAAAGGTATCTTTGGTTATCTATGAGATATATGGTCAAAATGAAGGTTTTAATTCCTTTTTATAGCCAAACCTTAATTTTTGAAGCAGAGCAATATCAACAATCTTACGTTAATTAACGTTTTGGTTTGTTTTTGTCACTGGAGCTTTTTTTTGATGGCTGTCATATCTGTCTCCTGAATGTAGATGCCACAAAGGAGGGCTGATAATAAAGCGAGAGTCCTGCTTTGGCTATGCTTTCTAAGGTCAAGCCACTGTTGACACTGGTTCAGGTTGCACTGTTGCTGTGGGCCTCTCCTGTTGTGTCCCCGTGCGGACAGCACGTCGATGGATGGTTTGATCCAGCTGAACTGCTCCTATGTACTTAATGGTGGTGAAAGAAAGAAGAACTAAGTGTGAAAGGCAAAATGCACTCTGCACAAGTTCTCATATGCTGTTGATCTTGGTAAATCTACAGCAGCGTGCTACAAAGGTTTGCCAGTTGGGTCTGTAAGCAGGGTGTGCTCCTGTTTCGAGAGGAATGATTTGTTGGTGCCACATTCCAGCCTAAGAGCTAAATTCTGTCTGCCAGATCTCTTGTGCTTACAAAAGTAGAGATGTATCCATGGGTTCTTGTGAGAAGGAGGGGGGAACTGTTTGCTTTGTCTTCAAGACAGAGAGACTGGGATACAGGTAACAGTCACAAAGCGGTATGTAGGACCACTGGGATGGTGTAGGCAGTTGTATTAGAATATTATTAAAATACAATGTGTTAAACTGTTGGCCAGGGACAGATGTATGAAGGGAAAAAGTTGATATGAGTGCGCTCCTCCCTCCCCATCCTGAGTTGAGGGTTAGTTTTTGTTGGTTGGTTTTTGTGTTGGGTTTTTTGGTTTTGTGGGGCTTTTTTTGCCCTTTATTTGCATCTACTTCAATAAATGCTGCAGTGAAGTTTGTAGCATGAAAGTCATAATGTAATTTTTTTTGAGGGAGGGGGAAGGGTGATGGTGTTTGTGGAGGTTTTTTTGATTGTTTGTGCCCTCTTAAGCCCCACTTACTTCCTTCCATGAGCACTAATACAGTCCCTTCTGGTGCTGCAAATCACTCCCTAATTCTGCTGGGGAAGAACTTTGGTCTGAGGAAATGTAAATGGACCACATAAACATTGACTTAGCTAAGTAATAGTCTTAAATGTTGAGTTCAAATTATTCTTAACACAGTTACTGTATTGCTCATAGATTTCAAAGGTTTACAGTTATCTGTATCAGCCTTTTATGATCACTGTCTATCACCAGGATGATTTGATGGAACTGTATTTCAAGTACCTTAAAAATGTGCTTCTAGCAAGTTGTCTGTCTTGGAAGTGGTTATTCAGTAATGCACTTTGGCAGCATGCCTGTCTGAAATCTGTCGTGTGTGTGACTGCACAAGGTTAAGTGAGTTGCATGGTGAGAAGTGCTTGTGGAGATGACAGTGGAAACTTGCCTTTGGATTTAATACTCCATGCGTCATATTCGTGCCAGTCCTTGAGGCTGCAGCTACCACGTACTGCTGGACGTTGTCAGTTTGTCCAAACTCAGTGCTTTCCATAAAGATTGATGCAATTTGGGATTGACTCTTTTTTCAATACTAGTTTTGAAAAACATGTGGCATTAATATGGTAGATACCAAAAGTGTACCGTACCAAATGACAATAAACATTTGAGAAGGTAAATAAGCAGTGTTAACAATTTCTGGTGCTTTGTTTTCTGCAAGAGGAAGTTACTCTTTTCTCACGGACTAAGAAAAGACATTTGAAAACCAGAAGTGGCAAGAGGAATCCTACTGGGAGTCTGCTGGAGCACTGAGTATTTGAAAGTTTGTCTGATCTACAGCAGTTGAAAAGGGATTTCATTTTCATGCTGAGGAGAGTTAGAAGGCTGAGAATACAGCTTGTATGCAGACAATTCTAGCTGAATATGAAGATTTTACTGGAGGTTGTTTCTGCAGTATGAGTATCCAGAAACCTGGTGTTAGGAAAAAGTATACTAAGTGTATCATAATACAATGTAGTGCATCTTAATACAGTGTGCTAGGATTTTTCTTTTTATTTTCTTTCCTTTGAAATACTCTGGATTTGTTCCATTTTTATAAATTATCTTCACTTTGTTAAAAAGGTGCAAACCAAAGGTGAAAGCTTAATCTCTCCCTAGGGCACCTTGGTTGCTGCTTATGTTGGTTTTTCTTCCCCTTCTAATTGTTCTGTCTTTTGACTGAAAATGAAAGTTACATACATTCTAAATTAGTCTTGAATTTTACTTTGGCTTGTCTATATCAGCTGTATTTGGGCATCTGTGGGATTGTCTTTCGTAAAGTTTCACATGCAGTGAGTGGTAGACTGCTCAGGAATACTTGCTTTAAGCTCTAGTCATTCTCTGCCTAAAAAAGGGAAGTTGACAAGTTTTCCACAATCCCGCTGTTCTTTGTTTATGTAAAAAGTTCAGAAAGTAGATGAGAGAACTAAAATGGGAACTGTAAAATTTTCCCTCCCTTCAGTGCCTTCAACTGACATGATAGATCATCTATAATTACTGGAAATCTATGCCCTACAGACTTTATTTTTAACCAATGAAAGGTTGTAGTTTGGAATTACTTTATAATATTTTTGAATAGTTTTGATTTTTTACCTGACCTAAGGCAAAAATGTCTCATACTGGGATTTGCTCTTGGCATCACAAAACAGTTATGTTAAAATGATGCTTTGTGTTTTTCTGAACAAAGGCTGTAAATGATATGCTTCCTTCATGTATGATATTTGTGGTTGTTAATGGTTTATTCTTGGAAGAGTCTTTGCATATGTTGAGTACTTTGAGATAGTGAGAGAACGGTTTGCAGGGGCACGCATGCCTCCCTGTAATCTAATCTTAAAAGACATGTTACTTGCACGTGATGTGGTTTTTGAAGGCTGCTTCTGTATGTATGAGTTTGGCAGAGAATCTCTTTTACTAAAGCAAAGGGTGATAAAAATTAATAATATGATATAGGGCACACAGCAAATCCAGTTTCAAAATGTTATTGAGAGATAAAAATCTTTCCTTGCATGTATATTTTTCACAGTGTGTATGTAGTTTTCTACTGGTATGCAGTTATTTATATCATCTGGAGAAAAACTCTTTCTTCCTTTGTTGCTCAAAAACTGTGTGTTCGGCAAGATTCCAAGTGTCCTAAAAGGACTGCTGGGGATGGGTGTGTTTAGGTACAGGATTTTTCAGCAGTTTGTGGCTGTAACCATGAAGCTAATTGTGGAACAGGTTTTGATAGCAGTTTTCCTATTACTAGGGGTTTTTTTTCCTACTCAGATATAAAAAAAACCCACTTAAAGTAGTTCAGAGGATTTGTATTTCTTCCATCTACTTCCATCTCTATGTGGAGTTTTATGGTAACGTGCAAACTGTGTGTATCTGTGAACAGGAGTGTACTACAGTATGCTTGATTTTGGTGTGTAGGAGACAGGAATATACTATTTCCCCCATACTCCCCTCCCATCTAATCACCATGACACTTGAGAAATTTCTACCACTTCTTTATTAACAGGTCCTTGGAACATTTTCACATTCTTGCCCAACAGACATTGCCTCAATTTTTTTAATTGTAGCACTGTGGAATGTAGCATTTTGATTTTTCTAACCTGCTAGCAAAACTCTACTGTCACTACAATGCAGCAGCACTGACAAAGTTAGTTTACTGTATAATGCTTTCTGAAAACCCTATTTTCAGGGACATAGCTCAGAATTGACTTGTATTTAGTTTTCAGCGGTTTATTCTGTCATGTGCTACTCTTTCCTCTGGTGTTTTTACTTACTTACATAGTGCCAGATGCTTTTGGTTTTTTTTGGTCTAGCTGCATCTAACTTTTTTTTGAACCTATCAGAACTTTTTTCCCAGCATGTGGTGCTCGTCATCTTTACATTCTTTAATCTTTTTTCCTCAATAGTTAAATATTTAGATTTTTTTTGTGTATATGCACGCCACATACTATAATAAAAGTATTTTTTCTTAAGATCAAGGAGTTCTGTGTTCAGAAAAATTGTTTTTGTGAGTGGGAGCTGATACAGTGTGTTTTAGCTTGTACCTGTTACACACAGGTATGTTGTTTTTCATCCTTGCCACTTTTCCTGTGAGGTGACAAACTTGTTCTATATATAAAGCAATTGCATAATTCTAAGACCAAAGTTTAGTTGAATGTCAACAGTGTTAGGGTTCCCAGTTCCTGTAAGACTCCTGATTTAGGCTTCTGATTTTCCCTTATGAAACCCTTATCCCAGATTCTCCGTGAATTGATGTAAATGCATCAGATCAATGTAAATGCTGCTAGAAGCTATGATCAAACAGATAAACTTGTGGTGGATCTAGCTGTCATATGGCCACAAGAGAAGTCACGTTGGTGAGCTGATCCAATGGAAAACTAATCAAGTTGTTGTAAAAAAGCTAAAGAAACCCCCCCAAACAAACAACAAAGAAACCACACCATTTCTTAAGTGCTTTTTATCTGATTTCATGATGGTTAGGTCTGACTTAAGGAAAAAAGTGTGTGCCCAAGGGAGCAGAAAGATCAGGGACAGTAATCTCTAGCAGTTAGCCTTGCCCTTATATTTGGATGTAAAATGTTACCCTTAGGCACTTGTTCTTTTGGAGAACCAGCTCTGTCAGGAGGCTGTAATTTGTGATCTGTGAAAAGTGGACTTTATTCTAAGGAATGCAAACACATGGAGAAAGACAACTTTAATGTTGTTTTGATGTTAAGTTTGAGATGGGCTTGAGATTTCTACTCATTACTTCAGTTACTTCATTTTTGTCAAGACTAAGCAAAAGGCAGTTTTAAGGTCTGCTTCAGTGATGTGTTAACTATGATTAGAGGACGTGTTCAGAGATAAGCCTATATCTATTTCAAATATTGCACGATATGAGTGGTGTGGTTTCAGTAGTAATGGAAGCTGAAAAGGTCTGCTGGAAACTGCCGCTTTTTAACTTTATGGGTAAAAAAAAAAAAGTGAATTAGGTTAACAAGCTGGCTGTTGAAACCTGAATGAAGCAGTTTATTTTGATATTTTCAGAGCTGTTGGTCTAGGAAAGACCTTGGGTTGGATAACCTAACCTTTTTGCTACCCCTTTGTTCAAAGGAGCTTCTTATTTGTGCTGAATCTCACACAGGAATTGCCCCCTAAAGAGAAGAGCTTGAGATCTCTCAGTATTAATTTCTGTATCTTTTTATAAGTCTACCAGTTATTTTATTGAAGTAGATTGACTGCTGTTGAATAAAAAGCTAAAAGAATACTGCACTTTTGAAATGTGTGTCCTGATTGTTGATACAATGAAATCAAGAGCACTGCAGAAGGAAATTTTATGTTATTTAGCCTGTCTCTTGATTTACTCTTTTCCTTCAATGCAGGGTAATGCTTTCTTGAAAAATTGGATGGGTAGATTTTCAGTGACGACATACTATTTCAAAACATATTTAAGAATTTAGGAAAAAAGTAGTTCTATTTAGTTGTAACTTAAACTTGTGTCTTGTTTCTTCAGGGTCATGATGAAGAAGCTGTTGTGGATATGGGCAAAATCAGCTCTACTATCAATACAAATTTTGAGAAAGAAGAACTAGAGAGTAAGTTTGTGGTGGTTTTGTGTTTGCTTAACATGCATTTTTTGCCTAGGGTTAAAAGATGAATATTCCTTGCTAAAAGGAATCAAAATTTTATGGCTGTCATGAAATTCTGGGAGTTAAACTGGTGAAAGGCAGAGGTGACCTGTCCTGTTTTGTCTCTGTGCATGCTGGTAATCTGTCCCAAAAAAATAAAATAATTATTGAAGCTTTCCAAGGGAAGCTTGCTTCTTAGACTTAGGTTTGAAAAAATTATTCCTGTTGGTAAGTAATTTTCCAGCATGAATGATGTCACGTTCTGCAGAATTAAAAGTCAGGAAACAGGGGTCATGAGGGAGATGTTTGTTTTCTTTTCTGAAAGTTAAGTATCCTTGTGATTGTGGTCATGCACTTCAAATACTGAGAGTCTGAACAGACATGTAACAGTCCTTCTGGTTCCATAGTAAACTGTATGTTCCACAATCTGCTGTCAGTAAAACATTATGGTAGTCTTCATTATTTGACTCGGGATCCCACACTTAGCAATAAAAATAGCAATGATTTAGTTCCATGTAGCATAATGTAAAATCAGATATTTTGTCTAAGACATGACTTTTTTTCATACTTGAAAACAAATTAGTTTGGGATGAGGATTCATGGATGCTACTTAATGAACAAGGAAAAGACTAGGGAGATCCAGTGTTAGAATCTTCATTATTTACCTTTCTCATGGAATGCTCTGAAACTTAATTAACATTTGCAGAATGCCGGAAGGCAGTAGATTCACTGAGTTGTACTGACTCTTACTGCTTCAGCACACTGGAAAGCCATAATGGCAGCAGTTTCTGGTGAAGAAAAGTTGATTTAGGTTGCTGTGACATTTTTCTCATAGTGGTGGTATAACAGGAGACAGTTTAGAGTGATTGAAGTTGTTTGCTGCTGTTGCAGTCACACTCTTGATCTGTTCCCTTCATTCTGTTACTTTTTCCTGTCTTGTGCTAATACTTCTGTTGGCCTGACCAAACCAGAAGCCCAGCTAGGTCTGTTAAGCCATTGGAAAATTTAACAGTCTGACAGAGGAAGATGGTCAAGGTCTCAGCTGTTGAGCACCTGAAATGCCACACAGATGGATGTGTGCCAGAGCTGAGCAGAGGATGGAAGCGTGGATGTGAGGCTGAGAAATGCAGCAGTGGAGGTTGTGACAATGCTGGTTTGGATGGGGTTCTACTGTAGGGAAACCACTGCCTTGGCTGTTTCTGCAGTTGAATCTTCAGTGGAGATTTAAGGTGTCTGCTGTTTAGTTTCTTTCTTTTCCTTTTCTTGGGAGATGACCAAGAAAAAGCATGTGTATGTTTTGCAGGGAGGCAGGGGTTAAGGGGAAGCAGGCATCCAGCTGGAGTAGTGTTCGCAGCAGCCTTAGCAGCTGTAATACCTCGACCACAAAGAATGACATGGGAATATGCAGCCAGATCACTTCTCCGTCTCTTGCAGAGCACATTCCAGCTCGCAGAGCACTGCAGTTAATCAAGATACTGGGTGGGAAGGCAGGGGACTCAGACTGCTTTGAGGCAATTTAAGCGCTTGGATGACTGCTATGGAAAATAGCCCTGTCTTACGCACAGCGGAAGAGTAAATCAAGGTGAAATGTAGACGGCTGTCCGATGGACAGCGTAAGCGCTTTTGAAAGGAGGAGTTGAGATCTCACTGTCCTCACCTTGCTCTTAGCCATGCAGCCTTATCTTTTCTTTCACTCCCTCACTCACTTTGGAGTGGCCCTCTGTTTGTGTTTCAGTGCTGGGGGCTGCCTATACAGAGGTTTAACGAACAACTAATAAGAAGTATCTGACAAGAAAAATGTTTTCCAGTAGTATGATCACATATGTGAAGCTGTATATAGGCACACATTTTCTCACATAAATAGGAATTATTCTTGGACTTCACATATATTTTTTAGTATCTTGTACATTTGTAAGAATTAAATTTTTTGTTGGTAGAATGGGGCAAGGGAGGGGCCCCATATCAAAGTGAAAACTGTTCTAAAGTAAGAACAAAACGTTTTTTCTTTCCTTTATGAAAGAGAAAAGGGTATGTAAGTGTGATTGTTCAACTTATATAGTTACCTTCTAAGAGATTCTTCAAATTCAGGGTGTTCTAGAGGATAAATTTATGTGAATTTATAGCTCTGTTTAAGAGTTCATTATTTATAAGCTATTATGATAAAAGTAGGTTTGTGGAATTTTTAGGTTTTGTTTTTAATTCTGGTATCAAAATACTACAAGGGGAGAAATGGAATTGTTGGCTGCAAGCAATAAAACAATTCCAACTAGCATTATTTTTCATTTCTGACACAAATATTTTCTTGTAGGCTTGGGAAGCCCTGTACTAAAGCATTGGGCATTGGAAGCATTTTAAGATTTTAAACTGTTTCAGTCTAGTCTTTCAATATGTATTTCTGGTGACTTGAAAAGGAGTTCTAGGAATTTTGAACCTTTACAGAAGTGTTCATCGATGTATTTTCAAATAGAGTCAGCAAGCAGTGAATTGAGTTTGGCTCTGCTGTGAAGCACCACACTTTTTAGAGCCCACATGGACAGGTGATACTTAACCTCTTTAAAGCATGTGCAAACTAAGGTTGATAGGTTTGATGCAGTAGAAGACATAATTTTGCTATTAATACTAAAGGGAAGGTTTCTTGGTGTTGTCAGTATTGAATACTTGTATTTTCTGGAAATTTTGTGACGAAATATTAATGGAAAGAGAAACAAATGCTAAAGGGGAAAATAGATCTTGGAGCTTCTGAAGCTCTGCATTCTATTTATGGTGGCTGGCAGAGTGTGTTACCTGTCTGGAGTGACAGTGTTTAGGTTAGAAAGGTTAGGCACAGGCTGCTTGTTTCTTAACACTCTTCCCATAAAAGAGGAGTGGTTAGAGATGGTAAACTGCAATTGTGGGCAGACTGTGTGTGTGCTAAATAAAGGTGCTGTACTTTACTGAAGCTGTAAGGCCTTGTTTTGAATTAACAAATGTCAGTTTACAGAAGAGCTAGAAAAAGGAATAACATCTTAAAAAAAACCTTTTTAAGTTCACCTAATGTTCTTAACTTGATGCCAGGCTCTTTGAGGTGCAGTGAATGAGAGTAATAACAAAGTAAGCCAGGAGTTGGAAATAAGGCAAGAATATTAATGGCAAAGGTATTTCATGTGATCTGTTAAAGGTATTTTCTGTCAAATGAGGTTTAAGGAAAGCTTTCCTAAACTTGGGTTAAGATGTCTGGCTTGATACTACCAGGATGTGTCTTTTAAAATGTGTAGCTACTTTTCAACCTTGGTTTGAGGATACATTTACTAGATACAGTTTAAGGGAAAAGGGATACATTCTGTTACTCTTAGAAGGCATAGCAAAGATAAGGAGTTTCCACATAACAGAGGTTTCGTTCCAGAAGGGATCTTGAGGTTAGGAATGTGTGTCTTGGTAGACTAGTTTTCTGTGGCATAAATCCAAGCACCAGCTTTCAACAGTTAAGATGGTTTAATAGCTATCTACTCTCACATTATCTTGTGGCAGGTGTAAGTAATGTTTACATTTTAAGTGACCCTGTTATCTCTTATACCTTGATGAGCCTTAATTTTTATTTAAGAAAAGAACTGTGGCTTTCACTTAATCTTAGTTGACAAGGACAAGTAATCAAATAATTCTGTATTTTTTCTTCCCTTAGGCGAATATTGTGTATCTAAGTAGAAAACTTGCTGTACAAGTGCTTTGCAATTTGAAGCTTTTTAAAAGTGTTTGACATAAACTGTGTCCTAATGGTTTTTCCCAAGCTTCTTTTATTTAAGAGAACAATATGTAATGTTTTTGTTCTGACTGCATCAGAAATTTTATCAAAAGCCAGCTAACTGCTGACTACAATAGTTTTATAATCTGAAACACACATAAAATTATTATTAAAGTAATATGATTATAAAGGTGAAGTTGTACCAAACAATGCGAACCAAAACTTAAAACTTCCAGTAAACTTGATAGTCCCAGATCACTCAAATATGAAATTATTGAGATGAGGCAGAAGATATTACTTGATTCTGCAGCCTTGATTACTTCTTGATGATTTTTCTTGATGATTTACCTTTTTTAATCCCTTAAAAACCAGTTGTTCCAAAAATTGACTAAACTTTTGCCTTGTTGGATATTAGAACTATTTCTGAATGGATGATTTCTCTATTTGCAGTTCACTGAAAGCTAGGGTTTCATAGCAGTTTAAGCTTTTAAATATACCTCTTTTTTATTTACAAAATAAATAAAAGGAGAGAGTTTGAGTTTTTCTCAGGAATGGGTAACACTTCTGTGAAGCAAGAATCCTTCTCTAAATATCAATAGATGCATTTGGCAAACCAATCCATTTAAGCAGTTTTATAAAAGATGGGTGTGATCAAATCTGTAATGACAATGTATTTGTGACCCATTGATCAAGTCAGAAAATTTTCATTTCAAAAGTTCCTTATGAAATATTTAACCAGAACAGTGTTAAGAATGTGGAAGCCTTTTGTCTTTACCAGGGGGGATGGGAGCTAATGATCTTTAAGATCTGTTGCAACCCAAACCTTTCTGTGGTTTTATGTTGTGTTTAGTGGGCAAAAGACTAGTCTTGAATGTTAATGGTACCTCCACCTGAATTGCTTGTTTCTAGGTTTTCTGTCCTCCAGCAGAAACAACTCTTTGAAATTACCTTGTATGTGTATCCTTCTTGCTGAGCTCTGCTGCAGAGACAGGCAGGACCAAGGATCCTCAGCTCAGATAAGGCGTGGGGCCCAGCTCTGCTCTGGCTTGGCTGTGCAGTGCAGGGACGGCTTGTCCTCCCTCCCATGGGTACCAAGGGCTGGCTCCTTTCCCAGGTGAGGAAGATTGGTGCTGGCAGTGAGCCACAGGTGGAAGTCTGTGCCAGGATCCCTGTGTGGCACTGCCACCCAGCAGTAAACTTTTCCTGTTACTGTTCCTACCTGCATGTCTCATGTAGTTGCTGATAATGCCTTCTTGAATACCGTCGATTGTGTCTAATAGAAGTGTTCAGTGCATTCTTCTCTATGACTGCCCCTACAAACTCATTTGGTTTTAAGTCAGAAAAAAGTCACTTCTGTGTGTAATGAGAAATCTGGCATTTGCTGGTTTTGGCAGCATAATATGCCAGTCTTTGTTGTGTAGTGAGAACACTCCTCCTGAGCGCTTTACCCTATGCTATGCTAACTACGGTTTGGGATTGTGCTTCTCAGTTTTATCAGTTCAAGTATAAAGAGTGTATTCTCAGATAGATCTAATTGCTAGGAGCAGCAGGAGATTTCAGAGCACAGCCTAGGATGTGTAATGGATTCTAAAATATGCTGTACTGTGGAGAACCTTTGGGTTCCAGTCATGGCATGCAGCTATCCTGTGAAAGAATTTTCTTTATTTCTTTCTACAGGTTCAATTAGAAAATTTTATCTCAAATGTTTAATTCTGAGAGAAAGAGAAAGCTTTTGTTAAATAGTTCCTTTAACAAGAAGAATGCTTGGTAATTAAAGGACTTCTTAGCAGCCAGTTCATGCGTGGAAGACCAAGATTATATTAAATAATTTTATATTCGCTTTTGATACATTAATTCCATAGAAAATAATTTGACTCTTCCTTGGGAATGTGCATGATAAGTTTATAAAATAAGTGAAAAATGCTCTTTGTTCTGAAATATTTAGTTTCTTTCTTATGCCAGGAACTTCATTATCAATACTAATTTGTGCATTTAATTGCATCCTTCAGGAATAGGCCATTGTTTTTAATTGAAAATTAGCATAGGAGAAGTATTTTTGTGAATTAATGACTTGAGTGATTTTTCATTATAAATAAACAAGAGGGTGTGTGTGTGTGTGTGTGTGTAGAGGCATCATTCTTGTTCCTTAAGTTTTACCAGAATCAAGAATATTTGGAGAAGTCCTATGGGCTGTGAAATTTTTAAGGGCAAGAAAAGACAGTTTTGTTCTCAGTCTTACTTCTTCCATTCACCTACTTTTTACCATTTTTGTGCTTCTACCTTCAGAGCAGTCTTGTGACAGAAAAGGTCACAACAAGTTGTGCTCGTAGATTGCGTTGAGCTTATTTTTGTGCATTTAACTACTCTCTGTGATGTAAGGGAAATTAATACCAAGGAATGAAATGCTGTGTTCCAGATCTTTCCTACTAGGGTAATGCATTTGGAGATGTGAGTTAAGACATCAGACAGCTGATTTCTTCCCTGTTTTATGATCTTAAGGAATGGATTAGGATCTCTCTTGCAGATACTCTAGTTTTTCCATACTGGAATGCTCCATGCTCGGATGAGGTAGATTATTACATTATTTGATTAAAAAACGCTTCTGTATAAAGTAAATTATCCATTGCCAGATTATTATTTGAAGATTTTCAGAAAAAAACAGTAATTCTTGTCACAAAGTTTTAGTCTTCAGCAGACTTGAGAGTTTATTGAGAAGATGGGGTCACACTGGTGCATTGTGAAAGGGTGAGGGGGATCACACATAAGATGCTATATTGGAAGTGATAGTTGGATATTAGGATTTTTTTTTTCAGGTAGTATGTTGCTGTAGATTGGTATAGGTTGCCTACATAGGCTCTAGAACATATGTTCTTAAAAATACTAAAAGGATGGCTGTCATCTCAACTAAACTGATCAAAACCAGGCTTCAGCTTTGAAGTTGGCTGTGCTTTGAACAAGATTGGACCAGGTAGCTCACCTCCAGGTGGTCCTTACATCCATCATTAACATATGATCGTTCTTAGTTCAAATTTCTAAGTAACAGGCTTTGAGAATCCACATAGATATAAACTTGATTTCCTTTACTTTTTCTCATTAAGATGGAGAACAATGTCCTTCTTTCTATGAAGCTTAAAAGGCATCTAGCCAAAAAAAAAAAGAGAAGGTTCTGTGTTGAATTGTATTTAAAGTCTAGTGACAATCAGGGCACTTTTGTTGATCTCTCTCAGACTTCAGAAGTCTTCTATTACCATTTTCCTAGGAGCTTTGGGGAGAAATCAGGAAACATAGAGCATTTTCTTTTCTGTAAATGTTATAGGACTTTACCCAAACTGACTTTTGGAATGAGACCAACCATGTGATTGGAGATCAACCATGTGATGGAGACACGTTTCAAGTTCCTAACATTTAAGTTTGTTTCATATCTATAAAGGCCTTAAGTACTAAATACTCTCAGTGGATTTGAACAGCTAAGCTTGGATAAAGTCATGTTGGATTAAAAAGAGCAATCATCTCTTAAGCTTTGTATTACTAAATTTAGTATTGGGGCAGTCTACTAATTCTATTGATTATTGGTTTATAGTAATTCTGTAAGAAGCTTTGTTTGAAAGTGGTACTGTGCTACAGACATTTACGTGAATAAAGCTTTGAAGGTGACATATGTACCTCTGGAACTTTTAAACACAATATTCAAGTAAAGGTTGTGCCCCTTTTAAAAATAACACCCAATGCTAGAAACTTGAATTCCAGCCTTTTTAGAGTTAAATTTCTTGCCATAGCTTTCACTGATGATATATTAATTTTGTATTAATTGCCTTTCTTGAAAGTCTGTTTTTTATTTTGTTTAGGTTTGGTTTTTTGGCCAGGCTGAAGGAGATCATAAGTTGTTTCACCCAATTCATTGGGAATGAAGGAAAAAAAATGGGCATGGTTTTGTTTTCATTTTGCTTTTCCTTGTAAATTGTATTTATAAGTAAATCTTTATCTGTCCATCTGCAAACATTATTACTCCTATCTGAATAATGAAACTTAAGGCAACACAGACCTACTCAGTGCAGCTGTCTTACTTTTAAGAAGGCTTCACAGTGCTTTGAGTTAGAATCAAAGTTAAGCTTGTCCAATTTTTATTATGTAGTTTTGTCCCATGTTGGAGTTGAATATGCCCATAACATGTTTTTGGGTAATCATGGCAGTATACTCAACAGCAGTAGTTTCAGATTTTCTAGACAGTAGTTGAAATGTCTTTATTTATGACTGTTTGTGATACCAGAATGAAGGTCCCTTTTCCTAAAAACAGTCAGGCACACTCATAAGCTTCTGTTGGCTGAAGGTAAATTTTTCCTGGTTAGTCTGTTATACTGCCACCCCTACTGCTTGCTCTGAAAAATATTTCAGAGGCTCTTTGTCAACATCAGGTTTTTTCTTAAAGTTATTCTGATAGTATTACATTGGATTGTGATCCATTTTACTTTATAAATGCTGAAAATCATTTGCTCATCAATATTTCATATTAGTCCCATCCATCCCATTAGGATGGATGTAAATTAAATAATAAATCTGCAATACCATTACAGATGTCTGAACACTTTGCATATACAGAAGTGGTTTGAGGAAAGTATTTTTGGTTTACATTTGTCTGCAAGACTGTGTGTATGTGAGGAAATAGTCTCACAGTAGTCACTTCTGGGCAGTGTGGGCCGAAGGGCAGGATAGTAACCCATGGCTGGACTGTTCCCTGTCTCTGTGAGACTCGCGTTTGTTTGGGTAGCAAGAAGGTACTTCCTTTACATACATCTTCCTTTTGGAGTTGAACAGCAGTACCAAATGTTGTAGGTTGTGGACTGACCATCTGGGTTACAAACTTGGCAGTGCCTACTTGGTGTGCTTGAGGCACCTATGAGGCACCTGGACATGATTCTGTGATTCTGTGACAGTAAAAGGCATTTGCTGTGGACGCAGGTTGTTTAAAAATACTGTTCATTGCTTATTTCAGCTCAGCTTTCCCTGGCTTTTACTTGTGTCTTTGCAGCATATCTGCTCTCCTCCAAACTTCTCTATTGGGAAAAAAAGTTCTGTCCAAGTGCAATTAGGTAAAAGGACTTGGACTCCTCGTTTGCTTGTTTCACCTCTCTTCCATGCAGCAGCTTGGTCTTGACTGTGGAAATGGTCACACAATTACAGATACCAGTTTTTGCAATAGCAAGGTATATTGTTTAAGATGGAGATTGTTGGAAAATCTGTGAGGGATTTTTGTCTATTATTTGTGGGAACAGCAAGGGACCAAAATGTGGAAGTCCTTATTTTTCAGGGAGTAAAATCCTGAACAGTTTCAGATTCCTTCGAGGTTGGTTTTTTTTTTTTAGTGCAGTGACCAAAACGCCTCCTTAAAACAGTCTTATTAACAGTATTAAAACAAGCAATTATAGAAAATACTCTGTTACTAGAAGTATGCTAGAGTTTCTCTTAGGAAGAAATAGTTCCTGCAAAAAATCCCATCATTTCGGCAACAAATAGAACTGATAGTTTGATACTTGCTAATTGAATATATAAAATAAAACAGAAACCCTAACAGACATAGTAACAGCACTTGTAGTGAGTGGTGGCTCACTCACTTGCAGCTTTGTGGTGAGTAATGCAGTTACTTTTGAACCTCATGCTTTTGGTTTCCCTATGCATAAGATTATTGTATCATGATGGCATCAGCAACATGACCATTGTTAATGATGCCCCCGATCATATTATATACCAAGTGCAGTGATTTATAGGTGTCACATCGGCATTAAACTCTCTGGGAATTGCGTTGTGCATAGCAGTCGTGGAGGGCAGAGGTCAGCTTGCTGGGCAGGGGCTGGGTAATGTTGGAAGAAACTGACAAAAGACAAGTCTCCCTCTATAAATAGGACTGATGAGTGCTTTGAGAAATTAGTCTCTTTTCCACTCTTACATGGCAACAAGTAGCTTTTAATATGCTTAATTTCAGATTTGCTCATAGTGCCAGTCAGTTGACTCTAATTAAACTAGTGTTGGAAGTGTGTCAAGAATTGGGTCTTGTTATATGAAAAGGAATCTTTGACCAAATTAATTAAATGTTGGATTTACTTGCGTTAATAATGATTTTTGCTTGTATTTTTAGTCATGTAGTGCTGCAAAAATACACAAAACTTCTATAAAGCAGTATCTTTTTGGGCTTAGGGATTCTTTTTTTGGGAAATAAGCTGGACATTTTACCACTTTTTGTTTCTTTAAAGCTCTGTAATCACCAGGAATCTTCAACATCTTTATGTGTGCTGGGCAGACACATAAATATGAGTGTATGTGTAGTCACAATTTCTAGGGCTTGCCTGCATAATGTAAATTTGCTGAATTTGCATTTGTCTGAGAGCTGGAAGACCACTTCCTTTTCCTTTGGTTAATGTCAGTCTTGTGTAATAACTTCAACACTATGAAACAGAGTATTTAGTGTTATAGTTAATTTGTCTCTTCCTGCAATTGTTAGTTGAAATAGGAGTGAAAAGCCTATTGCATATGGTATCTCCATTACAGGAGACATGGTAGTAATATGTTCCCAACAGTCAGTTGATTGATATCTTTTGGTAAGATGTTGATTTTAGTATTGTCTTAATGTGAAAGGTCAAAGGAGAAGCAAGATGCTGAAATGACATGTCTTAAAGAGCAGTATGCATGAATTTGAGGATGTGCTCCTAAATTTATTAAAATGTTCCAGAATAGGGAAAAAACCCACCCCAACATCTCTGGAAGTTATTTGAAGTGGTGACGTATGTTTCAGAATAGAAATTCCTTTTATGTTCCTGATACTGAATTAATGGTGTAATTGAACATCAGTTTCACCTTGATGTGTTATGTGCTACTTGAGGAAATACTGGCAGCTCTTTCAGGGACAGAAAACTACTTGTAGACTCTAAACGAAGGGTGATTTCATTATGAAGTTAGTAAGCTGAACCAGGAGATTATTTTGCTATTCTTACAACTGTCCCGATAGAAATCCCTGGGAAAAAAAGAGGACTAAAATGTAATTTCTCTGCCTTGGCCTTGTGTTTATAAAGTAGCTTCTTTTAAGTGTTACATGTCAAGCTTGTACTTCTGTATTATTGGTTTCACAGCTGGATTCTTAAACTGAATAAGAGTATGACCTAATTTATCAGAGAAATGAGTCTAGCACTAGTTCCTTGACACTCTGGAAGGACAGAAAGGAAATGGTCGTGTTAGTTCACTAAAAGTAATTTTGTCAAGTGCTTTTGGATTGCTGTTTCTTAAACCCCTTGTCTTTAGATACTAAATTTGGGCAGTAGGTAATTTTTTGTTTACTTGTGTCCTTTTAAACTTTCTTGAAAAGGCCACAGAGCTGTGTATATTGGAGTTCACGTCCCACTTGGAAAGTCAGGCCGTCGACGGCATAGACATCGTGGGCACAGGCACCACAGAAGAAAAAAGGAAAAAGAAACTGATAGAGAGGATGGCAGAGAATCTCCATCATATGGTAAGAAGTTTGTTGTGTGTGTTCTTCATGTCTCCTGGAAAGAAACTTGTAGTAGCTATTCTGTGCTTAAATGTTGTTTGTTTTGTGCTATTTCTTTTATTCTCGCTGTAATAAATGTCTTCTTGTGTACCATCAGACAAGGATTTTGTGGTTGTGTTTTATCTAAGTCAGAAGCTGTTGGACTTGGTCCAGGTGTCTGCATGAATGTTCAGCAGCCTGCACTGACTAGGTTAGACTAGAGCTTTGTAATGCTCTCCTGTAGCATGAAAATCTGTATTATTTAAATTAGACACCTTTTTTCAGATTGTGTAGTCGTGTATGCTTCTTCCTCTGATTTTTGAAACTAAGCATGCAGCTGTGAAAAGCAGCATTTGCCATGGTAATTTGATCAATTTTATTTAAATTTGATCTTATTTTATTTAAATATTTACTTCAGCCTTCTTGCTGTCTGTTAGTAAAGGAATTGTACGGCTTCATAAGTTTTTGATTTGGATTACGAACTGCACCCACCCCCCACCCCCCTACCCACCCCGGCCTGCTATCATGAAGAGATGAAAATTTTATCATATCATTCTCTGAAATGAAATTATTTGGCAGTATGCTTAGCAGTTTTTCTTCAAGACCCTATGTCCACTTTTATTCCTAGACTACCATAAATGGGCAAATTACGGTGCAATGTTTGAATTTAAGTGTGGGCACCATGCTGTTCACTATTACCTTTCAATGACTAGCAGCATGTTCTACATGGGGGCCAGTACTTGACACAAAGGAGTTTTCAAATGGAAATGCTTAGACAAATCTTTTACCATTCTCCTACCATTCTTGGTTTCAACCATCTTCAAGGCTTCCCCTCCCAAATACAAATTATTATAATGGACATTATGTTTGTAGAGTCTTGCTGTACAGTTTTCGAAGAAAAAAAGTGATATTAAGTTAAAAGAAATTCACTTCTCTGTTCTGGTTGCTTCTGCGTACTGCATGCTCAGGGTTTGACAGGACTCTGGGCTGTGTTGGTTTTGGGATGCAAACAATCTGCTGTAGCCCTTAACTGGTAATGAATGTTGTTTGCATTCAAGAGCACATTTCAGAATTATCCTACTGGATGATGGTATATGCCATCGTATATACCATCATCCAGTAGGATAAAAATAAGAATGCTAAAGCAAAACTCAATTTGGAATGAACTTTGTTAGTAATTCAGATCTTATGTTTAAATCTAAAAGGCAATCTTCCTTCTAGTAGAAACCTACAGTTGTATATTCATATCTAACAGTGAGAGTGATGTTTCAGTGTACAAAGTTAAGATTTTTAAAATTTGAGAAAATTAAAAAATTAAAATTGAGATTTACCTGGATTTTCCGTCTCTGACCTTCCTTGAGATGACATTGTAATTAGTACATTATTGAACCCTTGTAATACGAAAATTCACTTGAATTGAAACAAAATCTTTGTATAAATATTAGAAGTATTTCTAAAATCATGTGGTTTCATTGCTGGTTTTTTTAGAGTTTTGCTCATATTAATTGAAATCCAGTACTTGATCAATAAGGATAGTTTAATTTTCTAGCAAGTTATTGAGCCTGTTCCACTGGACATTATACTATGAGAAGTTAAAATATTTCCTGGACCATTCAGCTACATAGTTTTCTACTTTCCTATGCTAATTTATACGTAGTGCTCCAACCATGCAATGAAAAACTTTTGTCCTACATAAATAGCAACAGACTACAGAAAAATCTGCTGCTCTAACAGTGTCTGCCTGGCTACTCACTGATGACTGTCTTGAGCTATTGCTTGGGCAGCTGATCTGTAAGTAAGGCTGCTTGTTTCCATCAGCCTTTTTGTTTTAAAACTTTTTCTTCTTTAGTGTCTTCTGTTGTGATGGTATTATTTTGTTCTCAAAATGAAAACAAGGTTTCTAGTGTTTTGGTATATTAATTTCTATTTTTTTAAAACTAAATTTGCTGTTGATATTAATTTTCATATTGGTCATCTATAGAAGAGCCAAAAATAGTTGATAAATTTTCATAAACATGGATTTCCAGGTGTTTTGTTTTCAGAAACAATGCAAAATTTTCAGAGAACCTTCTTTTAAAGACATGTATATGTTTCTTTTGTTCCTCTTCCCTGTTAAAGAGGATGTTGTCCTGCATATTTCTAGCTGAGGGCAGGAGAGTTACCATTATGTAGTGTTTCTTGTTTAATAGAAGTATGAATTCTTCTAGTTACTCAGCTTCTCCTTTTCTTCAAGACACACCATCCCAGCGAGTGCAGTTTATCTTGGGTACTGAAGATGATGATGAACACATTCCTCATGATCTCTTCACTGAAATGGATGAACTTTGCTTCAGGGATGGAGAAGAATATGAATGGAGAGAAACTGCTAGGTATGTTTGGAGTAGATTGTTTCAGGGTATATCTTATAGTAATTATATTTCAAAGAATTGCAAACCAGGTTTCACTTAGAATCTTCACTATCTATAGGAGCTGTTTACTCCATTTATGCACAGCAACCCAAAACTTTAGTTCTTCTTGTCCAACTCTGAAAGAATCAATATTGTTTTCAAGTGACCCTCAGTCTTTCTGGTGATGTGTTTTCTTCCCTCAAACTGATCATACCAAACATTTTGAAAGGTAGGAGTATGCCAAGTTATAAATAGGGGTGTTTGTCCATGGAGTCTGGTATTTGCAATGTCAGAAGTCTGTGATTGCCATATTATTGCCAATATATTGGTATAATTTTTTTCTCAAACATAAAGAAAATTGGGTATTATGTTTTTTCTTGGGTAGTATTTGATTAGTCTTTGGCAAATTGCATGCCTGAACATTACAGGATGCCTTGATGACCCTTAATGATATAGTTGCTTCCTTCTATATATGCATTGTGATGAATTCTTCTGCATTGAGTACTTCCAGCTACCTTGTTGCATGTTAACTTTTGTAGAAACTCAATTTGCATAATGCCTGTGAGTGGGAATCCAGATCAGTTTATAGTTTCACATGTTAATATTGCCTAGTTCTTAAATGTCTGACTTAGCAGCCTTAGGAGGCTTGAATAGGCTATATGGTATGTTTCAGACAGCTTTCTAATTCTAAAATACTAATGAAATCAAGATGCAAATCAGGTAATAAGGCAGACTGCAATATTCTTCACAAAAACATGTGAATATACAGGTATTGGTCAAGCCAAAAGAAACAAAATGGGTAAAAACTAAAACAGTTGAGTGTGGTTATTAAGGCCTGATAAAAATGTTATCAGTTGGGCTGTCTGAGAAAATGAAAGCTGGTATGATTTCATGGGATTTTCTGTTCTGTGTCATGCTTAAGCCACATGGAAGAGTGGGATTGCTTGCCAAATTTTCCTTCCAGGAGGAACATAAATGTGTCCATATGAATGCATTTCAGGTGGCTGAAGTTTGAAGAGGATGTTGAAGATGGCGGTGATCGATGGAGCAAGCCTTACGTAGCAACTCTGTCTCTGCACAGTCTCTTTGAACTGCGGAGCTGTATTCTTAATGGGACGGTCATGTTGGACATGAGAGCAAACACACTTGATGAGATAGCAGGTTGCAGCAAAAATTTTTAAAAATCTTTTATTGCTAAATTTTGATCTGTAACTTGAGGTGGTTTTGGTGATGTCTATGTTCTTGAAAATACTGTGTTGAAGAAACAGGTATGTGCATGCTTGCTGCACTTTTCTTGCTCTGGTTGAGAGGAGCTGGTCCTACAAATGTCACTTAGAAAACATGACACTGGATGAGTAGGAGCTCCTTAGTATGTACTTTAGGATGAGGCCCAGAACTTGCCTTTGTGTTCTAATCCCTTAATGTGTTCTCTGTCTTTGTTTCTACAGATGAATTGTAAATATCTGCCAGAACATTTTAGGAGTTATTTATGCACTTTAGTACCATAATTATTAATCATATTTTGGCTGATGTTAACTTGATGCCATTAGTGCAGTTGGTTGTTGCACATCTGGTATTTTTTTCACCTTCATAAGAGGTGAGCAGAAATAAATGCTGTACATGTTGTTTGACCTACTGTGTTGAGTTTCCTCACTAATCACATGGTCATTTTGGATACAATACAGGTAGCTTTGAAGACTTTCATACATATATATGTATATAAAAAAGATACTGATACATGCACATATATATACATTATATATATCTGCTTGTTCTAAATGCCTTTGAATTAGTTCTACGTAATTTTCCTGGTATGTCTTGCTGCAGGTACCACACAGTGGAATGCCTTCTCAGGAGTCATGTTAGACTTAGGGTTGACCAACATGTGTGTGAAGGACAAGGTGTTTTGGCCTTAAAAACTTTGGCAGTACTTGAAATGTTTTCTTGTTTTGAAATCCATGAAATTCGCTCAGGAAATTGGTATTCCCTTCCTATTTTTCTGATTTACTGAGCAAGAGTGTTCAACACATCATTTACAAATGTAATGTTTTGGTTTATAATTTTATTTTTAGTAATTGAATTTAGCGATAATCTTAATACATATGAAAAGTAGGTGCGTAATTCCATGTAACCAGCACTCTGAGCAGCGGGTACTTTAGTTGGAATTAGGATGCCTTAAGAGATTGTGTGAATTTGTTTCAAGTTAATTTTAGGTGCCATTGTGAAGCTTGTGAGTTAGCAGTGCTTGGTATACAAATGTATTGTCTTGTTTCCAGGAGCCAGGATTAACCCAGTAGGTAATATTGTTTCTTACTCATACAGGAGAGAGAGGGTGGCAGGTTTCTTTTGAGAACCTGTAACAAGTGGCTGTGTGTTACCAGTGATCTCAGGAAGAAGCTGCACTGTACTGACAGACACTTCACTGCATGTTGTTCTGTTAGTAAAGACAGAGCCCTACTCTGAGCCCTGACATTTTTCATTGTGAGAAGTTCTGTGCAATTTCAGTTTAACAATGCAGTTAAGTCTTGATACATTATTAAAGCTGGGAAAAAATATTTAAAAATTTGTCACATAGGTTTGTGTTGCTCTGTGCAGGTTGAGGCATTTTATGAATTTATTTTATTTTTTTATTAGTTAAAAACAAATGGACGCCTAAGAAACCACAGTAGATGTTTTCCCTGATGTGTAGGCTTTCTTTCCTTGTGTGAGCATACTAATGAGATGCCCTTTAGAGACTTGATGTTGACAGATGAGTAGTTAGTTTTAGATGATATACCTATATTTTGTTTCAAACTTCCTCTTCTAAAGCATGTGAATCACATGACGTTCAGTAGAGAATCTCAGTAGAGCATCTGAAGATGACAGGAGTTGTGTAATTAATCTCATTCTATAGCAACTTTCACTTTTATATAGTTGTATATTCTTTTAAAAGTAGGAAACACTAGGTTAAGACTGTCATAAGTCTGTTTTCCATTGTGTTTGTCTCTGTGTACTCACTCCTAGTGTAGGTTTGTTTGTAGACTACAAGAAATACTTTTTTTGGAAAATGAGTTTCCATTGAAAGGTGAAGTAAATGGCTATAAATTATAAGGTACTAAATAATTTATTCCTTGAAATGATGCTACTAATAAATACTCTCTTGGGTATTCATGTTGTGCTTTTCTTATTCTCACATTTGCTTGTTTAGTGACATCTTTGAAAACTTCCTGTGGATTCTTGAAGATAGTTTTGCTAAAGAGAAGACTTTTCTTTTAAATAGATTTTGATTTTCTTTTATTATTTGATGTAACTACAGTGCTTGATTTAGGTGAAAGAGAGATTTGATAGCTACCTATATAATTTTCTTCTTTCTTCTTTTGTTATTATTATGTAGATATGGTTTTGGACAGCATGATTGCCTCTGGCCAGCTGGATGGATCCATGAGAGAGAATGTGAGAGAGGCTCTGCTAAAGAGGCACCATCATCAGAATGAGAAGAAATTCAGCAGTCGGATTCCTCTAGTTCGGTCTTTCGCAGATATAGGCAAGAAACATTCTGACCCTCACTTGCTTGAACGAAATGGTGAGATAAGTTGTAGCATCCAGTTCATACTAACCCAGTAAATGATGTTCTCACTGGGAGAGGAAGGAAAGGTCAGCTGGTAATAACAGATAAGTGTTTCCCTCTTGATGAGCAAAGAACTAACAATAAGAGTGTGTGTGATGTGTAGCTGTGGATGATATTTTTTCATTTACTCAAATATTCTACTCCTGCCTGTATGCCATAGCATGCATTATTATTTTGAAGTATAGTAGTAGACCTACATTGATCCTAGCATATTTTTGGTATGTGCTTAAGTAAAATGTGCGATGTTTGAGGAATTTCAGCATTGGGGCATAACTTATACATGTGTCAGATGGATCCTACATGCTTTTACAGTCTTTGCACAAGAGATTTAGTGATCATGAATTCAGTGATGCTGACAATTACTGTGTTTTAACCCAGTGTTATGTTCATTTGACAAGAAGTTTGCTATGCCAATAGTGAAGGTAGTACTGTTAGCTAGGACATTGTTTATTTTTATCTTGTTTTGTAGAGAAGGGTCTAATGAGAGCAAAAATCCCAAGAGAGGTATTAGCAGTGTGCTTAGAAGCTGCACCACATCTTTTTTGATCCAGTTCCTGAAAATTTATTCTAGACATCCGGTCCCAAATTGCAAATAGCAATATGTACTACAGAGCAGCTTACTTGTATTCTTGTGTTTTTATGGGGCCTCTATTTTCATCTCTGTTCTTTGTTTTCTATTGCTTTGCATTAAGTAAGACACATAGAATTTCAAATGAATTTTTTTACTCTGGTGAAAATTCTGATTTTATAAGTCAGTCCTTGAAGTGAACTTCCTTTTCTGTCTCAAAAGATGCCTCATTGCTTAGAAGATTTGTCACTTAGTTAAGTGCTTGTTAAGAGCTACATATGCTGGAATATTCTCCATTGAATGCCTGAGCTTGCTGATAGTTTTTGTTAGCCAGTGAATATATGCTTAAATATTTCTTGAATAGTTTCAGATTGATTTTTTTCAAGAATGAAAATGCAGCTAATTTATCTAAGAGCATAATGTCTTCTGTAACTCCTGACTTTCATGTTTTGTTCAGCAAACATGAAAATTTCATACACACAGACTTGGTTTTGCCCATCCTTGAACACCTGTATCCCCAGGTATATTCTGCTAATTTGAGATCTCTTTCTTGTCAGTTACCTTTCATGTATCACTTCCATTTTTTAGGGCATTTTATTCTTAATGCTCTTTTTTACAAGAGATTATGGGATATGTGCTGAAACAAGAAACCAGTATAATATGATGAACTCCTTGTCAGCATATACTGATTTACTTTTCTTTTTATTATCCTTTGGTAATGCTCTAATAAGCTGGTAAACCAAACATGTATATGTGCATGTTAGTTCTTAGGCTCATCGGGGGTGTGTGTGTTTTAGGACACCTCATGTTTGCGATTTATCACAGGTATACTTATGGAAGTTAGGTATTACTGTAGTGATTATTATAGGCAACTATTATAGCCAGCAAATAGGACTCCATTGGTCCTATTTTCTTTACTGCTCTGCAGTTTTGATGTTTTAATAGTTGAGTTTTGAGGCTTTTGTTCTTAAATCAGGTTTCTATCTGTAGGATCCACTCTTTCATTGTTTGGGGGAAGGGGAATGTATGTGACCTTTACCTAGGCATGCTTTCTGCACCTTCTTCTTGTTAATTGTTCTGGGGTTGTTCAACTTACTGGTCTCTCTAGTGCTTGGTATAAATGTGAGAATAAATGTATCTAGTTTGCTGTTTTGTTGCTTGGTGGCATGGTACATGAAACAGGCATGTTTTGGATTTCAGGGACTGTAGCAGAAGTTATCAGTAATGTTTTCAAGGAGACTGGTCATCCCAGGAAAAGTGTTTGTGGCAAATGGGAGAAATGGTATCACTAGACCTTTTAATGGAAGCACTAATATGAGCATAAACAGTCTCTCTTCCTGCTTAAGGAAGAACTGAAATCCATTACAAACTCCAGTCTGAAGGAGCCATCACAAGACTATGTTCTCTTCATATGAAATTAGTGGGACATGGAAACTAGAGCAACAAAAGTAACAAGGGATTTTGGAGAGATGTTTGGTTGTAGGCATATGAGGCTACTGGTAAGTCACAGCAAGAGGATATGGAGAAGGGGCTGTGTATCTCATTTTTGTGCCCTCTTCAAAAATATCCATTAGACTACAGCTGCCTGGGAAAATTCTCAGTAAAACAAGACTTTTATTGGAAGACAGTTGCCTTTAACACATTTAGATATGTTTGGTCATGATCACTTTTTAAAAATTAATGATTCTTCATATATAATGGATAGAGTTAACTGAAGTCCTGTAATGTTTTGGCTGCTAATGATTTTTTAGTTTATTTTGTGGATGGATTAACAGTAGCTGCTGTGCAATTTGTGATAAGGAATTCTAGAAAAATTGAAGAGTCAGTTTCAAGAGATAAAATTTTTTTTGTTAACAAATCTTACTCTGACTTAAGATAATATCTTCTCCCTCAGATCTTTGGCCTTCTAATTAGTACTCCTCGGTAATTTCTGACTTTCCTAATGTCTGATATCAGATTTGCTCTTACCTCTTACCTTCCTTGCATGAGTATGACACTTCGGCCCGCAAAACTTGCAATTTACTATGTAAATTGTTAATGCCTATTTGTATCTGTGTGGGTTTGTTTTGTTTTGTTTTAATTTAATATAATCGATCCTTTTTGTAAGCCTCATGGTGTTCCGTTTGTTTTATCTCAGGGGAAGGCCTTTCAGCCTCCCGCCACTCTTTGCGAACAGGTCTCTCTGCCTCAAATCTTTCCCTGAGAGGAGACAGCCGTTTGTCGGTTCTTCTCAGTTACCTTCTTCCTTCTTCAAGAGCTGGGACCCCGGCAGCCTCAAGGTGTACAACCCCCGTAACCACCCCTCAAAACACACCACCCTCCAGCCCTACCTGCAGGCTCCCGCCAACCACAAGTGCCCAGCCAAGCCCGCTTCAGGGCAAGGAATTGCTGGTGTCACCTGCCAGCGATGATATTCCTTCAGTAGTAATCCACCCACCTGAGGAGGACTTAGAAGTGCAGGAAAGCCAGGAAAAGAAGAAAGAGGAAAATATTGGCAAAACACCAGGCAACTATTGAAATTTAAGCTGTCCATGTGTGATGCTCTCTGCATCTGGATCACTTGCATTGCAATGTTTTTGGCACAAAGAAATATGATAACTGTTACCTCTGCCTGCATGTTTATTTCTTCTCAGTTGTGACTGTCTTCTTGTTTGGCATTTTTAACTTTTTAGCTTTTAACTAAACAAGCAAAAAATTCTTTAATTAACATTCATTTGTGTAATTAAAAAGGAATATGGTTTTAAAAATCTAATATATAAGCAAAATGTCAAAAATGGTGGCCTTTTCCTTTCACTCACCTACAGTCCATAGCAGGTTTTGCTTTGGTTTTGTCAATGGTTGAGTTAATGTTTTAAACCAGTGAGATAGGTGCAGCTGAAACCATGGTAAAATATTAGAGGTGAATATAAAAAGAATTGGGAAGGATACAATTATCATCGGCATTCATAGTTTAGTTGTATCATGAAGACTTCAAGCAGTTTTATTTTTGCTTTTGTGCTTTTTAAAACCATGACTGTTGAAACCAGCAGTAGTTAACTGATGAAATTGTCAGATTCAGTTCACCTGCAGCAGTTTCCAGATAGTTCTCCATTAGTGCACTGCTTTAGCATCAGACACTCCATTAGCGTTTTGTTGTGTTTGGTATGCAGAATTGGAGACAGTAGCTAGGAGCTTGTAACGTAGGCCGGAGCTCAGCAATTTATTATTTTGTTATCTGCAAAGCTGTTCTTTATGTGAAAAAAGGTATATAGGTTTATAGATAAGTAGAAAGAAACTGTAAGAACTTCCATCCTTTCTTGAAATGTTTTTAGTAAAGGTTTCATAACTTGTGCATTCTGCATACGTACTGTTATACTTGCTTTACTTTTGCAAAATTACCATCTATTTAGAAACTTCACAGTTCTTGGCAGACTGTGTTTTTAAGGGGGGATCATCTTTCTTTTTGGTCTTCAGGCTGTTCCTCCCCTTCCTAGAAATCTGTCTTGCCAAAATCTAGCTTGTAGGTTTGACTGCTTTAGGCCTGTGTGTGTTTGGAGTGGGAGGCTGATGTCCCTCAGTTCTCCCATTAGTTGGGGCTTTGCTTGGTTTCTTCCTCACTTGTTTAATAAATATGAGCACACTGTTACATATAGCAGTGAAAATATGCTGAGAAGAAAGGAGGCTGTGGTTATCTGCCTTTTCACATTGGCAGCCAAGTCGCTGAAAAGGAAAGAAACTACATCATAGTTTCTTATCTTCAGTTGAAGTATAGAGGCCTCATCATTACTTAAATTCAGAAAAGCAAACACAAATCTCTTTTTCTGAATTCCTTATGGGAAATTAAGAGAATTCACATGATGATAATTCTGTCACAGGTCATCTTCCAAATGTGCTTAGAAATCAGTAGTAAAATAATAGCTGTAATTGTTTTTCCAGTTCTCATTTCTCTGACAGGAATGACAGCATGCCAGACACAAGATCTTTAGAATCCAAGGGAAGGCAAATAAATGAAGCTCAAGTACATGATGCTATTATTATCATCATCACTATTAAGGCTTTCTACTAGAATCTCCAAGTCATGTTCAAGTCACTTTTGTTCCTCATGCAGATGTTTCTCATTAAAAAAAAAATCTGAAAGGGATGATTTCCCAGTTAATCCATAAGTCTCTCCAGAGAATGATAAACACTAACAGTGAAGATATTTTTGTTTTCTGGGGTTTCCTCCCCCTTTTTTAGTTCATGAAATCATCTGACCACAGAAAGACACGTTTTTTGCTTAGATTTGCTTTTGAAGACATTCTCAGACTATGACTTCAGGACTGCAGCTGGACCAATCTTTGTCTTGGGAGACAAGAGTCAAAAGAAAACCCTGACAACAAAGTCAACTTCCTGGTATTAATTAAGGGAAAAAAACCCCAAATCTTCCTGATCCATTTCACTAGGTTATGGTCTGGATTACCTCTCTAGTAATTCAGAATATTGCAGTCTGAATACATTTTACACATCTGTATGATTGAATTTGGTTTGCCTCCTGTGAGCATGAGGAGCTGAGTTCATTTTCTAATAGGTGACTTTTTTCTGTTTACATTCCTCTGTCATTTTCCTTGTGTTATTCAGACTTTTATTTTTTAGTTTTCATAAATAGCTGGAAGGTTACTAAACTTAATGTGAGTTACTGTAAAAGGAGGGAAAAGAGGCACACCTTTGGTCTACCACTTAATTTTAATCAGCCAGTCATCAGTTCATAGTAAGTCAGCCAGACAAAGGCTTCTCTTAATAATGTGTTTTTTAATTCTGTCATCAGATGAAGAACAGTGTTTGTTTTCCCATCTTTGAACTGTTGAATAATGAATTCCATAGGAAGGGCTGGGAAGTGAGCTGTGTCACAGCCAAAAATTAACATTGTTTGTTCACCAGCATCACTGAGGTTTCATAATGTCTGTGAACAACAGCAGAGAAGTCTGTTCTAAGAGGTCTTTTGGTCCACTGATAAATGTACTTTAAAACTGAGCAAAATAGCATTTACAACAGCTTTCCTCTTACAGTAATTTCTTCCTGAAAATAGTAATTCAGAAAATTGCATATTGGCTCTCTAGTAGTAATTTGAACATTTTTTTTTTTTTTGCATTAGAGCTGCCCTGGAATTTAGTTTTAAAATTTGATTTTAATTTCCTCAAATACAAATATGGTTGACTTCATATTTAGAAAATCTGTATTATATAATTTTTGCCTTTCTAAATACAATTATTCTGGAATAGTCATGCTTAGATGTTGAACTGATATATTATTCATCTTTTTATATGAAACAGATGAGAGAACTGTATGTAATCTTATTTATTTTTTTTTTCTGTAGATAATGTTGATTAGATTTTTGTGATCACAGTATTAAGTGTAGTTGGCTAGAAAAAGCACATGATCTTTAGTGAAGGTGTAGTTATAAGTACCTTAATTTGAGTTTATGAGGTTTTATTCCAAATTACTCAAGACTCACTCCACTCTAGTCTTTTCTGGAGGAAACAAGTGGTCCATTTGCCTAACTAACATCAGGAAGAGTGCTATGTTTATAACGATCCGCTCGGTAGCTTGGCAACAGTGAGTTTTTCTGTCTTACAATCTGAAAAGTACTACTAGGTAGTTGTCCTTGAGTTTGCATCTACTGAACTGGAGAAGAGAGGGAAATAAGTTCTTTTATTAATGTGAGATTGGAATGGGTGTTTCACTATTAAAGAAGATAAATCTTTTGTACAGAGTTTTTTATAAATGTTAGATTGGTGGATATGTGTAATGAAGTGCAGTCTCTCATGGAAATGCTTGCGCAGGTCTGAAAACCTGTGAACAGTTTTGTCTTGTGAGAGCAGCAGTCTGTCTAACTGCAAGGCCAACAGAAAGGAAAACTATTCATGCATGGTTTAGGATCAGACAAATGTTCCTGTGTCAGTGCCAAAGCTTGTGAGCCTTATCTGTGACTGATCAGTGAAATTTTGAAGGCAAACCTTTTAGAAGAATCAGTATCACTTTAGTACTGAAATAATAAATAATTCTGCTAATATGTAGAATTCTTATTCTCTGTCCTTCTCCTTGATTGTCTCCCCATTTTTTGTTCTAGTCTCTGCTTGCTCTTGCTCACAGTGCTTTTCCAGAAAGTGCAAAACGATGCATTATAGCTCATCTTTCATCAGTTAAAAACATTTTAAGTTACCTGTATTGCTACAGAGAAGGGGAAAAATTGAAGAAGTTTATATGTCTAAACTTCTATATTATGCTGCTCTTCTGCAACAACTGTTTAATATTTCTTTCTAGTTCTACAAACATCAACTCCTAAGCAGTTAAATACTTTGATCAGCTGATTTCGTAGGTGGTTGATGGTATGATTCTTGTGAATAACACATAAATCTTGGAGCAAAAGAGTAGGATTTGTTTTTTGTTGTTGGGGTTTTTGTTGTTGTTGTGTTGGCTCATAACTTGTGCATGTTAGGATTTAGGAAGGAAATGACAGCCTATTAACTTGATTTGATTTTTGCTTCAGGAAAAACTACCCTCACCACTTACATCCTTTATGAGCTGTAAGAGTGAAAATTAGTGGTAAAGGCTTGGACCTGCATGTTTTTGTTGGTATGATGACTTTTTGGAAGAGCTTTTTGGAAACAAATATGGGGATGAAATAAAGTGAATTCAGTCGTCATTTGAAATGCTAGAAAAAAGTCAAAATTGAGAAATCATAAACATAGGTGTATGCAAGTAGTTATGTGGCAATAGTTATGATAGAGCAATAGCCCAAAGATAGCCAGAGAGGGCTTCATTTATATCTGGACTAGAGAGGTGCTTGACCTAAATACAAACTTTCTCCATGTAATATAATATTTAGGCTTCAGTCTTTATCTAGATGTGGTTTCGAAGGCATGTGAAAGCATGTTCTGTTACCACAGCTGAAAAGTCTAGTGTAGACAAGCAAGAAGGCCAAATGCATTTCTAGTGCACATTAAACTGAACAAGTAAAAGCTCTGTAATTCAAAAAGTGGGATTTGGGCTTGGTTATGCATGCCTAGACCAGCTTTTAAATGTTAATTGGGTAGAGAGAACCATGATGCAACATGGAATTCAGTGTGTATGAACACTTGGGTTAGTTACCTTTTGCATCATTTACTGAATCTGCAATTCATTGCTGTTGGCAGTGTAGCAAGATACATAACACAGTTTTGTTTTGGTGCAAGTTTTAGAGGGAAGCTGTATGTTGAACTTGAAAAACTTTGTTGTGTGTGCCTCTTCAGCTCAGGCGTGCATTCCATATAGTAGCACGTGGTTGGATGAATAGTGGGAGCTTTGGTCTGTTGATTGAAAGCATGGTTTGCAAGCTATCCTTCATGCAGTACACTACTTACTTTTACAGCTTAGTTAACTTAGTTGACTACATTCCTTGTAGCTGTAGCCTGAGGCTTGCTGACACTTTTTACAATTGCAGTAACTGCTACATGGCAGACTAGAGGTGTTTGCATTTGGTGCAGTATGGTGAAGATGCTATATGCTAACTACTGAATCAATTATGACTAAAATGTCAGCAGTTATTTTTTCTGGAATTACTGATGTTCTCTGGTGACTGTTCTGCAAATGGCCATCATTTAGGGCAATACTTAATTTTTTCAATTATGTCATTTTTTTGACAACACAGTGACTTGTTAATGTTGCATTTATGGTACTAATGCAGGGCACTTACTGAATAACGTGCACTTCTGCGTTAAGCAAGCTGCCACATTGAGTTTTGGTAGTGTTGCACACTCAGTTCATTTCCTGCACCGTTTTGAACTTACCTCCTTTGTTTTAATTTAGGGCTGTTGGCTTCTCCACAGTCAGCACCTGGAAATTTGGACACTGGGAAAAGTGTAGATGTTAAAGCCACAGGGTCAGGAGGAAGCAGAGAAAACAGCACAGTTGATTTTAGTAAGGTAAGTAACATTAAACACCTTAGTGTTTAGCATCAATAACTATGTAACAAAAACTGTGCTGGTTGTAACTTCCCCCTTAGTTACAACTAAGACACGTGTACCAGTGTATTCATAAATAGGTACTGAGAGATAACTTGTGTCACAACGTGATTTAAGCTAAATGTGTTGCATGTTTTAAAATTCTTCCCAGTGGGGACTTTTTGATGATCTTCTCAGTATTTTGGTACCATAAGAAGGCAGCTGCTGTACTTTCTCATGCAGATGGAGATATTTTCACATCTGGTATTAAGACTCTTATAGAAGCAGTTTTGTACATTGTGTTGTAACTTCTTTTTCTAGAACTTTTCGTTGGTTCCTTTTTTTTTTTGTTGTTGTTTTTGCGAAGAGGGCTTTTAAGAAGGATTTGCTTTATATGTATAATGAGTTTCCTCTACAAAAGTTGTTGTACATCTTACTCCTTAGAAACATATGATATCACTTTCTGAAAGAAACCTTGTAAAAAATCCACTGAAATCTCTTATATTTCTTTCATAATCTAAATTTGCTAGGCAAGTTCCATCGTGGCTGTTACTATAAAGTTCAGTCAGAAGCGTCATCTATACTGTGAAACACTGTAGGACATTGTTTTGCCAAGTTAAATAATCTTGTTTAGGGAAAGCTGACTTACACTGTAGCTCTGATCTAATCATGGCAGGTGCCATATATTCCTGCTCCTCTGTCACAGTTTTTATATTTTTGCTTGGCCTGTCCTTGTGTACACCTGCCTTGTCTCCTGTTGGACAGGAGTCAGCCTCCTGGCACTGTAGTTGTGGCACACTTGGTGTGGGACTCAAGAGGCCATCTGTAAGTTCTCTAGCTAGCAATGTCACTGGTGCTTGTGTGTGTCTGTGTATGTGAACACAGAGTTCATGTGCTGTACCATTTTCTAATGCGCTTCTGTTGTTATGTACAGAAATGAAGGTGAAGATTTTCAGCCATCATATTCTTTATGAATGAAAAGATAAATATACTAATTATTTTTCAAAATTATAACATGGAAATTATAACTAGAAATACACGGCTGTGAAATAACTTACTGCATTTTAGAAACGATGTGTAATTACATGAACTCTCCTTAATTGTGCATAGATTTTGTTAATTTATGTCCTATCACGGAATGTTTGTCATGATAATATTAGAAAGGTGATTACGCAGTTTGGAGTCTTCTAGAATATACTAGGTGTTAGTAATTCTAACTTATAGAAAATAGTTTATTATTATTTGGCTGGCTGGCTGACATTTTCTAAATGTGTTTGTCTTTTCTGTATTGTGGGATATTTAATTTGCTTTTTAATTTTTCTTTGTAGCATAAATGTCTAGTAAATTCTGATAAAAATAATTATATGATGGAATTTCTGCTAAGAAATGTAAGGGAATAAACACTTGTTTCATCTTTGTATGAATAGGTTGATATGAACTTCATGAGGAAAATTCCTTCAGGAGCAGAAGCATCAAATGTGTTAGTGGGAGAAGTAGAGTTTTTAGAAAGACCTATTATTGCTTTTGTGAGGCTCTCCCCTGCTGTGCTTCTTTCGGGTCTCACAGAGGTTCCGGTTCCTACACGGTAAATAAATGCCTGGAAAGTCTGGCTTTACTTATGCAATTAGATAATAATATTTAAGATCTCAAATAGCTGTAAATTTTTATATATACTGTAGAGTTTTGTTTAACATTATGTCAGTCATTTGCTGCAAAATTTGAAGGAATGAGATGTCACAAAATTCTCTGAATGCATAATATCTATAGATGTATATATATCTCTGTATACACCCACACATATATATATATATATGTCTATATACACATAAAGATGCTGTCTTAATCAAGTGCAGGAGTTGAAGCTGATAGCTGATTTGTAGTAAAAACAATGAGTCTTACAAGTTTGTGTCGACATTTTAAAGATGGGCATGAAGATAGTTATAGTTCCCTTCAGTGCGACACAGCTTGTCAGTGGGGAAGAGCACACTAGGTCTGAAGGTCTGTCTAATCTGGACATCTGCTCTTTCCATACAAATGCTCTGCATATGCATGGCTTAGGTGGTGAGAAACCAATTTTTTATTGTATGCCTAAATCTACATGATTGACATTGGAGTAGGCAATCTGCAGCTAATACATGGAAGCAGTTTTCAGTCTGCAATATGCTGCAATATGCTATCCAACCAGGTGCAGTCACTCCTGCTCCCCCAAGCCCAAGGATCTCACCAGTATACTGTGGGTATGTTTACCACAGATGTTCAAAATACAGGTCTCATGATGAAGGTAGAAGAGCATTTCATCAATAGTCATGTATGACACTTCATTTTCTGTGCACATTGATGTATTGGGCTATTCTGTGGTGTTTGGCATACATTTGTACATTTATGTTTTTTAGTTGGTTTTTAATGTTTGAAAATTATCAAAGTGTTTGTTTATTTTTGTGATTTTCAGCTTATGCACTCTTTTGAAGGGCAAAAATACATATATGTGAGAATTTTCAGAGAATAGTTGACAGGAGTGCTCATGTTTGTTGGGAAATTCCAAAATTTTTGCATACTGATTACTGTATTACTGTATCTAAAATTATTCTGTCCAAAGTTTTTCAGAATGGTGTAGACTTGCAGATCTTGAATAATATACTTGGATTCTGAAGATGCACTCTCAGTTTCAGTTAGGGTAGTAAAGTTGCAAAGGAGACAGAAGTGAGCTTTTTGTACTATGAGTTGAAAGAGCGAGCTACTTTTTTCAGAGGTGTTGTGCTTGGGAACGTCATTTCATGGAATATAGGCTACGGTTGTGAAACAAATTACTGAGGTTCGCTCTTTGGTTTGAATCCTTTTGACTTTCTAAAATGCTATTCCTGTTCAAGGTTTTGGTGGGTTTTATGTTAGCACCATTACTGTGCAAGGATCTGGTAACATATGCTGTCACCCAACCCCCAGATGGGATCAGCTTCCCAGAATGCACTTACTTTTATAGGTGTTCAAATATCCAAGTTCCCTTCCTTTCCACTGACACAAGACCAGGATATGACTATATGAGTATGCCCAGTGTACTGTAAGGAGTAGGTGCATCCTCTGTGTACCATGCCCAGTCACAGCAGGTGAGGGGGATTAACTCCCATGAAAAGGTGATCATCAGGGAGCATGGGACAGGTCACAGAGCTCCTAGTCTCCCACTTAAGGGGTCTTTGCTACTGGGAATGTCAGAAAGGCTTAGAATCCAGAGGAAATATTCATTGAGCTCTAGTCTGTGATTTCTTGTTTAAGGCATTATAAGAAGCTGAAAAGTTAGGCTTAATTAAGAAGATATGTGAATAATTTTGGCTCAGGATTTGAGTTCCTTCCAGTAATGACTTTAAGCTGAATCTTTTCACAGTGTTGCAGCAGTCTTTTAAGGTCTGAATGGAATTTTTACTTCACCGCTATATTCTCTTTAAACATTAATTTGAACGACCCCCTCTTGAGTATATGCAGATGAGTCAGCCATACTCATCTGTATTACTTCCTCCACAGGTTTTTGTTTTTGTTGCTGGGACCAACAGGAAAAGCTCCACAGTACCATGAAATTGGACGATCAATAGCAACACTTATGACAGATGATGTGAGTGATCTGTTCTAAATGCTTGTAGTTAAAGTCTAGAATTATGTATTTATGAACTGGTTTCAGTAAGTGATTGGAGTAGTAGGTTAAAGAAAAGAACCCACAAACTGGTTAAATGAACTGTAAACTTAATTATTTTCTGTGTTAGTGAAGTAGATAATGGTGAATTAACTTTCCTTCTTGTCTGTCTTGAAGAAATCCTAAATGTATTTCTGAAAAAAAAATTTTGGCTTTGATGTATAGATTTCATTTTTGGGTTAAATTGGTTAACAGAACTATTAAATAGAACTGCATTTGATATGAGTCACTGTATGTCAGAAAGGACAAAAGCAGCTGCGCTAGTGACAAAAGTTTTAAAACTTTTAAGTTTGAAACTTTAAAGTTTAAACTTGACAAAAGTTTTAAAAATGTATGCAATTGAGTCATCACAGATTTTTTTTTTAAATCTAAGCAAGGTCAAATAAATAAAATAAGAATTTTAATAGCCTTTTGAAGTCTTATGCTTAGAGCCCTATTGGTTTTAAAGACCACAGGAGGGAACCAGGACTTTTTAAGAGTGTTGCCATCTTACTGAACAAAATTAGGATGTTTTAATTTTGACTTCACATTGAGCGCCACCTACTGAATTGCTGGTAATTTTTAAGGTTATGTAGCAGAAATGCAAGTACTTTTTACTCTAGAACAATTTGAAGTTTAGTAATGTAAACTAAAAATTTGTCATTTTGTAATTGCTAACGAGTCTGTGAATACAGTTTTTGTTCAATGTGAGAATTGAATATTAAAAGCTTTAGTTGCAGCTTCTGATCTTTTTTAGATAGGCTGATCTGATTTTTACGAATATTCTAGATTACTGAAATTGAAAAATATATCAATTATTTGACAGTCCATAAAGACCTGAGTAGATTTCAGCGATCTGTTTTAAGATTAGAAGATTTAAAGATCAGATTTAATGGTATTTGGAGAAAAACAGTTCAGGTTTCAAAGGTACAGAACAGTTTAGGGTCATCTTCTGTAAGCAGTTTTTTATAGCAAAATAACATATTTTTTTCCTCTCTGTGTATAAAATGTATCTTGGAGTTCATGTTGTAGTAGTCTGTAAAACAGTATGGGTTTTTTAGTAGGATTGTCTTCATGTGCTTTTTAAGTAGTCTTCTAAATTAAGGTAGATGTATAAAAATGCATTCTTATTAGTAAAATATTTTGGTTTGATTTGAAGCTTATTTGAAGTATTTTTTGTCATGATTTAGCACAGCATAGTGGTACAGTGTCTGCAGGGCAGAATTATTCAGACAATAGTACATGAACTTGATGTCCTGAGTATTGAAGATTAGCTTTTCATTTAATTTAAGAAATTAACTCAATATTAATTTTGAGTTTGAGGATAAAACTTCCATGTTTTGTGGTCCATAGTAATGTGCATACCAGTTGGTTTTAATTTGAAAGTATGTAAGTAAAGTAAAAGCCAAACTTTTGAGGACCTTAAAAATATTTTGCATGCCTTTTAATCAAGTGTAATCAATATATAATGATAATCAGTTCTTCTTTCAGAAAAATAAAATAAAAATGAGTGTTGAGTACTTTCTTCTTGCAGGTTTTCCATGATGTTGCCTATAAAGCAAAAGACCGAAATGATTTGTTGTCAGGAATTGATGAGTTTTTAGACCAAGTGACAGTCCTGCCTCCAGGAGAGTGGGATCCATCTATACGAATTGAGCCACCAAAAAGCGTTCCTTCCCAGGTAAAAGGAAAAAAAAGGTCCAGTCTGTCTGGAAGTGAAGTGGCCTAAACTGAACATAGGATTCAAGCTGCTGAGTACAGATGGACAATCACTGCCCTCGTCCTGCTGGCCAGACTCTTCTTGACCATACCAGATCACACCAAGATCTCATTGGCCTTTCTGGCCACCTGGCCACACTGCTGGCTCCTATCCAGATGGATGTAAAGCATCAGGAAAGTCCCTACATCCATTTTGCAAGAAAAAGTGGATTGTCCATTTAAGTTAGAAAAAAATAAAAAAAAATATGAAGAAGGGGGAAAAAACCCAGGTTTTTTTAACCCTATGCTGTTAAGTTAATTTCATTTACAGTATTTCCTATTGAAATACTGAAATGAGTTCATGTGAGAAATTGTACTTGAGTTCATATTATGAAATTTTACTACTAGTCTAGCAATGATCACCAAGAATATTTTAATTATTCTAAGAACTTCTGCTTGCATGCAGCATTGATTGCAATGTTTATTTTATGTAGCATATACTGTTCACAGAATGTTTATGAAGTGGATAGAAATGGACCATATTGTTCAGTTGTGATGGTTCAGGCTTAGAATGAGAGCTAAGGAAAGTGGGTCCTTAGAAAGACTTTTCTTCCTCTCCTCCCTCTTTACAACTTATAGGACTTTGGGCCTCCAGGATCAAAAGCAGGGGAGAGACCAGTGTTTTTGGTTCAGAAAGCTGACATTGATGTCGAGTCCTGTGGTGGTTTGGCAGAGTGGGTGGAATAGAATGGGGTGACAGCAGTGCAGTTTATTCATGAATAGCCTGAGGTTACCATGTAACTTGTTTCCAAAATAAGCAGGGCTCAGGGTTTTTGGAAGACAGGCTCAGCTGAAAAATTTATGAGGAGCTGGTTGGCAGGTTGCTCAGCAGGAGAATTACTTCTCATTTATATTTCAACAAAATACCGTGTGTATCATAAAAAGAGGTCAGTTTCTGATACATGTTAAATGTTTCTGCTCTGGAAATAGTTGAAGGAAAAACAGTATCTAAAGATTTCTGTCTCACTGTTGAGCCTCTACTGTGTGTTGAAAATCTAGGCTTTGTTTCATTGTGCTTCAAGAATCTATTTCTTGTAGGTACAGGGAAGATTAATTCTGTTGTCCAAGGTACTAATAAGGTCTTCCAGATGGTGTTGTACAGTTCTAGTCATCTGTACTCAACAAAAGATTAGTCTGGAAAATAGAGGACTGCTGATGAGCTGGGAATGTGGAAAAGGATGTGGAAGGCATACAATTTCTACACACTCTCTTTTAGTTATACCTTTTAGTGTAAAGGCAGTCTCAAAGTATTTTTTTTTCCTTCTTCCATTTGTTTCCCCCGTCTCTTCTGTAGGAGAAAAGGAAGGCACCTAAATTTCCAAATGGATCTACTCCTACAGGAGAGGGTCTTAAAGAAGAAGGCCATCATGCTGGACCTGAACTTCAGAGAACTGGAAGGTGTGTTCACTTCCCTAGATGCTAAAGAAATAAAAGTGATAAACCTTCATTTTAATGATTGACATTTAAACATTAAAAAAAATCACAGTACAAGTGTCAGAGCGCATCCTTTGTCCTTTTCAAGTGTTGGATTCTTGCCTGGAAGTGCCAATCTGCTTAAAGTATTCTCAAGCCTCTGGCAATGTTTCTCAACACATTTGCGAAGGATTTCACATAAGATGCTGCCTAATTTAACTAACTGACTTTTAAAAGCTGGGTTTTAAATTATAATTTTCAGGAGCATGCAATTATCATAATTACAGCAGGAATATGCAATTTTCAGTGTTGGGCTAGGTACTAAAAATCCCATTAATGCAAATCTGTTTTATTAAGCGTATATGAAATGGAACAATAAGAAATAAAAAATGGCAAAAAGTAGTTTGGTATTGGTTGGCTTTGGGTTTTGGTCAGGTTTCTTTTAGAGATAAAATAAAATTGAAGGAATTTCTTTCAGTTATTGTTTTTCTCTGTTAATTCTAAAATATTTGCTAAAGAAATCTCCAACATTGGAAATACCCTGGTTATGATTAATATCTCAAATGAGAGCAGAGATGAAATCAACTGAAAAATTTCAGAGTATATGTACAGTGTTGTTATCCCCAGAATAATGAACTTCCAGATCAAATGCATCTTTTTCATACGTTTGCATGAAAGACTTTACAACGTTTGTGTTGATTTTTACCGTTGTGGCTTTGTTATAATTACATTTTACTGTTTTTGTAGACAGTATGTGGAGCTGAAAAGTTCAATTCTGCTCACAAAATTATCTGTAGATAAGGCTTTTCTTAGGAGTGTTTGCAGGTTTTTTTAATAATTAAAAATAAAATAAATTTTCCTAAATGCAAATTAATATCTAGTATTTTTGGAGTCTTTAAGATTTTTTAAAATTGCTTTTTGAATTCTTGGTAATAACTTACCCAGTTGAACTAACTAGAATATCTGTGGTTTCTGGATAAGAGCACTGTTAAAAATGATAGACCAAAATTTATTTATTGACATAATCATATGTATGTAGAGAATTCAAATAAAAAGCTACAGCTGTATGTTGGATTAGTAATATTGAAATGTGTCAATGCAGCGATCTTGGCTGAGGTTTATCTTATTTCTCTGTTCCATTGTTTTGAATATAATGAGTCAGATTTGACTTAAAGCATCGTATAGGTAAAATTGTTTGCAAAGTTATTTTTTCAGTATCTAGCCCATATATTAAAAAATGTAGTCAGTTTTTAAAAACGTGGTTAACCTGCTTGATTATATTTAGAATACTGCTGAATTGGAATAGATAAGATTCTCATTTACATTTTTAATTGTTATGCTTTAATCTGGATTATGAAATAGCTAATTTGTGCCAGCAATAGGCACTGGCAGTCATGTGTAGCCCATAGTATTAAACTAGCTAGAATCCTTTAGTGTACAGTTTGACGAGTTTCATCTCACCTATTTAGGCTTTTTGGTGGTTTGATACTTGACATCAAAAGGAAAGCACCTTTTTTCTTGAGTGACTTCAAGGATGCATTAAGCCTGCAGTGCCTGGCCTCGATTCTTTTCCTATACTGTGCCTGTATGTCTCCTGTAATCACTTTTGGAGGGCTCCTGGGAGAAGCTACACAAGGCAGAATAGTGAGTACAAAGAATGGTAGCGGCCAGGCTTTTAGACCTTCAGAGGCAAGTCACTGTGTGCATTTGTCTCATTTATTTATACTTGTATTTGAAGAATTTACCCACAGCACTTGATTAGCCTGCCCCAAAGCAGATCTTCCCCAAAAGGTAATTGCTATGGAAAATGTGGGGAACCTATGTGAACAGGAGAAGATGCACAGGGGAGGTAAAAAATGTTTATCCTGCCTTATTGGATGAATGGCTTCATGAATTGAGAAAAGGCTTGCATTGCCTTCTTTTTGTCTGCTTAAGAGTAATGAATAGCAGTAAAGGTGCACCATCCCACTAGGCCTACTTTAGGCAAAGTCAGAGGCTCAAGGTGGATAGCCAAGAACATGTACTGGCCTTGAGTAGTAGGCCTACGAGGATAATAATGCCTGCAGTGTGTGGCCAGCAGTCCATTTATGAAATTGAGAGGATGTGTTTATGCTTGCACTAATTTGTATGTTGCTCACAATAAAATAAAGTGTTTGAGGTTTATCAGCAGAAAATACTCTTCATTGTAAATTACTCAAATGTAAACCATACACATACAAAATTTTGATAGTGTTATGTTGGGCAGTAGATAATACCAGCACCTTTTCCACCAGAATATCATTGCACTTTAGTTTTTGAAGCAGGGAAAAATTACTTAATATCAGCAGCGTTAGTAACTTAGTGTCAATTGGCTTATGAGTAAACTAGTTTGAAGTGTATTTTCTGTTTTTAAATCTATGACAAGGAAACAAGGCCCTGTCCTTTTGTGGGAGGGAAGGATGTATTGAGACATGTCCTTTACAAATGCTAAGATTCTATTGAAACTTATAATGTTACAAACTTCTTCTTGATACTTAATGAAATTTTTAAGCTTATACTATATTAAAATTTAGTTAACTATTTTCTCTCTTTCAATTATTGCTGTTGACTCAGATATTTGTTTACTGATGTAGCACTTCAAGCTGATAGAAAATACAGAAATCAGTTTTGTCTTTTCTGTGTGCTGGTTTTGCCACTGTAAATGTAGGAATGCTTACTAAAATGACAATGTAAATTTTGAGTGTACAACATGTATAATAATGAAAGTACCCTCCTTTCAAAGCTTGATTCTCAAACACCTTCTTTCTTTTAGCTATCTGGAATTGTTTGCGGGTTTCTTCCTGCCTTCAGATACTTGGTGTGCATCATTGAATAAAACATTTAGTTACTGCACACACATGTTCAAGCACAGTAGCTGACATTGTAAGGTATACAGTTTGTCTTTGAAACCTTCCCTCACATTCTCAGAGGCCATCACCTCCACAGTGCTCCTGTCCCTGCCACCCTGACTGAGAGCCCCAAGGTTAATGCATTGACTAACCAAAAACTCTAATTCAAAGGTAATAGAACAAGAGACTGGAATTATCTATTTTTTTTCCTAATGTTATGAACAAAGGACTCATTTTCATTTTTAATAGCCCCAGTTCAGCAAATCATTTTGACAATTTTCAGATGCTTTCCTGAATTGGAGCTCATTTGCATAATTCTGTTTTCTTAGGCTTGCATAATTTCAAAGTAGCAAATGCTTAAAAGTTCCACCAGGAACACTGTAATTCCATTACAGGAATCTGTAATCCATGACTTCTCATAGTGGTAGATGGTATAATTAACTATTTTCAGATAAATTTAATATAATTTTAGTATTTAAAATTCTGGCCTCTCTCTTTTGAGGTGCATTGTAACTGGGTATTTTTGGCAGTAAGTATTACAGGGAAACATTTAATTCAAGAACTGAAGTAGGTACCTTAATTCCTTGAAAAGAAATGCATTACCAGGTGGGACATTGGTTTACTGCTCATCTATTTTTGGTGTCATGTATACATAAACCAATATTCTTCAGTATTTTCTCCTGCACCTTTGCCTGTCAGCTTTTTATTTTTCTTTTTTTTTCATTTTTTTTCTTTTTTCTTTTGTAATGCTTGGTTGACTGATGCAGGTTTGATACGGCACACTGTAGGTATGTTACAGTATAAATATCTATTTTCTTTACAGAGACCATTAATTCTGTAAACAACATGTTGAGTAACTAGGGTTTTTTTGTTTGTTTTCTGTTATTTTTGGTTTGTTTTTTTTTTTTTAATTTGTGTAATTGTTGCTATGCTTTTCCTCCAGAGCTGGCAGGACTAGTAACTTGTTCTCATGGTTTTTGATGGCTTTATGTTTCTCAGGGGTGAAGTTTTCAAAATCTTGTCCATGGTATTGTTACTGCAAAACTGTGTTAAGTTATTCTTGTCTCAAACATGGATATTAATTGCAATGTGTTTACATCTTGTCTTGTTTCTAAGTTAATGCATCTTAAAGCTGTATTTATGAAGATATGATGCTAAATGCTAACCTGAAAGGCAGCAAAGTTACAGCAGTTTTTTTTTTCCCCCAAACAGAGTGCAATAGAGTCTCTCTTTGGAGCCTCATTAACTGGGATTGCCTATTCTCTCTTTGCTGGGCAACCTCTTACTATCTTGGGAAGCACAGGACCAGTTCTAGTATTTGAAAAAATATTATTTAAATTTTGCAGGTAAGTGTTGCTTATATTGGCTTGATGCACTTTTTAACATTTTAGTCTGTTACAATAGCTGTAATTGAAAACAGATGTGCAGTAAATGTGTATGTCCAAGAAGGTAAATAAAGTGACAAGAGACTGAGAAATTGATATGGTTTGGTAAAGCCGTGAGGCACTGGCAAATCTGAATGGGAAAATCAGTGATAATAAGTGTCAAGGACTTAAATAAAAGTTACATTCTGACTGTGTGAAGTTGTTGGCTTTGCTTCTGCAGGGGTAAGCAGAGATCGATCTACCCTCTAGGAGAAACCATCTGGGTAGTTCTGCAGAGATCCATCCCCATGATGCTTCCCAAGCTAGGTAGTTGCACTGTCAATCCTGGAAGCACCTTGCAGTGTTGCTTTGCTTTGGTGGGAAATGAAACAAAAGAAGTTTCTGCTTCCTTCAGGGCTAATATCAAGCATGAAAAAAAGTGCTGAATATCTATAAAGCTTGGCCTCAGTGTCTTTTCAAATAGAATGTGGTACTGGTGGGTTTTGGCTCAGTTAATGCTTTTTGTTTCTTTCTTCACACAGGGATTACGGTCTTTCCTACCTCTCCCTGCGAACTAGCATTGGTCTGTGGACTGCATTTCTGTGCATTGTGCTTGTAGCCACAGATGCCAGCAGCCTCGTGTGCTACATCACTCGATTTACTGAGGAAGCTTTCGCAGCGCTTATATGCATCATATTTATTTATGAGGCACTGGAAAAACTTGTTGATTTGGGAGAACTGTATCCCTTCAATATGCACAATGATTTGAATAAATTGACTTCATATTCGTAAGTACCGAGTTTCTATCTGTTAGTGAAATAAATAGGAAAATATAGAGAGACATGGTGTTTACTAAATGGCAGTGGGTGCCACTTCCAGGAAGGGTAGGAGGAATGCTAGGGGTGGTATGGGCATAAGAAACCTCAGAACAATTTTATTCAGGATGCTGTGGAATTGAATTTTCTGTGTTAGCTATGGGTGGTTGGAAGGGATAAGGGGCTGTGACAAAGCCTGCTCTAATGCAGCTTTACTCAAGGTCAGAACAGGACTTCTGCCTTGCTACTTCTAGGGGAAGTATAGTTTCATGAAATAAGATGAGTTGGGTTACCAGCTCGCACCTGCCAGACGACCATCCTGCTCACTGTTGCTCAGAGAGAACTGCTCATTTCTCAGAGTTTAAATGAAATCATTTAAATGCTAATGCTCCCCTCCTGCTGGAGATGTGCATCTTCTAACTTTATTTGTACCTGTGTGGTCAGTGCGGGTGAGGGACCCCCAACGAGGTCATGTCCGTGCACCTGGACTGAGGGTCCCTGCTTCCTGGCTTGTTGCACTGGGCAGTCATTCCCTAGCTGGAGAGCAGCACTGGGCAGCTGCTCTGCCTGGCCAGGACAGTGATTCTCTTGCACGTGGGGTGACTTCTAGCAGTATCAAACCAGGTTTGGAGTACTGTTTCCCCCTCCAAGATCTCTGCTCACTTTTACAATCATTCAGTGCTTCTTCAGTACTTTTCTTTCAGGGGGAAAGGGCAAACACCCTGTCAGACTGTTTCTTGTATTCCATTCACACTTGACATTTACACTCACTTTCCTGTCTTAACAGCTGTTAAGACCAGGCCACATTGCCAGGAGTGGGCTGTGGGAGGACATTCACTTCCTTATTTTTCCCTGTCTACTGGCTGCTCATCCTTCTGTTTCAGTGGCTCCTCACTGGACTTCTCTGTGGGCATGTTAAATCCACTGATCTGGCTGAAACTGTACTGTAGGTCTTCTGGCACTTGCCACCTGGTTGTGTTTTGCCACAGACAGGCCATGAGGAAAGTGCGATTTTAATTTGGTTTAGCTCTTAGGTTTTTTGTGACATGCCACAGTGTTCAGCTTGGGTTTGTCCTGTGTTTTTTTTTCTCTCACAAAGCTGTAGGAGATCCAGCTGTTCACGGTTGCTTTCTTCCTCCTTTAGCTTTCCTTTTCTCCCCAGTCTGTAACCCCCAGTGGGGAAAAGGGTGCAGAACAACATGTTCAGTTAATTGTGCCACATGGCAATCTCAAATACTCTTACATTTTCTCTGGGCATGGGACTTTTTTCTTTCTCTTTCTGGATTTCTGCTTATCTACTTTGTGGCATACTTTATCTTCATTGCCTTTGTTGAGAAATTTGTCAAGTCTTTCTTCAGCATGCTTTATGTTACTGCCTTGATTAAAAACTAATGGTGATATATCTCATCATGCTTACTGTTGCAATTCCTTTCTCTTCCAATGATTCTGTGTTGGCAATTACTTTGTAGGAGTTACTGCTTTCCACTTCTTTCCCATTTCCTTTTGCTGTTACTTTAGAGTTCAGTTAACAAAAGAAAATTTGTTTACTTAGTATTTTCCAAATTCCCCAGACACTGTGCTTTGCAAATCTAGGTTCTTTTTGCCCCTGCACATTTAATGTTTTTTCCTTCTTTACCTTCACACCACCAAGATGCAGATTTTCCCTTCCATGGTTCATTGGGGTTTTTTTCAGTGTCTTTAGTGAATCTCATAGAAAAAGGAGACTTATTTCTTGCTTGCTACCTCTTTCTTCTCTTCTACATAAATGTTTATGTGTTAAGCTTACCCATTGGTGTACTTGAATTGCTTGTATTTGAAAACATCCCAATAAATCAATATTCTGTCTGCTGTGTTTTTGGTTTTTTTTAAATCTGATGTGTACTTCTGTCAACCTGTCTGACAGAAAGGATTCTGCAGTGCAAATTTGCAAAATGCTGCAATAGGGAGGGGCATTTTTAATTCTACAAAAATATTGTTAAAAAGTATGTATGCAGTTTCTTTAAAGCTGAGCACTGTAAGCATTTGTATCTTCAGTTATCTCACTACATACTCAAACATGATGTCTTACTTGAGGGTGACCTGATTCTTCATTTCCCCCACCCTCTCAATAGTCCTAGGTCATGTGAGGCAAGGAAAAGCCTTGTACTCTGCTTCTTCCATAGAAGTTTGGGATAAACTCTGGTTTAAACTTTTCAGGTTTTTTTAATTTACTTCAAATTGCTGCATTTTGGCACATACAGCTTAAAAGCATGTAAACTTTTCTTCTTCCCTTCAGATGTGTGTGTTCTGAGCCTGAGAAACCAGGCAATGAAACATTGCGTGTGTGGAGGAGTATGAATAAGTCTGGTGAAGATATAGCATGGAGTAACCTTACAGTTTCCGTGAGTATCTGAAAGCAATGTGTATGTATCTGTATGTGTGTATGTGCATATGCATAAAAAATAAATACCTGCGCAGTACCACTTTTTATTAACATTTTTTCATCTGATTTCTTTTTTTAACTGAACCTGGACTGTTCTCCTTAAAACTGTATTTTTGAACTCTCTCAATTTCTTCCATAAGGCTTTACACAGTCATTGTAGAGGACTAGATGAGTGAGTCCAGGGAAGTAAATGCTAATATAAATGTCTGCTTGAAGTAGCCACGTTAATGCTCTTAGGCATTACAGTCATCTTCCTGCAGGTGAACATGATGAGGTGAATAAACAGGAGTTTGCTTTCTTCCAGTTCCTGAAAGAAATATTTTTAATATGATGTGATAATGGGATTTGTAGTTGAAGTGTGGTAGCAAACATGTTTCATTAGTTTGTTTGACATTGGTACAAAACTCCAACAGACTCAAAGGAACTACCTAAATATGGATTGGAAGAAAATGATTATTTGAAATTGAAAACAACTATTTAGAATAGGCTTGAAAGCATTAACTTCTGAAGTGGATATTTTACACCAATATGTAATTTTGTGTGTAGGTGAAGAGGAGGAAAGTTACCATGTGCAAGTGCTCTGGAAAGCTTTTAAGGAGAAACACTTGTGCTGATAATTAGTTTCTTGGGCAGTGTGCAGTGGAATAAATGCAGCCACTTTGCTTACCCTGGCATCTGATTCCCACCTGCATCTTGAATGATTTGGATATGCTGCTGTTTTCATATGCTTTTTCATCTATATGCCTTTACCTCTAAAGCATCTTTAGTCTTACCCGAGAGACATAACTGATCTGGGATTTGGTGTTATCTTATAATTAAAGTAGATTTCTAAAAGGGAGAACTTCTGCCATAAGATAAATTTTCAATTAATTAACTAATAAATTCGGTTAGTGCAGTGCTGCTTCCAGCTGCCTGACTTATTGGCTTGTTGTTTCCTTGTACTCCATGTGTCTACTTTAACTTTTTGCTTTACATTTCAGTCTTTTGGATACCTATCATCTGACTTCGTTTTCTTTTTTATTTAAATCCATTATTGACGATGCTTTCGTACTTTGCTAGAAGCTTTTTCTTATGGTTTGGGTGATCTTATTTGCTAAGACTATGTTTTTTCCCCTAACTGAGCAAAACAAAGTCAAAGAGATGGGAGAAACTGAGGAGATCCTTTTTTATGTTTGTTAGCTTTAAAGTTGATATTGGATATTCTGCTTTTCCTGGGCAATCTTTCAATGCGTTGAAAAACAGAATAGAAGTAATGTGACTGTAAAGAAGTTGTTTCTTCTTGGGCATCTCCCAGCATTTTGGCATCCTGAAATAATCAGTGGTGGCTACTGTGGCTTTTCTGGAACAGACAGCACACATCTGGCTTTTTCAGGGTGAGGTAGTGATGAAGGAAAGAACCCCCTTTTTGGAATTATGAACATTCTCAAATATGTTTTATACAGAAAAGTTGGAAGCTTGGTTGAATGTACTGAATGAATAAAACATAGACATATGAAGAGTTTCTCTCTTTGCAGGAATGTTTAGAACATCATGGTGTGTTTCGTGGCTCAGCTTGTGGCCATCACGGACCATATATTCCAGATGTTCTCTTCTGGTCTGTCATACTATTTTTCGCAACATTTTTCCTCTCCTCTTTCCTTAAGAAATTCAAGACCAAACGCTATTTCCCAACTAAGGTAATTCTTACTAGAGACTAGACTATTGTTACCTTGTAATATATACCTTGGTATAATTTAATGGAGTTGAATTCTGTCTTTAGAGATTTCTTTTAAGACAGGAAAGGAAATTAAAACACAAAATTCAGCTAATAATTAGAAAATTTAGGACATTTGAGGAAAGAAATCATCTGCAGAAAATTCGGTGCTTATTCTGTATTTTTGTGGAGTTACAACAAGATATTCTAAACTGTGAAAGACCTAAGCAGTCCATCACCCCCCATCACTATTGCCAGGTAGCATTAGTAGAGACAATATTGCTGCTCTTTTCCTCATCTAGCGATACCAAACAATTAATTGCTTTCCCCAAACTACTGATGTCTATTGGGTTTTGAGTGGTTCCTCAGGGGATTAGTATTCCTAATAGATGCTAACGTGATGATTCTTTTTAGACTGATTTATGTAACTTTTGCTAGGCAAAATGAAGTGGTTAGATCTCCTATAAACCTCAGCTCATCCCTGTAATGTCTTCCTAATATTTAATAAAGTTATCTTTGATAATATGAATGTATTGCAAATTATCCACCTGCTATTGCTATCAGTTAAAACATGAAATGTATGAATATTACTGACCTAAGGTACCAGAGACTAGCTGTGATGGCTGAGCCTCCTAATGGGACTGAAGAGAGAAGGAAGATGATGGAGTTGTTTAAAGTAATTTGCCTCTTGCAGTAGACCACAGCGAACAGCTGTAGGAAATACTTGTCCTCTGCAACTTCATACTATGCTGGCTGGCAGCTTAAACTAAATTAAAAAAAGAGTAACAAGAAAAAATAGATAATGTTCAGTGGTGTAGTATAATTTAAATAAACTTTACTTTTTATAGTGGGGAAAATTGTCTTTCTACCCGTGCAAATTACAATGGTGAAAAAGCAAGACTTAACACAAGTCTTTTTTTTGTAGGTGCGTTCCACCATCAGTGACTTTGCAGTATTTCTGACCATAGTAATCATGGTTTTGATTGACTATCTTGTAGGAGTACCTTCTCCTAAGCTTCAGGTTCCAGAGAAGTTTGAAGTAAGAAACAAAACCTTTTGAGAAACATAACTTTTAAAATGCTTGCAGTTTTATGAACAGTAGAAAAATTGAGTTGTACAGAAACAGAAATATCTCTTTTTTGATTACAATGTAGTTGATAGAGTAGTTTCTCTTTTCTGCTTTGGATGTATGTCTCATCTGACAGAAGAAATTATGTTTTATATTATTACTGAAAGGAAAGCATTCTTTTGTACAAATGTATAAAATGAAGGAATTGAATGGATTTGTGTTAATTTTTTCCATATAAATGTCATGTTCACCGGTTAAAGCCGTTGGAAAACAATCTAAATGTATACTTAAGAGACTGATCTGTTGTTCATTGAAACTGTTTGTAGTGATAAAATGTGCATTCTATTTTAGTTATTTAATTCTCATTGTTGATGGGTTGGTTTTTTTTTTCAGCCCACCCGAAAAGACCGAGGATGGTTCATAGATCCTCTTGGAGGTAATCCTTGGTGGACACTCTTGATTGCTGCTCTTCCTGCTTTACTCTGTACCATTCTCATTTTCATGGATCAACAAATAACAGCTGTTATTATAAACAGGAAAGAACATAAACTGAAGGTAAAAGTAATTTTTACGGAAGTCTAACGTTGTGTAAATCAGATTTACTTTAAATCAGAATCATTCTGCAAATTTGTGAAATTACCATCAGCTGCTAAATATATGTATAAATTGGCTAATCAAGAACAAATATAATTTTGTGGATGCTCTCAAAGTATCTGACTTTTGTAGTTGTAAGTTATTCACCTGCTGAGTTAGAAATAGGATATCATACAAATTGAAAGTTTTTCAAGTTGTTTGTTTGCTTAATTTTACAGAAAGGCTGTGGTTATCATCTTGATCTGCTCATGGTTGGTATTATGTTGGGAATATGTTCTCTCATGGGCTTACCGTGGTATGTTGCTGCAACTGTCCTGTCTATAAGTCATGTTAACAGCCTGAAAGTTGAATCTGAATGCTCAGCACCAGGAGAACAACCAAAGTTTTTGGGAATCCGGGAGCAGCGAGTGACAGGATTGATGATTTTTGTGTTGATGGGGATGTCAGTGTCCATGACCTCTGTGTTAAAGGTAAAAGACAGTTTTCCCAAAATACTTCCTTTGTGCTTTTGATTTTGATGTTGTGATTTAGCGTTTCATAATGGGAGAAAGTTTTGTTATGTTAAGTAAGATATGCCTGCACTCATTCTCAAATTGCTATTTTAGCAACAGATGTTAGTTGAATAGAAACAATATGGAAGGATGCAAGAAATCGAAATCTGAGAAAGCTAGGAGCGTAGTGAGTAGTGAAGAAAGCAACCTTTTCCTGTGTTACCTTATTTTCTTGCCAGCTTTTTTTTAGTTTCTTGTTCATGTTACCTAAAACCTGTAGTTTTTATGTGAGCGCATAAATGGAGAGGGAAAAGGAGTGTGATAAAGAAGTAAAGTTACTTGAGGAGAAGTAATATAGTTAGCAGAAGGAACAGAAACTGCTGTTCAATTGCTTTGAAAGGGAGAAATAACATTTTTTACTTCTTGTTCTTCAGCTTACTAAACTTCATTTGATTTTTAGAGGGTCAAGATTATTTTATGCATCATCACAGTGTAATGGTGATTTTGCAGGCTGCATTGTAGCATTAGATTATACTCTATCTCTTAATTTATAACCCTAGTGAGCTTTCAACGACTCTATTGGAAGAAAATTACTTAGTTCAGTTGGTTTTTTTCACAGATTTACTAAAATCTGCTTAACTGCTGCTTTGTTATTTCAAATCCAGTAGTTAAAAGGAGAAATGAAAGAACTATTTTTTTGTTGCCAGAAATGCAGATATTGCATAACTACTGGTATTTCTAAAGAATTTTGTAAATGTCTGTTTAAACAAAGACAGATCTCAAGTAATTTAATAAGAACTGTAGCTTCTCAAATTTAGATAATGGGAAAGAATAATCCTGTAGACATACAGCTATAGTTTAATAAGTACTGATGTATTATAAATTTTAAATAGTTGAGCATTTGTAGGTCTGCTAAAGAATGTAAAGGTCTGAAAAGAATAAGGCCATAGCAGTTACTAAAAATAAGTATTCAAATTTGACAATCTCTCATTAAAAAGTTACGAAGAGCTCAGCTGTATAATGTGAATAATCAGTATGAAAACCAAAAACACTGAAATAGATTTATTGTTGCTCAGAAGCAAAAATTAAAATGCTGGTTGCTGAAGCAGTGTTTTACACCCCGTATTTTAACTTTTTATTCTTAGAAATTAATACTTTTTGTTTTGTGGACCCAGGGTAATAGGAATGGAATTTTACTCTTTGCTCTTTAAGAAATGTTTTTCTTTTTCAGTGTGAGTGACTGTTATTGTTCAAAGGACGTAAGGAGAACAAAGCCTTGCATCTGTCAGTTGCTGTGCTTTTGTTCCATGTGTGGATTTATACTGATTTAATGCAGTAGAAGATACTATATCAAATTACAGAGTTTACAGTGAAGACACTAGCTGCACACGCACACATGCAGTAATGAATCCCTAAGGCATAGTTTTATTTCACAATGTTTAAATAAAGGTTTTTGTTCAGTCTTGATAGCAGCAGTTTTTATTAAGATTTCACGTTGTATCTTGGCTGTCCTTTACTTCGAAGCTTAATTAATTCACTGCAGACGTTTGATGCAAGTGCCACTGAAATCAGTGGACAACTTTATTATCTCAGTAAGCTTTAAATTATATAAAAATACAAAATCACACTGTACAAAACTATATACGCTGTCTATTATATATTACAATTGAAATTATTATAAATATTATCTTTAATAGCTTTAAATTGGTCTTACTGGAGCAAAACTTAGCTCTGAATAATTAGTAGATTTTCATAGCTCAGTAGGTATGGTGAGGTGGGCAGTCAAGGCAGAAGTACTTTTTTATCCTGGTGATAAGCCTTGTTAGTTCTAGATTTTTTTACTGCTCAATGATATATATATATATATTCTTTTAAATAAAGGCCCTCAGATTTCACTTTAGTGAAATATAAAGTAAAAAAATCACTTGGTCTGTGCCTTTCACTGATATGGACTTCTCTCTTATGTCATGTTGATTCCACTTTTAACTGTGGGTGTTTTTTCCTCCCCAGTTTATTCCAATGCCAGTTTTGTATGGTGTCTTTCTTTACATGGGAGTATCTTCATTAAAAGGCATTCAGGTAAAGTCTGATTTTGATGAGCAGTTTGCTTTTGTTTAACACTGAATGAAAAGGAACTGTTAAAACACCCCACATTATGTGAGCCACAATAAAGTTGTTCCCTATTGTCTGAATAGCATGTAGGATAATTTCCTGAGTGTCATGTTCAGGTATTTGTTCCTACAATATTGTGTCTTCACTTGTCAATTCCTTTTTATTTATTCTTTCAGTAATGTAGCTCAGAAACAAATTTTCTGAAATATTGTGGAATTTCTTATTATTAGTGGCGGAGGGGACAACCCCTGCAGAACAGCTCCCAGTTACACCCCCTTGAGTGTACACTGTCTTTCATTAGTATTTTATTTGGGATTATCTTACATTTCTGTAGTCCCCTAAAAACGTTTATTTTCTTCTGGAGACGTAAAAAAATATTAACTGAAGAATGATTTTATTTTCCATGCAGTTTTTTGACCGTATAAAACTGTTTGGAATGCCTGCCAAACATCAGCCTGACCTGATTTATCTACGTTATGTGCCACTCTGGAAGGTCCATATCTTTACAGTTGTTCAGCTCACTTGTCTAGTTCTGTTGTGGGTGATTAAAGCCTCTGCAGCTGCTGTTGTTTTCCCTATGATGGTAAGTTTTCTGGTTTGCCAGTTAATAATTTTTGTACAAGACTACATGTATTATTCAGGGTCTCTTTAGATGATGTTTGCTGCCTTTAAGAAAGAAGGGAGTGGGAGAGAAACAAAAAGCCCTTGTAGTACAAGCTGTTCACTTTTGAAACACAAAGACTTCCCATTTCCTGAAAACAAGCAATTCAGTTGTGAATAGCTATTGAAAGTGGAAATTATTTACCTTTGGGGTAAGATAAAATCTAGTACTAGGAAAAAGAGCTTCAGATACAGATTCTGAGTGTACTCAGTGTGTGTGCATTTTTGTTCATTTGAATAGTTTAATATAAAGTATTTTGTCTGTGGTTCCCTTTAGGTTCTAGCATTAGTGTTCATTCGCAAGCTCATGGATTTATGTTTCACCAAAAAAGAGCTTAGCTGGCTTGATGATCTTATGCCAGAAAGTAAAAAGAAGACAGAAGATGACGAAAAGATAAAAGAGAAAGAAGTAAGTGTGAAAACAATCAAACTGAGCATGTTGTAAATTTCTAGGAAATACTTAACGCACTTTAAAAGAATTTTATGTGACCTGAGCATATGACCTTATATACCAGATACACATTTTGAAATTCTTCACTAAGGAGATTAAATTCTTTTCTAGAGGAACAGTTGCTGGTGGTTAAGGAATTAAGTCACTGTTTCAATTATGCTATTATGAACTATGATTCTTATTTGTAATCAAAATTTTCAAGCAAAGTGGAAAGAAGCCATTGTTAGCACAAAAAATGTTGGGCTTTTTTGTCTTTCATCAGAGTAGAAGGAAATAAAACTGAGAGAAAGAGAAAGAAGAGGGAAGTGGTGGAGTAGGATTTCTTTATTCTGCTTAAGTTAGTCACAAAAGTGTTCATAATATCAGGGACATTTTGCTCATGTGTGTTTGTGGAGCTGTCATTTAGCACAACTGCTAGTTACCAATAATACAGTAATATAGCTTCTGTAACTTCTCCATAACTGCCTTGCTGTACACCACCTAGATGAATTCCTTGCAAAGCTTGCAACACCCTCCTTCCCCAGTATCCCATGTCCCCAGCCTTAATAAAACACTTCTAAGAGGAATGGTCATAAGCTCTGTCACCTGCATTCAACTGCGGTACCTACATGAAAGTGTCTTCTACCCCTGTGGAGTATCTGTAATATAAGTTGAGTAACTTGAGATATTAACTGAATAACCTGAGATACCACTGTGGTTTCTGCTATGTGAGTAATTTTACAAACTTCTTACTTGGAATTTACAGGAAGCAGAGAGAATGTTTTCAGACAGTGACAGTGTACACCTTGCATATGGAGAAGCAAATCTGGATTTTCCTGTAAAAACCCTAAAATACAGGTATAAAACAATGTGTCTGTTTAAAAGTTCTTTTATCAGAGGCTGTAATTTGCTTTATATTAAGTTGGTTGTGTATGAGTTGAAATAAATTTTTCCCCAAGCTAATAACTTAGCCGTGATTAGGAAATATGAAGATATATCTCATGGTGCTACATTAGTATTTTTATACTGCATTGTTCTTTAAAACTGCATCTTAATTACAAATTTACATGACCATCTTGAACAGATCAGATGACTCAATTTCGACCAGCTGTACTAAACGTGAAGAATCGTCCTTGGTCAGTTTCTATGGAATATTTGTGTGCTACTGTGCATGACATACTGAGCATTAAGCAACTAATAGCATCAGTTGAGCCATGTGTTTTGCCAGCCACTTGGGTTTTTCATAAGAAATCTAAGTGTGTAATTATTTAGTCTACCTAAGTGAGGGCTAGAGTTGTAATTTCTGTGGTACAAAAAACCTGTTTTACAGGCAACCATTTTTACTTAAAATATTATTTTCTGAACAGAAATGTACAAATAGGTTCTCTTCCAGAAAAGGAAGTACTGGAATTTTAGTCATGGAAATTCTTTCAGCTTTGGTAGGCATTTTGTCTCAGTTGGTGTCTCCCTTACTGCGATTGTATTTAGCTGAGTTGTCAGATACTCTCAATTGTTCCAACACAACCTGAAGATGTGACAGATAAAATAGCTTACAGATTTTCTTTTCTTCTCTAATACTAAGGGTTCCTAGGTTAAAAATTTGCCTTCCTATGGGTCTAGGGTAGTACCAGGTATGCCCTGATGAGAGTTGGGAAGAGACAGAAGTTTGGATTAGACAGATATTCCTGCTGAGTGCTGTTGTCTATTCTGAGAGTAGGCTTAATCAGACTTAAGCAACTCAAATGCTAAAGCTTTTTTAAAAAAACATTTGAGTTGCTAATTGCTCTCACAGTAGAGCTGTAATTTTATCAGCTGTGTGCGTGTGTTTTGTATGTATTCTGCTGCCTTATGTGTCTTGGGGGGATTCCTAAGGAAAAATGGCTTTGAAAGTTTTTTCTGCCATTTGAAAAACTTACAGATGACCTGGGGTAGATTCTGAAGCTTAAATATGGAACAGAACAGAAAGCAGACCTACAGGCAACACCTGAGTCTGCTGTACATGTAATTGTGTGGAGGACAAAAGTGGAAATACGCTTTAAAAATTTACCATCTGTAAGGGTAAACTTATCTTCTACAGCACTTGGGAGGGGGTAGTCTGTCAAAAGAACCTTGCAAAATATCTAATAAGGCTTCTGAGAAAAAAAAATTATCTATCAAGATAATTGGAATTTCTATATTTTCAATAGTTTCAAATCTCTCCTGAATTTTTGAGATTTTATTAACCTTTGCTCTTTTGTCCTTGATTATTTCCTAGAAGCCACTTAAATTAACTGATTCATGAAGGCCTTAGCACAACAGTGTGATTCAATTCATTATTTCTGCGCATGCAAAATAATTTTCTGAAGTTAGGTATGGGTTACCTCTCAAGTATTCTCAATATCTTACTGGTATCTGTTTATAAAATTGTTTTGAGATGCTATGCAATTATGGTAGTGCTAGTGAGTTAAATTTTCAGTTTTCTGTTGAAGATACTTTTAAGAGATGAACTCAACTTGTGGCTGTGTAAATATTGAAAGAAGGCACAACTGATGTAAATGATGAGTGACAGTAAGTATAATAGTGTTGCAAGGAAATGAATACTAACCAGAAAGTATGTTTGTTCTTTAGCACTGATCCCTCAGTTGTAAACATATCAGACGAAATGGCCAAAACTGCACAGTGGAAGGCTCTTGCCATGAGTACTGAGAATGCCAAAGTAACCAGAGCTAACCTGAGGTAGCTATAATTACTCACACCTTTTCTAACTATCGTCTTGTGTTTAGCAGCTGTACTTGTATTTATTGAAATATATCTTAAAAAATGAGTATGTGTGGTTTATAAATCTGAGTTACTGACTTTTCTTTAGAAGAACTTGAATTTGAGCTCAATTTTTCCTCTTTATTCTGAAGCTTATCAGTTTCTATAAGGAATTATTTTATTACTATTTTACTAATTATTATTTTAAATAGTAATTTTAAAATTACTATTTATTTACTTAATACAAGTGTTTACTACTCTGATGAGCTTAGGGTTTCTAAATATTAGAGTGTACATGAGCATGGGAGTGGTTTGATATTCAATAATACAAATTCCACTGAGAATACAAAGTAAGTCCAGCACTTCCATTGTTGCTTTGTACTGCTATAGGATCTGCCCTGTTTTTGTGGGTGAGTGCGTTGCTTGGATTGCTTTTCCTCAGCTCATTTTTAATATCTAAAACCTAAACCTGTCTCAAATACTATCTTCACTGAATATGAAATATACTTAAATGAAGTACATGGACAGATCATGAGTCCTCAGTGCTGTGAACATTCCCCATTAGCTGACACACATCTTCCATGCTGGCCAGTAGCCTTTCTTCTCTGTGAGCTCCCCATCAAAGAACAAAGTCTGAGTGTGATGAATCGTTCTGCTGTTCTATCCTAATTTCTTCCCTGTCTGGCTAGGGAAACGAGCCAAAACATGAATATTTGTGCAGAATATCCCCAACTTCCTGAAAGGCTTGTAATTTATAGGGTCTGGTATCTGTGGAATGCTCCACATCCTTGCAGCTGTTGCTTAGTAGTTTTTATGTAGGAGAGGGGAGAATGGGCATATTTGCCTCAGGAAACTAAACCTAAGCAATCCTGTTGTCTATTGTATCCATCTTTCATTGGTTGATCCCTTTCAGCCAGTTCTTTCAGAGGAAGACATATTTCAGAGATACAAAATTGTCAGGTTTTGTATAAAGTTACAGCTCAGTGCAATTGATGGTGAGTAGGGAGTGTTCATACTCTGTCCAAGGCTGGAGTGTTCCTACTCTGTTCATGGCTCTGTCCAAGCCATCTCAGGTACTGTTGGAAACATTAGTAGTGACTTAGCACTTGTATACCATCAGTCTATTCACCACGTGCATTGCTCCACATAGGAGCATGGATATATGCTTTGGTTTGGCCAGACAGCAGATCAGCCAAGGTAAAGGAGACAGAGAAAGAGCTTTGAGGTGTATTTTAAGAGGAAAAGCTTGAGACTTACCAGTGCAGGCACCATTTCCAGTGAATGTCTAGGCTGTATTGTTAAAACATTTTTAAAATGTTTAACACATGTTAAATTAAAACATTTCAAAAACTTGAGTACCACATGAGCAAGACCATCAAGAAGACAAATTAAAGAGGTAAGAGAGTATGTTTTTCAGTATACCCTCTTTATTTAATAGGTTTTTTTCTTTCTTGCTAAATTCTCAGAAGCCCGTTACAGAGTTTGTGGATGATTCTAGTGCATTATCTGATAGCCATTGGGTGTATAAGGCTTGAAGAGATACATGCCTGTATTCCCTTTTCCAGAAGAATTAAGGTGTTTAGATTTGGTTTCCAGGTAGTTATATGTTAGTGCAATTTCATCTCTCACTTTCCTGTTTCCTGAGTAGGTCAAGTTCTTATGGAATTATATGCAATACTAGCAAATCAGGCTTCTGATGAGTTTGCAGTGTTTTTTGTTGTGCTTAGCCTTGTATTCATGATTCCATCTATTTGTTATGTTTTGCTATAAGGCATTTCCCTTGGATTCCATAACATACCCTGCTTGAGCTTAGTACAGTAAAAAATCCATCTTGGTTGGGAACTTGCTAAAACTGCAAATGGAAAATAAAAACCACTGGTGCCAGAAACCCACTTTTTAACAGGCAGTCTGATATTGCATTGATCTGGAAAATGTTGAAAGGCAGACTTCTTGAGCCTTAACTCAATTGGTTGCTGTTTTGAGGTATTTGCTACACTTTCTTTGCATCCTGTTCAGATTCAGAGGTGTCACTATTGGTCATTCAAAAGTAATTTCCAGTAAATTATTCATTTCAGTTCTTCTAAGGTTTTTCTGCATAACTGTCTTCATCTGGTGGTACAGACAGCCATTGAGTACTGTGGTAACAATGGTTCTGTAGGCACTGCTATTTTCTGATTTATATTCAAATACTAATGCAGTTGGAAGGAGACATGTCTTTTATAATTCCAGATGACATGTTGTGTGGGTTGGCATGATTTATTAAAAATCATGTATTTTTAAAAAGATAAATTTCTAAATTTTTTTGTTTTTACTGAATTGATCCAGATTACCTTTTCTTTCTACCTCAAACATCTATTGTAGTTTACAGACTCTCTGGAGTTCCAGCACACTTATATTTTCTAAGAAGACCCAGAATTTTTCTCTTTGCATGAATTTCTAATATACTTTTTTCCTTAAAGAGCAACTCTACAGATGTGTGTGTCATCTTGTCTGAAATTCATCCTCCCTCTTATGCTGTTCCTTTTCACCTTCTCCTGACTTCCAACTACCATGGGACATTCCTTACTGTCCTTCTGTCAGGCACTGTTGCGTGTCTGTGTCCCTAAGAGTGTCAGTTGTTCAGGTGCCACTTGTCTTTAGGGTCTTCTGCTTCACTTGAATGGACACTTACACAGGTTTCCTACTGTCCTCTGCTGTTGCTGGAAGTGTGTTTTCCCCTTTTGAACAGACTGAAACGTCCTCCCATTCTTTGTGAACAGATGGTTTCCCTGCCCAAGAATAAAGACATATTACTAATATTGCTTGTTATGTATTTTTGAGTATTTTTACAGGACATTTACCTAGACAGTTTTGCAGGCTGTGTTGGGGGTTTTTTGGTTTGTTTTTAAAGATGTTTTGCATGAACAGTTTCAAATCAATAAAAGCAGTGGAATTGCATATGGTATTTATCAATGAGATAATTGTGTTTTCTCTTTCTTGCGTTTATACTGTTCCTGTGAATATTATTTAACAATTACTAAAATGTAATAGAAATGCCTCATTATAAAAGCATCCTTATGTAAATACTTTCAGTGTTCATTGTGAAGTATAAAACATTCAAAATTTAACCTTTCCTAAAGTTGGCCAGACCTTACATTTTCTTCTTTGTTTTCAAACAGCCCTGAAAAACCAGAAAGTGTGAAAATAGAAGTGGAAAATTCACCTGGTGTGAGATATGTGGATGCTGAAACATCTTTATAGAATGGAACCAATGGGAATTGCGTGTATTTGTGTGTGTATATATATATATCACTGTAGCATATTATACCATGGAAGTGTGATTTCCAGTTTAAGGAGCAACATATATTTAATTTCTGCCATTGTTTAGGGCACTGTAGATATGCTTGCATAATGCAAAGATTTTCCCAGCAAATAAGATGAGTGCTAATCACACTTCAGCTATTTATTTTATTGGAAATTTTATTTTCATTTTTAAATAGGAAGACTGTAATGAATGCTTATTATTTTCAGTAATCAATATGTGCGTAAAGGTTACATCAGCTTTTGCTGATGATTACTGGTCCACATTGCTTAAGATTTTGCAATACCTCTGTTTATAATGTGTGCTACAGAAGTTTTGTTTTCCATGCAGGCAATTAGTGCTTGTTTTTGCAGGGTATACTTTTTCTAGTGGTTTCATAGAACAAATGTTAATATGCTTTTGACAAGAACTACTGTGTTTTATGTCTCCACTCCATGCTAGTGTTTTCTGGATTCTGTCTCTCCTACTCTACAGGAGTGGCCTAGAGCCCTAAGTCAGGTGGTTAGTTAAGCCTTAAAATGTATCTAAATACCCTGGTGTGCTGCTTTTTGTTTTTTTTAATTCTCTTGAGTTTTCATTATTGTCCAGTAGCAGTATGAGTGCAGTAATGGCAGTTACAGTCCCAAGTCAGTATTTGCCATTCTGGACACTCCATGTTTACACAATCTAAATTGGATTTACAGGCAGCAATTGGTCTATAGGAAATTATAAGTTCTTACCACCTCAGTACTCTTGAATTCTTTTCTTCCTGTTTTTGCTTACATTTTTTCCCATAGATTTTCAGTGTCTGATTTATTCAGCTTTAAGATTTTAGAGTATTTCATATCTTCATCAAATATATTTCTTGGTTAATAAATTTTAAAATTTACTGTGTATTTGATTAAATTAGTTGTAGCTCAGTTCTGGAATAGGTTTATGATCAGTATTATTTTATGGATTACTAATTGCTTGTAGTATTGTATGTACAGTTCTGATCCTCTCCGTTGTAAAGGGCATATATGGTAGCACACCAACTTATTTTTAAACACTTTATTTATTTTAATTAGTATAAATTTCTATCATGTAAAATGAATTGAAAAAATAAATATTCATTTATTAAAGTAAATGGGATTTTTTGGGGACTCCACTGATAAAGATGCAGTCAGTGCATTTATTGTACTTACAGTTTCAAGTTCTAGTGTTTAGCATTATAATATTTGGAATAATGAAAATTTTATATATAAATGAAAATCTTGATCACTTACCTGTGCAGTTTCCATTCTTAATATTTTTTGCCTTATGCCTTAGTTTTTTTGGCTTTAATTTCCAACATTATCTCTTTACATTCTGAATTGCCACTAGCCCTTTCTGCATGCATTACAATGGCTTTAATTAGAACCTGTGCTCATTTAATACTAGAAGATGCTGTTTGCTTAATTCTGCTTTTGGCAGAGTTGGGAGTTTTACCATGGACTAAATGATAAAATTCTCAACAATTGCAAAAGGACCTGATTCTGGAGGAGGGCAGACTTTATCTGAAAATACCACTTGAGGTGGAATTTTGGTGCTCTTCAGCCAAGTGTCACCTGTAGAGAAGGTAATTGTATGTTACAAAAACAAAGCAATCAGTGGGAATAAATAGAAACATTAAAAAATAATATTTATGTTACATGGACTGTTACTGTTCCCTTTAAATGCAATGCAATTATTTAACTTTTCTTTTCTTTCCTTTTTTCATTTAACTGAATTCCGAGAAGACAGTTTAAAGAAAGGAAATAGTAGTGTACAGCAATATGAATAATGGTATCCAAACTGTTGTAACAGGCTCAGGTCAGGGGCAGAGCAAGAGAGGTCTGCATTACCAGTTTGACCAATACTGTGTAACGACGTGCACTCTTAGATTAAGAGTAGCTTGAGCCTTAGTTTGACTTTGTGCTCTTTCGGAAAATAACCCATGGTTTCCCTCTGATCAAACTGAGATAACAATGAAACTGCAGCAGATGGTTTCTCAAAACCTTTTACATTATTTAAAAAAACCCCAGACAACATCATCTGCATGTCAGTAGTTGACTACCAAGTACCTCTTGCTCTGAATCAAGGAGGGAAGAGATATTTTGAGCATTTTAGGTAGCATCATCCACAATACAGTACTTCTGTCCTCTCAGTAGTATTTTACACTTTGTGTTCACAGTCCTGTAACAGTTTCCAAAGACCCAAAAATTTATTAGCAGCCTCTTGGATTCCTAACTCTTTAATGCTGGAAATCAGGGTTCCATGGTGCTGCACACCTTGTATTTGGCTTCTACTTCAGAAGGGTTAAGTTTAGGTCAATATTACAGGAAGTTAGGCATATTTTGAGTAAAGTTGAATGGAAACAAAACCAAAGCCCCACAGATTACTGTCTAATCACAGTATTTATTTAATTGTGTAGATATTTTAATCAGTGCCAGAAATACCATGAATTTGGCAAACCAGTTTACAGTGACCTTTAGTTCAGTGTTCTTGGGCAGTGGTTATACTTGTACTTTCTTCCCATATGAACAGGAGAAGATCTGGTATTAAGTGCATAAATCCCTGTTGCTAATGTATGGTTAAGCGATTCACTGCTCATTTTACACCTTCTCTGCTTTAAAATCACACATGGTATTAAAATAAGACAGCTGAGGATGTAGTTTATTGTATGTAGATATATGTTTTGCCTTAATGGATGCAAAAGAGCAGTGAGAATTGCTGTGCACTGATTTTTATTTTCTTTTCATAGGGCTTAAGCCCTGTAAAAACTACGCCAATGGATTTCCATTCCAACAGTTAGAGGAAAATAAACAACCCTGCACTTTTTATAGATGCCTTGGTTTCCTGGAATGGAGCTCAGTGCTACTGTGTACCTGGCTGCAGAGCCACCTCAGGAAGTCCCTCTTTTTTTTTTTTTTTAAACTTTTTCTTTTTTTTTCCTAATTTATTTATAAATATTAATGTTTACATGAAATGTAGGTCTTAATTTTGACCACTCCATTTAAATTATCATCTAAAATGTATCACTTAAAATGCAGTTTTGTGTTTAAATTATATTCTAGGAAACTTACTTTTACCTTTTTCATATGTATTACAGTGACACGTTTTTCATTCTGTTTACATATGCCCAAGTTAACAACAGTTTCTTTCTAGATTAATTTTGCAGCTATAACATAATATTTTATACGAATGTTCCGTGAAATGTTCCAAACTGCCAAGTTTGTCATCATAAAACCTGTCAGGGTAGAACTTGTTGCCCTAATGGCTTTGGGATCTTTTTCAACCAAATATCTTGGCCATTTTTTCTTCATTTAATGAAAGTTCTCCTGTAAGTTATCATTTGCTTCACCTGCATCTCTGTCTTTATATGGTCACTTCCTAATTTGTGCCCTTTGCAAAGGCAGGTTCAACAGGCTGTAAAATATTTCTGTACCAAGTGGGTGTCACGTCGCAGAGCCTGCACTGCTCTAAAGGGTTTGTCTTGTACATAGGTTCTGTAAATCATAAAGTAAATGGTTCATGACCCTCAGTTCACAAACGTAATCTGTCAGGCGAGCACCACAGCGAGCTTCGTTTTCTTTTTGCTTTCTTATGATTAGTAATGTTTTAATTACTCATCTAGGACAAAATTATCAAGTGCAGTAAAACGTCGGAAATACTTTGTTTATACCAACAGTAATTTATTTTATGGCAAATTTTTCAAGACTGTTGATGCACACAGCTTTGAGTCAGCATAAGTGTAGTGCTATAAATAAAGCAAATTGCTCGGTAAGTTTGTCAATTTTATTTTATAATGTTTTTAGTGAAAACCTATAGGACTTTGTAGTTGGCATTGAACTTTAAAGACACTTTCATATTGAATTTAGTATCTGTTGACATTTATTTGGAATAATGAATGAGTTTGAAAATTGATACTTTTCTAAATTATTTTATTGGAAAGACACATAATTTCTAGTATTTTCCTTTCTATTGTTGCTGATGCTCCTGTGCAAAGGTGTCTTCCAGGTTCAGCTTTTGCAGCTGAACTGCAGTTTTGATTTTAATATTCTTTATTTGAAATGTGATTACATACTGTATGGTTCGAATTTTTTATGACTGCTTTTCTAATTACAGTGACGTTTTCTTATTTTATAAACAAATCCAAAGCAAATGAAAACATTATTCCAACTCAAATCAATATTCAGTTTATACAGAAAACACAACTCTCAGACTTGTCTTTAATGTGAAAGATTCAGCCTTTGTGTTGTTTTAATTACTGCTAGAATAAAATTATCTTTTGTAACGTTTCAAAAAGTTGGTAAAAGCAATAAACAATCTCCTGAACTCCATTCGGGCCGTTCCTGTTTTCATTGCCGCCCGGGCCCGGGGGGCGCTGGGGTCGGACCCTGCGGGGCGGGCCCGGCCGGGGCTTCCCCGTCCCTATGGCAACGGTGCCGGACGGAAGCGGTGCTAGGGAACCCCGGCACCGCGCAGCACGGCGGCTCGCGATTGGCCGGCGGGCTAAGAAGAAGGGAGGCGATTGGCCGGGGGCTCCTGTCCAGGCGGAGCGAGCGTCGCCGTGGGCAGGCCGCGGAGCGGAGCCGAGCGCGCGGGCGGGGGGAGCCGCTGAGGCAGCGCGGGGAGCGGGAGGGAGGGACGGGAACGCGGGGAAACGCAGGGCAAGGGACGGGGAAGGATAGGGCAGGCGGTGCAATGTCCCCATCCTCCTCCCGTTCCACTTGTGCTCCACAGCTCTGCTCCTTCACGAGCTCTAGGCTTTTAGTAGGCATTGAACAATCTCGTGGTTCCCAGAGGCTCGAAGTAGTAGCGGAATAATTCGATAGAGCTACGTGTTATTCTCGAGTTGATACTGAACTGAGCTGCTCACTAGATCTCAGAAATCCTCTATCGTTTTCTTCTTTTTTTTTTTTTTTCCCCTTTACATATATGAACTGCTGTTTAACAGGGTGAATTTAGGCAAACTCTACAGATCTCTACAGATGAAGGTTGTGCTCTGGGAATTAACCAAGAGGCTGACATTTGGTGGACCCAGCAATCTGAGAATATGCCTGGTCTTTTATGGAATGAGGTGGTACAGGGTGAAAACAAGACAAAACAAAAAGGCAAAAGACAAACAACCCCAAAACAGCAGTAGCTTGAATATTTTCATTTGTCAGGAAAACAGGAGCTTACCCTTGTTAACCTTTAAAGAATCTCCAAAGAAGTTATTAAAGAAAGATTGAGACACATACGTGTGTGTGTGTGGAAAAGTTCTTGTGTATAGCAAACACATAGATTTCCAGATTGATTCAGTTAATAACATGAAAGAAATATTCTTCAAGCATTGTCTGTGTGGGTTCTTCAATACAATTTCCTAGACACAGGCTATTACTGGAGGGGATCTATTATGACTGCCATGCTCTTTGAGAACAAGAGGGGAAGCCAGCCAGAATTCTCTTTTTTTCCATCAGACTGGATAAGGAAAAGTACCTTTGGGAATTTTTCATCACCTTTGATGGTTCCTTTGCCATCATTTTGACCATGTTTGAAATCCATTTCTGTTTTGACAATAATGTATTTCTAATTGCTCTTTTAAGGAGTGAATTTTCACCTGACCTTCATCTGACCCAGCTTATGGTATTAGATGCATTCCTATCCAGCAACAGCATCAAAAGTCTTATTAAAGCCACCGTATCTACTGCTTCTTTATCCACCTTAAGCCTGTTATGCTGTGTATGATTAGACAGTGGAATTCAGCCACTGGAGTGATTAAGAAAGGAGTTAAAGGGAAAATCTAGAAACTAGTTGGCTTACAAACTATCCATATCCGCTAGTTATTGCTAATAAAGATTATAAGGAATGTGAGACATCTTGTTGAAGAGACCATTACACTGTAGTCAGTGGGGGTAGATTCATCCTCCAACACTTCTTTGTGGTTTTGTTTGTTTTGGGGCTTGTTTTTACCTTGTGAAGCTTATGTGCTTATGTCATCTGGGACAAATACTAGACTGGGCCACAGATCAAGTCTGGGGTAATTCCTTTGTCTCCTGTTTCTCATCATGTGGATTCTTTCATTTCTGACAGGATTCTTGGAGCATTTCTTGTCCTGTACTGCATTCCAGTGCTGTCAGGATGCATTTCTCTTCCTATGTAATTGAATCAACATAACTAATTAAATGTAATTATCCCCAATTAAAATGAATGCATTACTATTGCTCTAATTTCATTGTCTTAAATGGAATTAAATGAGACTGTGCTTTAAAGGCGTTTTTCTTTTAATGTGTCTCTGTTCTTCAAAAGAGTTGTCTGATTTCAGTTTTTATCTGGCAGAACTAATGAGTGTTGGTTGGTGTGTTTCTTACACGTTCCTCATGGCTGGTGTCATAGCAGGGGGATAGTTATGAGGACAGTGAAGAGCCTGGCTCCATGGAATCTGTGGAAATTCCTGCTAGCTAGCATGAGTAAAGAAGAAACACGGGGTGGGAACTTACTCAGTGACTTCCAAGAAAGTCAAATCACTGTGAGAATAGGTAAGGAAATATTAATGTCTGTTTTCTCTCATGTTTCTGTCTGATAGAAGGAAAATGTACTTATTTCTGTTTGTCTACCCCTCACTCATGGTGCTAATATACCTACCTGATTTAATGTCTGGCTACTGATGGAAGGGGCTTTCTGCTCTTCTCCCTCAATTTACACCTGTGCATTCCTGCCTTGTCTGCAGGGACACTCATCAGGCCACTGTAACAGTGAGCTACAGTGGGAAAGTAACAATATAAACAGAAGTGTATTGTTTTCTGTGTGTTTAGCTCTCTAAAGGGGCTCAGATTTGGGTCAGATCAGCTGAAGAAGTAGAGAAGAATTGCTGGTGGAAGAGGAAGGGAAGGAATGGGGAAAGCCATTTTCACTGGCAGCTGGCCTTCAATTAATTATTCTAATCTCTGTGGTAAGGTGAAGAGCATAACATTCTAAGCTGCATGGATAAATCCTCCTTTCTGCATGTTGTCCCTGCCCTTGTACAGTAGAAGTACTTTGGAGACAAGACAATCAGAGCTAAAGTAGAAGAGATTATTTGTAACCTGAATCAGGTTTCCCAATCCAGTGAGCTGTGCATCTGAGATAATGCTGGGCTGACAGACTGAAGAGGTCAGCGCAGGGTCAGTTTGTGGCCAGAGCTGGCCTCTTTCTTGAAGGGCTTCCTGACCTGTGCTGACTTGTTGGCCTCTAGGAAATAGAGAGGTAACCTCAGGGTGAGTCCTCAGAGCTGGGTGAGGGCTGTATCCTTGAGTGACCAGTGTCCCTTCATTCCCAGCAGCAGTGAAGGGAATTTGGCTTGATGTTTATCAGGTTCAATTTTGCACAGGGACTTTAGGATCTGTAATGGCAACAAACCTTTGAAATATTTGTCTTCTGTTACTCTGTTTCACCTTTACCAAGGCAGCATTAGGGTTGGAATGGCAGCCCTAAAGTAAGGTGGGTTGACAGTTATAAAATGTTCTATATAATCACAAAGACCTAACAGTTCTGGGTTAAATCATAGCTATACTGGAATCCTGCTGTTTGTGGTTTGCAGATTTAACTCGAGGATTTCACAGCATGTTGAAAATTTTAAGGTTTAACTCTGTTTGCTCATGAACAAGTTATTTGTGTGTGATTTGGTTGTTCTTTAATTGGTTGAAATCTGTTCTTTGTGCACACATACTCACAGATAAGTAGACAATTTGTGAGTTTCACAGTATTTCCTACTGTGCAAATGTGAGATGCTTATTGCATCGTGTCATGCCTCAGTAATATCCCAAAAGGATGGGGTGTTGGGGAGATGATATAAGAATATCACTGAAACAATACATGGAAATTCTTACTCATGAGGATTCTTAATGTGCTTAGCAATGTACATGGCTACTCTTAACTTTTAATGTTCTTGAAGCAAAGAAAAGAAATGCTTTGAGCAAACTGCATTTGTCTGAACTCAGTAGTTTAGTCTGCTGAGTGGTAGAACAAATCCTGTTTATATTCATTCCCTGGTAATAACTGGTGCCGCAGAAATGTTCTGAGGCATTTTTTAATAACCTTCTTGAGCAGATGCGTGGAAGAGAGCAGGGAAGTTCATGTGGATCCAGATCAATGATTCTCTGTGGTAGGATAAAGGCTTGTTTAAAAGACTAGACATGGATGAACTAGGTTTACAGGCCACTTCCGAGAGGGATTTAATACAGTGCATGTGTTCATACTGTCAACAGTTGCATTTTGGGTAGTCCTGTGATGTGAGAATGTATAACTGGAAAAATGACTCTGGTGTTCATTTGGGAAGGAGCAGGTTCTGGTAGTTTATAATGCTTTTCTTTCATGACCAGTTTTCTTCTTTGCCTTTATGAGGAGGAGAAATAAAAATCAATAGCAGAGGAATTCTACACTGTACAGCAAGAAAAGGAGGCCATCAGGTTTGATACAGAAAATCCTGTTAAGGACACACCAAAGAAAACATCCAAACAGTCCATGTTTAGTGAAGAGTAAAATAGGTAGAAAGGATCAGACAGTGGTATTATACTCTTGGTTTTTAAATTGAAAGTGGTCTACCAATATGCTACAGCTGTATGTAATTCTCTAGGATAATTGTACAGCCCCAGCCTGTGCCTGACCATTCTTTTTTTTCACTCAGAGAAGGAGCTGCATCAATATAGTTTTGTTGCAGCAAGAGATTCCTCCTGAATATCCTCTTTCCATGTATTTTTGTATGTTTCTAGGTCTTTAGAAGATTTTCAGTGAACAGTTATTGTGTACTGTGAAAGTTACTAGCTCAGGGCTTTTGTGGAAAGTCAGACCTACAGATTAAATATTTTTCTGCAGGGATTTAATGTGTGGTAATGGCCCTGATGAGGCCATGCCATACAGATCTGCTCATCTGTAGGAAGAAGCTGTGTGTCCCACTGCAAGGAAAGCAGATAGGTTTGGTATAAGACATTCAGAAGGCCTACATTCTAAACTGCTGGAAATTTCTGTTATTCTTTGGCAGACTGTGCAATCATAGATTCATAGAATGATTTGGGTTGGAAGAGACCTTAAGATTGTCAAGTTCTGAGTCTCTACCATGGCAGAGGCACCTGTCACTGTATAGCAGGTTGATCACAGCCCCATGCAACCTGACCTTGGACACTTCCAGGGATGTCCACAACTTCACTGGGCAACCTGATCCAGTGTCTCATCACCCTCACAGTAAAGAATTTCCTCCTGATATCTAATCTAAACCTGAATTCTTTTAGTGTAAAGTCATCATCCCCTTGTCCTAACACCACATACCCATGTAAAAAGTACCCACGTACCCCCAACTCTTTTGTAGGCCCCTTTAGGTAGTGGGCTGCTGCTCGATATCTCCCTTGGAGTCTTCTTTTCTCCAGGCCAAACAACCCTACCTCTTTCAGCTTCTCTCAGCACAGGGGAGGTGCTCCAGCCCTCTGATCCTCTTTGTAGCCCTCTGAACTCACTCCAACAGGTCCCTGTTGTTCTTCTCATGGGAGCCTCAGAGCTGCATGCAGTAGTCCAGGTGGGGTCTCAGGAGAGTGGAGTAGAGGGGGAGAATTACCTCTCTCAACTCCCTGTATGCATCTAATTTTTTTGTCAGATAACTCCTTTTTCTACCCTTCATTTGGCTTTTTTATTTGGATGATATAACTATTAAATTCTCTGTTGTCTGGACAACAGCTTGTTGTTAACAACCTTGAAGTTAGCCTGTAAGCACTGCTGTAACATAACCAGCCAATACACAGAGAGAAATAATGGCAAGAAGATGAAATAAGAGGAAAAGTCCTAATACAAAAATACATGAAAGACCAAGACAGTATTGTCTATGCATGTGTTGGAAAACCAAGGTTTCTGTATGTTAGGTTAATAGCTTTCTTATTAATATCTGGAATTTGAAAGGATGTCCTGATGAAGCCCAAGGCTTCATGCTGAGAAAATGGCAAAGCTGTTTTGTTTTTTTTTCTAGAAGCAGTATCTGTTGGTTCTGTAAGTAAACATGTGTTCCTTTTGCTGCAGTGATATAATTCTTTGTATCTATTTTTTTTTTAAGGAAATGAGTTTTTAACCCCATAATGATAATAGTGATACACAACGTCTGATCAGGACAAAAAGTTGAAGAGCACAGAAAAAGCAATAAAAAAAGCCTCCTGGGATCTCTATGAGGTATAGTATCTGACATTTTACTTTGAACTTCAGCAGGACTTGTGTGGAATTCACACTGACTGCCAAAGCAGAATGTTTCAATTTGAAATGCAGTATAAACATGACAACTGTTACTCTGGTCACAAAGTTTATTTACACCTTTGTTGATTTAAGGCATTCTGGAGAAGCTGTAAATTCTTCTGTATGCAAAATGTGGACACCAGGCAACGCTAGAAAACTTCATTTTCTGTCAGTAGCATTGTTGCTTGTTGACCTTCTTTACACTTATGGAAATACTTTTATGTAACTATTAACACACGCTATTGTGGTTTTTTCCTAGGGATTATTCTGATCTAAAAAAGCTTCAGTCTCTCTTAAGTATTCAGTCAAGGAACCAACAGGTATTTTTCAGTAACTGTTATTAAATGTGCTTTAGAATTATAATTAATGGTGATTATGGTTTCTGGCATATTCTTAGAACATTGTGTATTATAATGACTAAAACATGTTAGCAAAATCTTAAGCAGTGGATGTCTTTCTTCTTGTCTCTTTTTTTTCTTTTTTCCTTGGCAACATTAGACCTTCTGTGTGGGACAAATCCCATTTAGAATGGGTAAAAGAATGAAACTGATCCTCTTCCCATTCTATTATACCATATTTTTTTTTATTTTAACAGGAAAAAATTGCTTTATTTTGTATTTTGAGCAGGTTTTATCCAGCTATTGTTGCATATATTGAAGTATCCTGGCAGATTTGTTTTCCTCTGTGCCCTTTCACAATGTCACATGAAGGTAGGCTTAAAGATGTGTGAGTAACAGCATGGGGGAAAGTGGTAAAGAGTATAAAATAAGATCAGCATTTTAACCATAAGCAATTTGTCTTTGAAGAATAACACTTCAGCTAAAAATATCCAGGGCTTAAATACCAACTTACAGGAGAAAGTCAAATCTCCTTCACCTCAACTCACTTAGTGAAGCTTGTATTTGCCATTTGAAAACCAACACATGATGATGGGTGTGAGTCTTTGGAATCACAGAATATTTTCTCCCTTTCAATTCTGTAAAAAAATATGACAAAATGACTAAAGGATTCATTCATGTGAGGTAGGAGTTATGCACTTTCTACCTGGTTAGAGGCCTGGAATTGCTTCTGAGCAGAAAGCTGAAACATGTGAGTTGTACAACCTAAGAAGAATGTGAAGGCTATGCAGTTGTGGAATTGGGACAGGTAAGAACACAGATAATGAGGATGTGTTGCAGTTTTTGTTGAGCTTTGCTATCATAAATGTTAAAAGACACCATTCTTCACCTTTTACTTACCTCTTGGTACTTGTTTTCCAGTCTTGCTTTGCATCAGTTTTCTACCATGTCAGTTTTGTTTTGCAGAGGGGATGTGTGTATTCTGTAATGGCAAGTTTTAGGTCCAAAGTTCAAGTCAGAATTTGAGAAAAGGTACTTTTGCTTTATAGTGTTCTCAGAAAACTTAAAATGCAGTGTTTGCCTCATGACTACTATCCCTTCCATCCTTAGCTTCCAGCTATGTATATTGAAAGTGATCAAACCAGTGTGACAAGATCTTGGCAAAATGTCAAAAGCAATGAACAAAAGTCCAGTGGTCAATGGCAAGAATCCACAAAAGCTGTTGAGCTTGAAAAATTTAGATAAAAATAATTAAAAGCTGATGATGACACTCTTGTATCTCTGAACCAGAGATACCTTTATGTATCTAAGAGTATCACCTTGTTGAGGCATTGAAGGCATTTGTATTTTTACGTATGTCTCTTACTTGTACTTTTCATGTTAATCCAGTACTTGAGGTGAAAATTACATTTCATTTTTTAAACCTCTTTATGTTTCTGCCTTTGCAAGTTTCAAACTTTCCCACTCAGCAGAGTATACTGGTGAGAGTTAATAAACTCATTTCAAATAGTGATGGTTTCTTTATTTGGAAAAGTTATATCATTCTGATAGTCCCAAATTATGCACGAGACTGACTGTTAATGTCTGGCAATCTGAAATTCTGGTATTCTGTGGTAACTGATGATATGACATTTCTTGGTTTTTGTTGCTAATGTTAAGTTGTAGCAGGGCAAAACTGTCTTGTGGCAAGTTATTTTGCAATTCACCATTTTTCTTTTTTTTCTTCCTTATTAGCGTGACCTACAAGAATGAGAGAAATTTTAGCAAACACCCCAAGCATCAGCTGTTTCAAGATATCTTTACAGCTTTAGTTAAGGACAGATTTACTTGCAGGTCAGTATATGAAACACATTCATAACCAAGAAGGAAGGCCACTCTTTCTTGCCTTCCAAGAAGAAGCAAGATGCATGGATAATATCCCATATTGTTGCAACAACACACCTTTCTGTGGAAATTACCAGCAGCACTTCATAATCTCAGTTTTAAACAACCACTTGTATATTGGCTTTGAGGAGCAATGCTCAGGTTAGTGGGACAGAAGAACAAAGGACTGGGTATATGACAGAACTTGGATAACCAAAATTCTAACTGCTATATTTTCTTGATCATTTGTCTGTACATGGTGTCTGCATATGATTTGCTTTTCTAATTTATTTTACTGATTCTATTTGTATTTTATGCACTTCTGCCTTTATAGTGAGAAGAGGCCAGTGGCTTCCATAAAATTCAGATGAGTAGATGCCACAGTTTGTATTTATTTGTATTCCTGTGTATAACAGGATTGGAAAAGGTAATCCCTTTTCTTATGCTGCTCTCATTTATGTGAAGAAAAACTACAAGACCTTACAAAAACAAAGGGGGCAGAGAAAAATATTTTTGGGGAAAAAAAGATGCATTTTTCAGGATTTTTTTACTATACTCCTTTGCAGTGTATTGTATTTTCCTTTTTAAAGCCCAAATACATTTTCTAAAAAAACCCTTAAGTGGTACAGAAGTTTAAAGATGGAATCCTAGAGCATTTACAGGTATTAGTGTGTAACTACTAGAATTTACAGAGTAATCTAAAAACGCCACAGTTTGCTTAGACCATTATTCAGAACCAACTGGGGAACTAGGGATCTCTTCTTTAATTATCTAAATGACAGTGAGTTTAAATCAGATCATTTAAGTGATTTTTAAATCTGGTACCTCTTTTTTTTGCATGTGAACTCAGTACTCACCAGTGGAAGGTCAGTGGCTCAGCTCCATTTGCCAAAAATCTAAGAATAGCTTACACTGTGATTTCCCAAGTTCTGTTTATACATTGTGACATACTTGGCTTATATTTTGGTTTTCTTTGGTGGTCCTTTGTGAAGGCAAAAGAAGCCTCTTGTATTAAGAATGAAAGCACCCAGGCAAGGTTGATGAAAGAAGCATAAATTAGTAGGTATGTAGATAAGCTGGATATACCCTGGTGTATCAAGTAATGTGTATTGTAATGTAACCTGTAATAAAGGTAACTATAGTAGAAGAGGCTCTCAAATGTTAATCAGGCTCAGGGAATGACTGTCCACCATGGTAATATCTTCAGGCCACTTGAAAATCTGACCTACAAATTTTGCACGCAGGTATATGGTTGCAGTTTTCTTTCCATGAAAGTTTTGTGCTGTTCTGAAGTGGCCAATTATGGAATCATAATGAAAACTGGTATTACTTTGAGCAGAATATTGGCGTAAAAGGGCTGAGAGTTTGTTAGTATCTATTTGTAAAACATTTATTTTTATGGAAGTATTTTTAGCTATTGGCGTCATTCCCAATTGCAAATGATGAAATGGGAAGAGAACTTCCATGACCCATACACTTCTTCTGTTTCCAAGAAACCTATCCAAACAAATTTTGTCCTCTTCGTTAAAACAACAACAAAAAAATCCCACATGGCAAAAGATGTCTAATTCTAGGTTTATTTTAAATAGGGAAATGGGGATATGTACTTTCAACAGGCAGTGGAAATAGTGATTCCATTACTGGTATTTTATGCAGGATTAGTGCCCCTGGACACTTTCTGCAAATCTGATTTGTATTTTCTGCCATGTCTTATGCTGGAGAATCATATGCAGAAGTATAAAGGAGGAGGTTCTATATGGAAATACAATCCTCTTTCAAGAACATTTGAACTAAATAAGAATTTATTTCCAACATAATAAAATTAGAGTTTTTAAAAGCCAGGATAAGTTATGATAATTGAAAAGAATATTTTAAATGTAACTATTTTTACTTCTGTAGCACCCATATTTTTGCATAAGTGTATTTTGTGCACTGAAGTTTGCTGTGTGGTTTCTCATTTACTTTGCTCTTTTGGGCCTCAATTCAACCACTAAAAGTTTGTATCAAAGCACAGTTAGAGATAAGCATGTTCTTAGAGATAAGCATGTACTTTCCCTCATCAGTCCAGTGATAATAAGTGATGGCTGGTAATGCTCATATAATGTAATAAATTTTTTTATAGCTGCTACTATGTTTGAATATAAATGGTATTAAAACTTCTATGGTATGGTATGTTGAACAGTTGTTGTAGCTCACTAATCATCTGGTCAATTGATCCTGAATCAAACTGCTTTATTTAAGTATTTAAACACTTTTTTATTGCATTTGGTTTATGTTTTGAATATTTCATTTACGGGCAATGGTTTATTCAAGCTCTGTCCATCCATTTTCCTAGGGTATTAATCTGCCTGAGATTATTAATAAGGGATCCGTGCTACCAGGTCAGTATGGCAAAGCATTGTTTCTTGCTTGGATAAGGGGATGCATGGAATTATCACACGTTGTGTTGGTGCTTGTGTGTAAAAACGTTTGTTCTTATGAATGCGCACGCACGTGTATGTGTCTGTTTCTGTATGTGAGGATGGGAATTGCAAATGAACAGATTTCCAGAGTGGTTTTACACCATTACTGCATAACTGTCTCAATTCATGGTATTTCTTATGTTGTGTCTGTTGTTGCTGACCCTAACAAAGAAACTGTAAATCTCTGTAACAGATGGCTTGGTCATTGCTCTGAGCCCCAGACTTGGTATTAGCCTTTATCATATACATATGTAAAATTCCCATAATGTAGTTAGTGAAGAGAACTGAAAGCTCCAGTTTAAGAGCCTTTAAAATTTCACCTCTTGTATTGTTATTTATATACTTATTTTAAGTAATTCTGAGCTCTTTTTTTTTTATTATTCNAAGAGAACTGAAAGCTCCAGTTTAAGAGCCTTTAAAATTTCACCTCTTGTATTGTTATTTATATACTTATTTTAAGTAATTCTGAGCTCTTTTTTTTTATTATTCTTTTTTTTTTTTTTTCCTGTTGGAAATGCTCCACAGCCTGGGTGGAATTGAAAATCCAGCTCAGGTAGAATTCCTCATAGTACCTTTGTCCATTATGTTGTATGCCAGTTTATTATGATTAGAAAGATATATACTGTAAAAAGCAGTGTACAGATATTCTTGGTTTATGGAAAGAAGTGAGCCTGTTCCTCTGTTTTCACATGAGCTGTTGGTGTGGGTTTTTCACTAGTTTTCCGAACAATTGTCCTATAATCTGGCTGCGTTCATCTAGGACTTGTAGTTAGGAGACTTAAGAAATGCCTCCTGAAGTGGGAGAAGAATTAGTAAAGTCAACATTTATTTTGGTTCAGTGAAAAGAAACTGTAGACTTTTGAAGGGAGATGAGCAAAGTCACCCTGCACTGTAGCAAATGCCTTTGCAAAGGGAAAAGCATACTGATATTTTTTTTTTAATGTTGAAACAGGTTTAAACCTTGCGATTTCACTACTATTGCATTACAGAATATTTTTTCATGAAACAGATGCACCACCTACAGGCTCTACCTGTGCAGAACAATCTAGGTTTATGAAGTCTTCAAACTTTTTTTTGCCTAATGATATCCTTTATTTTTCCTCCCATACTTGTAGTATATGGAAACAGTAGCAAATTGTTATCTTAATTATGGAGAAAAGCAGCATAATGTAGACACGTTGGTCAATATGACATGGAAGTGCAATGGCTGATAACAGAAATTATAAGGCTGCTCACAACTTTTTGTGTGAGGCTTAAAATGTTTAAAAAACTTGAGTGGTCATTAAGTAAGGTACTACAATATTCACTGTAGGCATCATCACACAAGTAAAAGCTAAAATTCCTGTAGAGAAGAACAGCTTGTTTTTCTACATAAGTAATATTTCTTTAAGAAAGTAATATCTTTTTATGCATTGAAATAAAAGAGTAAATTGAGCTAGTTATGGTTCAAAGAATTTACACAGTGTTTTCCTCTGTTATCTGACTGGTAAAATAAAAATATTAGTGAGAGTCAATTCATGTGTCTTCCTTTGTTCCATAGATATTTTCCAAAAGCTTGCTGCTGTTAAAAATCAAAGAGAATGACTTATAGCAAGTGGAGCACATAAAGCAAGTGCTTTATAAAATGGCTAATTTTGTTTAATTAGCTACTTAATGGAATAATGCATGCTTTTCATATTTGACCTAGGTGGGACTAAATTCCTGACCTTGTCAGTCATGTAAGGTACGATAATCTCTGTGTTTTACAGATGTATTATAGTATCATAAAAATAATTTATTCTTCTATATTAATCTATATATAAAATCTATAATTTCTTCTCTCTAAGTTAATTGGTCTGATGTATGATTATTAGCTATTTGAGATAAATAGATTGTAAACATTTGGACTAATCTAAACATTTGTTCATATAAAAAGTAGCACTCATGTATGCACTGTCCTGAGCTACACGTTATTATGATTCAAATAGTTTTATACACTTTTAAAATGTAAATATATTTTAAAGTTTCCTTATACAAGTTTCTGCTGTGGTTTTTCACTTGTAAAGTATTCTGTGTCTAAATATTCTGTGTCAACCCAGACATCCCTTGCTATACATTACCATCAGTCTAAGAATCTGTACTTAATTATTGCTGGTTTGTGGCTAAACTGAGATACAATTGAGATCCAAATCAATATAACTAGGGTTTTATGATTCTATCATGCTGCAGAAAAACAAAAATTGTGATCATATATTATCAGAAAACCTATTTTTAGAGAATCTAGACAAATATGGAGTTTACTTAGATATTAATCGGGAACAGAAATACAGGCAGGGCCTATACTGTTCTGTTTAAATACTGTGCTGTTTAAATATAAACTTTTTACTTCAGGAGGCCTAATTTAGAGTTCTGAAGTGCTACACAAAACCAAATTTTTACAATGGTGTAATAGAGATGCTTTAGCAGTCAAAGAGATACTAATTGTAGTTTGAGAAGGAACATCCTTGCTTGTCCTGCTGGGTGTATTCTAAGATTTTAAGTGTATATTTAAGTGTACTTTAAATGTACCTAAGACTTTTAAGATATTGTGTAAGAATTTGGTATCTTAATTTTTACTTTCCATTAAATATTTTGCTGTGTTTAAATTGTAAAGTAAAATAATATGCATTATATTTACCCAGAATCACACATTTACTCACCTTTTTTCATTCTTTTTTTCAGGTTTTAGTAAATTTATTATCTGCCAAAGACAGCCATGTGTTTTTTGGTGCCCTCCTTGCTCTGACTAGCTTTGCAGAATGGTAGGTTCAACTTAATGTGCTATAATTAACAAAGGCTTTTTAATGTTTACTCTTGACAGAATATTAAAACTGCTCTTTATGAGGAAAACTTAAATATCCTTAATTTTATATTGAAGCAATAGAAACTAAGAAGAAACTTGGGTCCTTGCAGCAGACTTCTTGTTCATGTGGATAACTCTGCAAGGATGGAATCACAGAATCTGTCTTTGCAATCCTCATACAGTATTCTGGAATTCCTACTGTCTTCCTGCATATAAAAATCTGTTGTCCTCAGCTTAATATAACAATGCCTTACAATAATCATGTAAAATATTATTCAGTGTAGTAAATAATAAACTCATACAGCCAAATCTATGTATATGTACCCTCTTCTCATTAATTGGTGGTTAAATAAAGATAAAAAGGGAAAAAAAGAGCAAAAAGGGGAACAGAGTAACTTTCATCCATAATGATATTATAGAAGAAAAACTGCTGTTATTGATCTGCTGTCTCCTAGACTTCCAAAAACTGTTGATTCAGTTTAATTTTTTTTAATGTCCGTGTTAATTTAAATGATAGTGTACATACATTTTCAACTTCCATTTAGCTTAATTCACTGAATGAAATGTAGGATTTTGTGTTACATTTGGACTGGGCAAGAAAGAGTTTGGAGTATATTACAAATGTCCATAGAAATTGTGGTTGTTTTTAAAAATGTACTCCATTTGTTTGATTACCACTAAGACATAAAATATATTTGTGTCTTTATTTTTATGCATTCACGTTTACTTTTTTAGTGCTGGGAAAACTGGAAAATTGTTGCACTGTTACTCTTCACCCAGCATGTATTTGTGGCTTTAAGTGTTTCTGTGCACAAACACTTAAATAATAATAATATGATATTATTACTTTACACTTGGGAAAAAATAATTAATCAAATGTACAAAGAAGGAGGCTAAAGAGCAATGTGTGTTTTTCATATAATTGCATTTGATATAAATGCCAGGAATAATCAATTTGCAGTCCAGAATGTCGGGAGAAGATAAGTGAGCTTACCATTGTTGAGAACTTGCTGGTGATATTACATGAATACAATTTTCTCTCTCACAGGTGAGACTTTGTGTGTGGATTAATTGTGTTAAAATAAAATTTGACTCTTTTATTTAGGGATGCATGTATTTATAGGAATTAGAAAATGTACCACTTTAATGTACCCAAGGTCACATTCTGATACCTGTGTATTTTCAGTCACATACTGATAAAGCCAAATCTTTTCCAGCAGTTTTGTTGTAATCCGTCTCCTCTCTCTCCACTGATGACCCCCAATGCAGTGCAAATGAGTTGCAATGTTATCATAAAGTGATAGCAATCACTTTTCTTGGTGCATCTCTTCGTTGCTCCTGGCAGACCTGAGTGGTTAGATGGAAAGCATGCTGAGCCCTGACAGTTCCTGGGATGCCCAATATAAACTAGTAAAATTGCAAGACCTAGAGCTGCTGTAGTTTATGCCAAAGGCTGACTCACATCCCACATCCTCTTCATCAGAAAATCATCAATGTTCCTTCATTGTTTAATCATCTCAGCTAAGACTGCTAGCAAAACATTACTGAATTTCAGTGAGAAACAGAATGACTTTCAAATTTGATAATACATCACTTATCACCTTTAAAATTCTGAAGAGGCTTTTAAAATTTCGTGCTTAACTATTTCACCCATATAAGTGACCTTATATGTGACTAAGGATAGAGAAAATTAATATACTAAAAGGTTTTATTTAGTTTCTGTATTTGAAAATTATTTAGGTTATATGCAAATCAAGTTAGACGTAAAAGTTGGAATTTGAATGTAGACAGGAAGATGATGAAGTTCAATACCAGTTAAGGGTAATTTCAAATTCAGACATGAATCTGAATTCACATGTTTCATTAAACACACATGAAGCTTTTTTGCTTTAAGTGGAAAGTGGATATCCTTAACTATATTTTCTATGGGAAGTCCACCTTTATTGCAGTTAATGAAAGTCTTATATAAACCTTTTAAGGGGAATATACAATCACTTTCTAAATATAATATTCAAACTATACTAGAGAAGAATGATTTCTTTTGAAACTAGGCTATTTGAGTTCCACAGATGGATTTACAAGTTCATGCAGTCAGTGCTACTTGTACTACTAATGCCATTTATAAGAAATGGTGCTACGGATGACTGCAGCCCACCTGGCCACCTCCCATCCTGGCTGGGTATGCCTGGTTGCCTCTGCTGGCAGTTGAACTCAATGTGAATATAATTTCATCCCTTGTGAAAGTTTGGACCATTGTCTTCTTTTGTTTTTTAAACCATGACTTTAACCAGGTTGCAGTGACTTTTAAGTTATTTTCTTTAACTTCTTTTTTTTTTAATAGGAGATCTCTATTCTTTTTTAAACTTTCTGTGTTTTTTTCCCCTTTGCTAACTGACAATACAAAGTAATGATGGAGTTACTGTTAAAATTTCTTGCTGATTTTTTTTGTTAGGCTCACAGCAGAGTTGCTATGACTCCTTTGTGCAGAGTCATGACTCAAAGAGTAAATCAAAATATTTGAAGGAGTTCCAGTCTTGCTCAGTTTGCTCCATTCGGATCACATCAAACTTCTATGGAGCAGAGTTTGGATTCTGGTACAGTTTTGTGAAGATCCTGAGACAAGTGTGGAAATTTGGATCTGGGGTGGAATCAAGCAGTTTCTTCACGTTTTACAGGACTAGGTTTTCTGTCCTTAACATTGTGGCAATTGTGCAAGACTGTTTACTCTTTTAAGATATATTTGACCAAGCCCTGTTTTATCAAATAGCATCTTTGGCTTGTTCAGCTGTATGTGATGCCAACAAAATTTAAAAGGCTACTTAGAACATAATGAATGAGCAATATTTTTTACAGCCTTTCGTACTTCATTGTTATCCTAAGGCATTTTTCATATTTCCAGTGTATAAACATTAATGAATAAGTCATAAATATGGCATTACTGTCTGTTTATTTTTCCTATTAATCAGACACCTATTTAGTGAGCTAGAATTGTGAATATAATTGATGAACATGGTAAAGGAATTTTCTGTTTAAAGGCTTGTTTGCTTTTTCAAAGTGTATTAGCTAGTTTAGTGAGAACATACAAATTTTCAGGACTTCAGGAATGAACACACATTAACAAAGACATAATAAGCCATTTTTAACACTGCAACTTGATTTTTGTTTTGTTTTTTTGTTTCAGGAAAAGAAGTCTTGTATCTGACCACTCTTCATTTGGAAGTTTATCTAGTGCAAATGCAGCAGGGAGAATCCAGTATCTCCATTTGTCAGATGAACCAAGTCCTGATGAGATACAAGAAAATACTTTTTCACTTCAAGCAGGTAGGTTTATAAGGTCTAATACTCTGTTATGTCTTTACATACACTTGTGCAAAAGAATTCAAAATATTACCAAATTGTGAATACTTATACCTGCTTTAGGGAGTAGGAGCATCAAATTGGATTTGTTTGTTTTCAAATGTGTGATACCAACACTTATTTTCAAAAAGTATGCTTTTGTTAGAAAGAAGCAAAACATGAAGTATTAAGTATCTGGCAATCATATGTATTTCTTCACCTGAAAAGCCGTGACAAAAAAGTTTTAGTTAGTTAGTTTTGTGTTTAGCATGAAATTATTTTTATTTGTTCATATTTTTCTTCACTATTTAAATTTTCTATGATAGATCAATATGAATAATATGATTTCAAAGTGGTATTCTAATGACTCCTAGTCAGGTGAGGATTCATTGGTAGTTATGGAGCAAATTCCTTTTCTCAGGCTATAGCTTTTGGTGTTTCTCCAATTTATTTTTATTGAGACTTGAATTTTGTTCCTGACAATTCAAAATATGGTGCCACATGGTAACAGGAGATCTATTGCTGCAATTTCCTTCACCTCTAGAGATAGCAGCATTTTTTCTTTATCTCTTCACAGGCTCTCTTTGTGGTATCAGTTTAAATGTAACGATGATTTAATTCTTATACACATTTAAGCTTATATTTTAGGTGTGCAATAGGATGTTGAGCACTTGTCCATTGCTATTAGCTTCTGATTTATCTAACATTGATTTTTATTTATGATTTACATGCAAAGGGGCAGTATTAATGCTGGCCTTTTTCTGTTTCCAGGCAAATGCAATGTCTACAATAGCAAAGCTAATTTTACCAAACAAAGAAAGGAATGCTGAAAAAGTGAGTTTATTACAGGTAACTCCCTTTATTATCATTGCACAATGAAAGCCCCAATAGTCCCTGAGATTTTTTTATTAAAGTTTATTTTGAAGTACAGTAGAAAAAAATCATATTTAATGGGGAATCCCCTACCCCAAAACAACAAATAGCCCAGGAACTGAAAGTTAAATAGAGAGTCAATTTTTGTTCTGATTTACTTTGTTTCTAGCACCTCATATAGTGTAAAGGAATATCAATATTTTTCTTCTGATAATATTTCCTGTACTTTTTCAGGGTGTCTAGCATCAGATCTTCATTATAGAGCCTTGATCTTCATTGCAACTTGCTCTAGATTTGACAGTCTACTAATATGTTTATTTCTGGACCATTTTGCTGTGGATGTTGAATAAAATACATGAAGGCAGCATATAAAATAGAGAAGATTTAAGTGTAGAATAAATATAGGCCAAATAAGCATAGAATGGCTCTTGGTTTTGCATGTCATTACCCCCATAAATGTATTGGTTTGAGTCAACTTAGGCTAAAGGTTATCAGTAGTAATTAATTAGCTGGTGGCATTTCTCAGGCTCAGTGCAGTGGTGAGTGTCTCTCTAAGATATGGGAATGTAGTGCTTGGGGGTTCAGGGATGAGCACAGCTGCTGCTGCTCTAGTTGGCAAAGTCCTTAGCACAGCTGAATGCATTCATGACCCTGCCTCTCACGTGGTCTTTGTTCTGACAGAGCCCCTAAAATGGCTGTATAGCTACTCCGCTATCTAATCAGGTAGGTGTGCTTGGATGGCATTTCCACCAAAAAAAAAAAAAAAATTCATTCTAGTGTCGTCTTTCTCATCACAGTTCTTCTGGATTAGAATTGGAGGGCAGGTTCAGTACAGTACAGTAGGTACCTTTCTACTGCAGGGACGTTTTATAGCGCTTCATCTTAAGGATGAGATAAATACAAACCTTCCTGGAGAGTAGGTATATGGAACTAACCTGCAGTCTAACAAACTGCAGCATATGCTCAGTGTAGTTGACTCACACAACTGTAAGGAGCTTAATTTATGCCCACTGAGATTTTTAGATTCCAGCAGAATGTGTTGGAAATAACTCACAAGAGCTACTAAGCAGCTGTAGTTGGGTTAAACATGAAGCCATGTGAATTAATAATGGACTTAATGATCACATATGAAAACTAAGTCTGTTTTGGGCAAGCAGTATATTTTTATGAATCCTTGTTTAGCTTCTCACACTGCTACCTGTATTGCCTTTAAAAATGTTACTGGTATGAAATACAGTTGCAGCTACTGGAATATCCTTTTTAAGTTTCACAGATATTTTTCTTAGAATTCTTGCAATGATGGTGTGGTTTCTCTACTGCCCCATTGTGTGTGTTTTCAATGATTAAATTTTCAGCTTCTTTCTGCCAGGCTACCTTAGTGATCTTAATTCATGACTATCCTTGTTTGCTCAGCTATAAATGTGCCATCTCATTGAGTCTTGACAAATAGAACTGAAGATAAATTGCATCAGAGCATACATATTAATCACCTGCCAGTAGCTGTTTTAAAGAACTTTCTTTGTATTGGATACTAAGGTATATGAAGAAGCTGAATTACATAAAGTTCTCTGTAAATATGACAAATTTAGGGTCAAAAAAATTGAGTAATATCTTCTTTTCTGTCCCCGTTAGAACTTACAGTATCCCACACTGCATTTTTCAGAAAATTGCTTTTTTACTGCAACAGTACAAACCCACTGATTACATTTACCTTTTTCAGCATTGGAGAAGAAAGCAGGTCTCAAGTCTTGAGCAATGTGCAGATGAAAAGAGATGGTCAAGATTTAGGTATGCCTCAGCATATTCTGTAGCTATCATCACCACTTTTTTTTTTTTTTCACTTGTTTTCCACCCTAAATGTCCTTGCGTACTTTTAAAATACAGGAGGAACTTAATATATTTTTATTCCCTTTGTTATCAGGTTAATAAAATAATGTCATTTAAATACGAAGTTTGACAGTGTGTAAGGTATCAAGGGGAATCCTTGTTGTTTATCTGTGGCTTTTCCATGTGTGTCATAAAGCTCTTATTGATTGAAGTGCTTTTCCTGCTGTAGTATTATAGAGCCCTGAGATTTTTCCTCTTCAGTATGGAAAGAAATCAACATCTTTTTGAAAGGTATGTTAACCATATGTTTTGTGAAACTCTATTAGGATCTCTTTCAAAAGTCCAATCAGAAAGAAATATTTTCTAAATGTCATTTATTTTGTAATGGGCAATTTTTGTCATGTCCACAACTACAGATAGTCATTTCTGCATTGCATCCAGTGCCAGTCTACAAGATTAGGTGTTCAGTATTGGGATTTCTGTTGTGTTCATGCCAGGCGAACTAGCTCTGTATGGGCTCCTTCTGCCCCCATGAATCAACCTTTTATATATGTTGAGGACAGATTTAACACTGCTGGCAATAAAACATGCTTTTACCCTGAAGATTAGCACGTACAGTTTGCAGCCCTGGATAGTAGCAATTATCTGGAAGCAGATAATTTTTTTTCTCTGAGCTCTCTACTCCATCACCATGGGTCTGACTTTGCATCATGCTGTTTTGCTTAGGAGTGTTACTGAAAGGTTTGGATCCATAAGGACAAAATGCTTTCCATCAATTACACATTTTTACTAGTAAGATGACCATTTCACCATGTTGGCTACAAAGGCCATGTGAAATCCTAGAGTGTGATTTGTGGCATTAGAACAGTAATCAGAGTGTCTAGGAGGTCTGCCTGTCAATACTGTTCCTGTATGTTTTTATTATGTATCATAAATTACTAAAATTCTATATATGACTTTTGTGTTATTTTTAAAAAGTGGATATTGTACTGAAAGTGCCTCAGTTTATAATGAATTTTCATGGTTGGTGACAAAGTTTTGAAGAATTTGGACTAACTTACTATCTTTTGATTTTCCAAATGCCTAATCTGCATTTCTACTTATTCCAGAAGTTTAAAAAGAAACAAAACTTCAGTCAAGCATCAAACTAATCAATTGTTGCTTCTTATCTGTTGGTTTTTGCTTTTCTCAGTGCTTTTAATCTTTTAGACTAGGCTTCTTGGCCAAAAATTCTACATTGTTTCTAAAAGATACAAAAAAATTTGCACCTTTCTAGCCTTTTCCCTACTGACTTGTTTGAAATCTTCATTGATATTGGACATTATGTGTGTGATATCAGAGCTTATGAAAGGTTGGTATCAAAGCCAAGTTCGTTAAAGGTAAGTAAAAACCTTAAACCTTCATAGTTTTAAGAAGTCATATTCTTGCACATTCCTAGTACAAGAAAGGCATAAAATATTTTAAATTTATTTATTTCTCATTTAATTTATGACTAGGAGGACGTATTGAAGCAAATAGCTGAAAGTATTGAGAACATGAATCAGAATAAAGCACCCACAAAACATGTAGGAATTATGCAATTTTAGAGCACCTTGGTAGTAGAGCTTTTGGAAGTGTGTATAAGGTAAACTTTTCTTTTGCTATTATTTTACAGATTTGAGGGGAAGCTTAATGAAGAGGGTCTAATACCTGTTCTAGGCAAAACTATCCTTTGAATTTCAGTTGGGAAATGTAGGTGCAAAAAGGCCTTTGTGGATCTGAGCTTGTTGTTAGTGTTTGCTGCAATTTTGTTTGTTCCATGTTGTACTTTGAAGATTGACCAGTGTATCTCTTAGGTTTTCTACCTTACTTTCTCTTAATTCCTTTCCACTGACAGCATTTGTCTATTGCAAAGGCTAATAAATCTGTGTAAAACCACAAAAATTCAAGCATGTTTAATCTGAAAAGCAACACTGGGCACAGATAATATTGCTTCAAACACCGTGCAAGTTCAGGAGTGTACTGCTAACCTGCACTGTTGTATTGTAGTTCTACTAATCACATCATACACAAAAGAATCTATGATTATATATTCTGAGAAAGGTTTGGACTCTGATAACTAATCTGGTAGCCATAATGCCATTCTTCCTATCCCCATCCTATATTTATTGTGCAAAGGTTTTACCTTGTTTATAGGTTAGAAAACATAATGGACAACATCTCCTGGCAATGAAAGAAGTCAATTTACACAATCCAGCATTTGGAAAGGACAAAAAAGACAGAGACAGCAGTGTAAAAAATATTGTCTCTGAATTAACCATCATCAAAGAACAGATGTGTCTCATGGACTCTAGTTTGATATGCCGGCATTCTGAATTACTAACTGTGAGTTCTCAGGTGAGAAGCTGCCTGGTGGAAAAGGACCTGGGGATGCTGGTTGGGAGCTGCCTGAACATGAACCAGCAGTGTGCCCAAGAAGGCCAGTGGCATCCTGGCCTGTATGAGCAACAGTGTGTCCATGGGCAACAGCAGGACCAGGGCAGTGATTGTCCCGCCTGTGCTCGGCACTGGTGAGGCAGCACCTTCAATCCTGTGTTCAGTTCTGGGCCTTTCACTGCAAGAGGGACATTGAGGTGTTTGAGCTGGTCCAGAGAAGGGCAACGGAGCTGGTAGAGGGTCTGGAGCACAAGTCCCATGAGGAGTGGTTGACGAAGCCGAGGGTGTTTAGCCAGGAATAATACTCTATTTTTCTCCTGATTACTCTAATAATGTGCAACATTTCTCTGCATTTGGGGTAGCATTTCTCTGCAATTGGGGTAGTATGCACTGGAGTTCATAAACAAGTTTGTGGAATCCTTGTAATATCCTTCCTTCCTACGTGTAGCTAAACATTTTAAATACTGTGCCATCAGTTTAACTATTCTAAGCATCTACATTTCTTTCCTCATTGTAGCTTTATCATCCGAATGTTGTACAGTATTACAGAACCTTCTTGGAAAGTGTGTAAAAATGCAGAGAATTACCACATTGTACATAATGAAGAAATATAAATATATAATAAAACCACTTACAGGTTGGCCGGAGTGTGTCAAATTTGAGGAGTAATCTTTCTTCCAGAACTGCTACAAGTTCAAACAGGCCTATATTCCTTTAAAATTGAAAAAAAAAGTGGTGAGAAATAGTATTTGTATTTGTTTATCTATCAGTAAAACTAGATGCAATGTAAACATGTAGCAAGCATCATTATTCTCTTCTAGAGATCCAAAGTTTACAATTGAAATGCTAAATAGGGAGAAAAGCTATGATGAGCAGTAGAGTGAATGATATAGATTGCCAGCCATATTGTTTTAATTTTCTTTTCAATAAAGAGTTATGTACATACACCTGCCTGCTGAGTAATTATTAGGCAGTGATTCCCTTATAGTTCTGTGATATAAACTGAGGAAAAAGTCAAACAAAAACCAGTAGAACTAGATTGAGGTGTATCTGTTTGTACAAATACAATTTTTAAAGAGTAAAAAAATAACAGCTTTTAAAATACATTTTAACCTCAAATACTCTATTTTTAAATGGTTTCTGTACAAATATAATGTTCTATTAATTTCTTTTATGAGATGACAGATTGTACATAGTCGTGGAGCTCATGGAGGGGGTGCCATTAGGAGAACACTTTCACTCTTTGAAGGAAAAGCAACAACAGTTTACAGAAGACAGAATATGGCATCTACTTATCCAAGTAAGGGCCTCCATTCTTTTTGCCAGGATTTTCCCACATGTAATTAGCAGCACCATGTTTTCAGGCTAATGAATTACAAAGGAATGCTTATTATATAATAATGTAATACATAGCTGTGAATTTACAACCTTTATTTAGGTTGTAAAGCTCTTTCTGTTTAAGTTTTGTCTAACTCTTTGTTATTTCCATAAAGAGAAAAGGATTTTTTATTGAGATCTCACTCTGAACAATGTCATGTTGGGGGTTAAAGACAAAGTTACAATTAGTAAGTAGAAGTGCTTTGCTTGAGGACAATTTCTCAAGATGTATCTGAGAAGCATTTCTTTACTGAAACTCTGAGAAAGTTTCAGATTCCTGGGTGTTGGTTATCATACTTGGAAGCTAGTAAATTATTGCATAGTAGTGAATATTCTTGATGTATGCTTCTGTAATCACCACAGTGTGGAGGAAGGAACTTAGGCAGTTTCCAGGACAGACTTTGAAAGCAGTATGTGTGTGAACAGTACAAAGCATGGCATAGTTTTAGTCTTTGAGTGAATTAATACAACCTGGTACACACAACAAGCCTTCCAAGAAATTCAGATCCTGTAGTTTTTGAAATTCTCAAAGAATTACTGCATGTTTTCTTGCTGCTCATGACACAGAAGAAAACAAACAATTTGAATGCTGCAGAATTGTTGTGAGAAGTCTTTATGCAAAATTCCATCTCTCTTCTTTGAATATAACAGTAAACTGTAGACACATGCACACACCCATTCACAAAATACTCAGCTATAAATATGTGGCAACTGTTGTTTCATAGTAAATATTTACTCGTGATCTACATATTTAAATTAATTCATTATGAAATTTTATGTGATAAACCCTCTCAGAGTCTTAGTAATGATGCAGTTTTGAAAGAATGTGATTTAATGGTGCAATTGTCCTTGAGTGATGAAAACAAATATTCCAAATATGATTTTAAAGTGTCATATAATTGTATTTTATATCAACTACTGCCACTGAGGGGCACACTTGTCTCAACAACCTTTCCTTATCTTTAGTTTATTCTAAATATGGAGAAGTCTAAATGTACTTCCAAGTATAAGCTCAAAATTGCCCTTGAAAAGAATTTATATTTCTGTCAAAGATTTACAGGAGTTCAGGAAAAATTGGAAGAACAGAAAATTATTTGGATCATTTCTGCAGCAATTAGTTCGAAACTATTGTAGTATTTAAACAAACAATCACTTTATTTAGTCATACAATTAGTACAAGTGTAGTACCTATTGAATTTTTGGAGGGAGCTGAAGAACTTTTATTTATTGTTTCTGAATTTTATTAAGCCTTGCTTTTTTACAACCTTAATGAAATTAAGACAAATTTACTTTCTCTCTGATGATAGTTAATATGTACTGTATAGATGCATGCTGTGGTATTGTTCCTAACTCATACAGTCCATGTATGCCAAAGACTGGAGCATTTGTGATCTAAAGGATTATGTCTCACAATAGTTGAGGATAAATATACTGTCCATTTAGTACATTTCAGGTGTTCTTGGTGAAAGTTTGTCCTGATTTCAGTTAGAGTAGGGTTAATTCTCTTTCTTGTAGCTGGTACAGTGCTGTGTTTTGAATTTAGTATGACGGTAATGTTGATAACACACTGAGGTTTTAGTTGTTGCTGGGGGGTGTAGACTCTAAATCAAGGACTTTCCAGTTTTCCATGCTCTGCCAGCAAGGAGCTGCACAACAAGCTGGGGGTGGGGAGTACATCCAGAATGGCTGACTTGAACTAGCCCNTATAATATTTTATTTTGTTTCAGTCATCAAATTGTTTTTACATTGACCCATGAGTTTTATTTTCTTTTTTTGGGATTCTTCTTCCCAGTGGGGAAGGTGAGAAATTGACTGTGTGGTGCTCAGTTGCTGGCTGGGGTTAAACCATGACAAAGTTACAACAAAATGTCAGATGAATGTGAAGCATATGCTAAAATGCTGAGAAATCCCTGACTTGAATTTATCCTGTCAGCTTTTATAAAAAGAGAAGGTCTGCTCTCAGATCTGCTAAAAACTGTACTTCTGCCTTTACAAGCTTCACACTCATCCTAAATAGAGAGAATTCAGTTTTCTGCAGTCTTTCAAATCTGAAAACTGACCCAACCTTGCCTTCATCTAACTAGACTAGTGCACTACCTGTGAGGCAGTGTTTTGTGACTGTGTAAGTGGGATATGGCTGAAATTATTTTGCTTTGCTAAAATAATCTTATAATACTGCTCTATTTTCCTCAATCAGTCTTTCTGGAAATAGTAACTCTTGTTAATCTCTTGCTATGAGAATCTGCAAGCTGACAGTGTAACAAAGGCAGATCATTCATCTGTAACTAATGTTCTTTAAAAATACTGTCTTTAGAAAGGTGCCTTAGTTTCAGACTCTTATGGTGTATTTTGATATAAAAAAACTAGTGAAGTGATCAATACACTGGAGAAAGACCTTTTAGAGATTCAGACTTTAATTCTGCAACAGCCACACCAATGAACTGCTTTAAAAAATTCTTGGACTCACAGATAGGCATTTCATACCATGTATATGAGAATGGGACCACTCACATTCCAAATCTCTTGAAGCGCTCTTACATAGTTTCTGCTTTTATGTTGGTTGAAAAGGATAGGAGTGCATAGAGTGAGAGACACTTGCTGTCAGAGTGGAAAACAATAAATCTGCTAAAGAATTATGCTTCTTTGTCCTGAATTCATGGAGAAACGTTCTACAGGTGGCCCTTGTAGAACAATTCCAGTAGAACTTGGTAGGCAGGGACCTATGGTGAAAGAAAACAAGACTAACAAATTTCTTCATACAAAGAAATCTGCAGCTGGCCTGGCACAATGCAAGATTAAATTTGAGGCACCTCTTCTAGGGATGGTCTCTGAATATCATGTGTATAGGTATAATACCTATATTCTTATTATATATAATAAGAAATACCTGAGATAATGCCTCACGCTCTGAGACCTTACCTGAAGTGCTGTGCCCAGATCTTGGGTCCTCAGCGCAAGAAGGACATGGACCTTTTAGAGCCAACCCAGAGGAAGGTTGTAAAGAGAATTAGGGGAGTGGAGCACCTCTCCTATGAGGAAAGGCTGAAAAACTTGGGATTGTTCAGCCTGGAGAAGAAAAAGCTCTGGGGAAACCTTAGGGCACCTTTCTGTACATAAAGGGGACTGTAAGAGAGCTGGAGAAGGACTTTTTACAAAGGAGGACAGGACAAGGAGGTATGGCTTCAAACTGAAAGAAAATAGACTTAGGTTAAGTACGAGGAAGAAATTCTTTACTGGGGGGGTGGTGAGGCACTGGAACCAGAGAAGTTTTGGATGCCTCATTCCTAGGAGTATTCAAGGTCAAGTTAGATGGGTCTCTGAGCAGCCTGGTGTACTGAAAGGTATCCTTGCCCATGGCAGGGAGTTTGGAACTTGATAATCTTAAAGGGATAATTAAGTATCCCTTCCTACCCAAGCCATTCTATGATAATGATATGAAGACGTTTTGAATTTTTATAGTCACAGTGTGTTTTCTTTTTCTTAAGTAATGTGTGTGGTTAGATACGTTCTTTATTCAGATCTTTCTTTATTGTTTTGTTTTTAAACTTAAGACAGAAATGAAAGTTCTAAGCCCAGGAGGTGCTTCATTCTAATGTGAAGATTGTATAACTTTTTTGTATTTCCCAGGACATCTTTTACATATGTCAATTAAACTTGAATTATCCTAATCTTTTTCAGGCTCTTTAAATTTGTGTGTTGTTGCAAATCTAAACAGACATTTACAATCTGATCCTAGCCAGGCTGTTTCTGACTATTGAGAACTTTAAGCATGTTGTTTTGTAGTCTGTAGAGCTGTCCACCCTACTCATTTTCTGTTTAATTTCTGACATAAATTCCATAGGAAGGGGTCCATAACTACCATCTCTTATGCTGGTACAGCATTTAATCAAAATTGGTTGAGCTACCAATGCTACGAAAATATAAATATTAAATCATGTCAACCTGCAATTTTGTGAAACATCTCATTCTAATTTGATAGAAAAGTATTACCAAAACTGTTCATCTCTGGTCAGACTGAAAGTCTGATGCATTGCTTCAGACACACACGCACAAAAAAAAGTGGAATTTTAGGTGCAGCCTGGAGGAAAGTTGTTTTGTTATAGGCTTTTAGAGATTCATTGAACCAATATTATCTGTGGCTTTCCTTTTAATCTGCCTAGCCTTTTTATATAAGACATTAAGAAGTTACAGTTCTAAATTGAAAATGTGTATCTGCTTTTATTGCAGCTATATTTTACTGCAGCTGTATTTTGGTTCTAGCACAGTGTATTTCTGTCTAGAGCTCCACAGCTGCATCTGTTTGTAGGACAAAACAGAAAACTCTGTAGATCATCACTTTTCCTCAGTGTCATTTAGTTGCAGCAAGGTTTAGACCTTGATGGTCGGAGGGCTGTGTGGAATCACTTGGACACCTTTCAGAGCTGATATCAAGGAGAATTGTGAAGGGTACTATACTCTCTTTTAGGAAGCACGTTCTGCTTCATGTTCAGTACACATGATAAAATAGCAGCTGGAAAGATCTGTATGGGTCTGAACCTAGGATTATATAGCAGCAGAATGCTTGTTTTGAGACAACTCATCTGTTGGATAAACTTCTAATCATAGCAGGGAGCCATGGACTGCCAGAATGCTTAATTGAATGTGACTTGGAAAGTTCAAAGAGTTGCTGGGTGCTGGAAGAAAGCTCCCTGTTAGTTTTGTAATCCAGAATATTTGCTTGAGTGCATTGTATAAAACACCTGTTAGCTCTGGATTCTGTTCCATGCCCAGAGAAGCAGTGGCCATGAGATAAAGTGGATATAAGAAGTGTCTGTTGTGTGTTAGTCACTGCTCAGATTCACTTGAATGAGTCAGTGCTATGATTTTAGCAGATTACATGGCTCATTTAACTAATATTCATAATCAGAATTCCTACCCTTCACACTGAGGTTCAAGGAAGTCCTTGTAGTACTTTATTTTTAAAGTTGTTTTCATAATAGGTTGAGTGGAATCTTCTGCTTTTTATATTCACATTGTAAATCAAACATTCTGGAAGTCGTCGGTGGATTAATAGCATGATCACGTCTCTCCACAAATCTCAGTTCTAGATGTGGATCAGTGCTTAGGTTCCTGGTACAGAAGTTACAAGCTTCACAAAACTAGCATTAGATTGTTTACAAAGCATTAATAAAAGCACACAGAAAGAAGAATGATAGAATAGCTAAAAGGTTTATTTGGGAATGAGGAAAAGTTAATTCTGTTCACATTCTATTGATGGGGAAAAATAGAATAAGTATGTACTATTGTTGATTAAATCGCAAATTATCTTGATTTTAGCATATGTTTTTATAGAAAATAAAGTTCTAATTTTATACTCCAAATCACTGTAACTCAGTAAGTTGCTAACAAACCTGCTTCATTACAATTGCAAACTTGCTGAAGAGAAGCAAAGGGTTTTTCTCTCATCTGAGTCCTTCAGGGCAGAAGAAGAAACTGTTCAGTGGGTACACAGTGAAAATCTGATGTGAGCGGGTCTGAAGTTCATATATGGGGTGAATTTGATACTCTGTTAATATTCTTTTTTCTTTGTGTGTGTATTTCATTTTAGGAGAAATTAATGGCATTTTCAAATAGGGTTCAGATATAAATTAAGGCAACAAACTTGCAAATATGAAGTCAGTTGATAAGTTGTATCTGGATATTTTTTGTCTTGTTTATGCTGCAGAAGATAAATTTAGGTGAGAATTTTGGGAAATGAAACAGTAAATAAAAATCCAGATTATTTTAATAAAAGGAGTATAAAAGCATTGCAGGTATCTAAAATGCTCATTTAAAGAGACTGCTAAGATTTAGACAGTTTCTTTAATTTGGCTATCATGAAAGCTGCAGAGATGATTCAGTAGGAGATTAAGATACTAGCCAAGTCAACCTACTCCTATTTTCATAGCTCTGTCTTTCCTTCATGCCCTCTTCCACAGATTGTTAATCTTTTTTGAAACCACCTCTCTTCATTATCACTTATTCTGCAGCTCTAAACATAGTGTAAACAAGTGAAAGAGGGTGATCAGAATCTAAAGGATTATGACTACATCATATTGTTTTAATTTTTCTTCCTGTTTGAGGATTGTCTTGTATGGTTGTTTGACTATTCTTTAGCAAATTAAAAAAAATTAAAATAAAACTAATTAATAGGGATCACCTTCCTATTCAGTCATATCTTCATTTAATGATCCATGAGACAGGCCTGTCACAGTTCTCAGAAGTTTCATTTCATTTCATTTCAATATTTCATTTGTTTGTTATTGGAGCAACTTTTGGCATCACATACCAAATAATCATGGAGTATTAAAAGTTGTAGACCAATTTATTTATTTATTTATTAAGACAAATGCTTAAATAAATTAAAAGAAGCGATGTCACTAGTTTGTTGCAGTTCAACAGTTGGCAGTTCTTTTTCATTCAAATCTCTATTATAGGCTTGAAAAGGCTAAGGAAAAAAAATTATGCTTAATGTAAAGCTGATTGTCCTGGGCTTTACATTCCTTAGCTCTGGCAGCACCAGTTGTATGTAGGAGCTTCTTGCTGATATCAGTAAAGTTTAGCTGAATTTGGAACAAGTTATTGCCAGTGAGAGGGTTTTTTATCCCTCCATTTCTGAGGACCTGAGCTTAAAAGGACGAGAATATATTTACTCATCTGGCTGATTTTTCCCTTGCTTTCTTTTTCTTCTCCAGATAATCACTCATGTTGTATTAAAATAAACTACTGTTTCCAGAACTGAGATGTTCAGCTCTCTTCTTACCTGTACTACATCTTTCAACAGGAACTGAATTTATTGATTGTTGTAATGTCTCAATACTCTTCCTTCATCAAATATTATTTGAAGAATTCCAAAGGAAGGAATTTAGAATGATTCACTCCAGTTAATTCAGGGAAGTATCAACAGTCCAAAAACTTCTGGTCCTTTGGGGATTAATATTTTTTGGAGTGAACTGCCTGAGGACTCCCTTAACTCAAGGGAAAAGGAAGGCTTCTTGGTTATCCTGTTAATTTAGCATTCTTTCTACTTATATTTTCCAAGCACTGCAGAGCTAGTCCTTCTTTGGATATTTTGTTCAAAGAAAAATGATCTGTGCCTTGAGTGTCTAGATTTGGCTTTCTTAACAAAGGCCCTTTCTGAATTCAAGAACTGCTCCTTTTCAGACCCTGAAGGCTTGCACTGAGCAAGAGCCAACAGAAACTAATTTTTCTTACCTGTATTTCTTCTGAACTCTAGCTTCTTTTGATGAGTACTAACATTTTGAAATAAAATTTTAATGAACTGTGTCACAGTGAAACCAATTGGAATTGGCATGCTTTGGGCTCTGTCCAAGTAGAAGTCTCAGAATATTTTAAACATTGTAATTTGTTATTTACAACACAAATCTTCTTCTGAAGTAGCATTGCAATACAAAAATTATTAACAGGATTTATCAAGTACAATAATGTTTTCTGCTCTTTCTGCTTGGACTTAATGAAGTGTGATGTACCTTAGCTGCATTGTTGTGTGGAAGCAGCAGTAGAGTATTGAGCTGGAAAAAACAAACTTGAACTGTATGCATGGAAGTTTGATTAAAAATAAAATCTCTGAAGACCCTATGTGACATGTTGTGAAAGACTACTTGATAATTACACAAGGCATTTCTATTAACATAATTACATGATCATCTAAATCTACAGCTTTTTTCACAAGGTAAGGCTAAGAGTCACCATTATTTCTTACCTAATTCCGTCTTTGAACATGAATTATCAAGTTATTAGACCCCTGCCCTGTGCTCCTTTGAAATTAAATTTCTTGGAAAGTCCACCCTTCCCAACTGTCATAATTTCAAGGAAAGAAAAATAATTACCATAAATTTAGATTATTAGAGATTATATGAGATCCTTGATTATTAGATACATACCATTGTCATATAGTTTATTGAAATATATTAATAGAAACCTGAAACTGGTCATGTAGTTTAGATTGAAACCATCAGAAGTGTGCTTATAATATTTTTAAAGCAGATAGGCCTGATTGAAGTGTAAGTTGCTGATGAGTGTGGAGATAAAAAATAATATAAATACAGTTCTGTGAAATGTAAAAGATAAAAAAATCCCAAGCCTCCCTTCCACCCTCCCCCAACTTTTCAGCTGTTGTGACTGAGCAGTGATTGTCATGCAGAGAAGGTGGCTATTGAGATGTGGACCTTTTTGTCTTTTTTTTTATTATTGTAGCTGACTTTGGGCTTGCAAAGCAAAAGCAAGAAACTTGCATCAGTAGTGGGAACCATCCTATACTCATGGTAAGTACTCCTGCATGTAACTTTTAGTCCAGTGACTTCCATCTTCATGGTTACTCTTGGAGCAGATAGGGAAGTTGCAATGTAGTATGAAATAATAATAAATATAATAATAATAATATAATATAATAATATAAATAAGGAATAATAATAAATAAGGTGCAAGTCACAAGCCACTCTACAATAGTTGGTTGCCTGCCTATTTTGATGTTGCCTGTTCTTAACACATGGTGGTTACTGTGGGTTAAGTTGGTGCAAAAATGAATGAACTGCAGTAGTGTAGTAACTTATTCACTATATATAGAATATCCTTATAGACAAAGTGTCTTTAAATTATAAAAAGGAGTATGTAAACAGTATCAATTACCACCACTACATGTGATGGTTTTATACCTGTGAGCATGTTTGGCCTGCAGGCTGTCATAAGTAATTAAAGGTTCCAAGCCATCAGTGGAGCTACTGGTTGCTTCTCTGAATTAAGAGTGAGTCAAGAACTCAGGCATTTGGCAGTTGAACATAATTCATTTGCCATTTTTGAAATTTTCTTGTGAATTCCTAGTGCCAGAATGATAATGATCGACATTATTCCCTAGAAATCCCTAAATCCTAAAATGGCTTCAAGAGTGTGACTTTGTAATATGTTAAATATTCAAGTCACATACCTTGGAAGACTAATGCTTATAGTTCTTAGTGACCAAAGGTAAGGGGATTGCAAGGCTGCCTTAATTGGTTCTCCAAATATTCCTGAAGCATGACATAATCTCTGAGTGACATTGGATCTGTGAGTGATAGTTTGGGTGTATGAAGTATAGTAAGAGTTTGGTGTAACTGGTTATGTGCCATCTTTTTCAGCTTCTCTGAAATAATCAATCTCTGAAATAATCACTTATAACTGGGAAGAGAAGCTGTTGATGAGAAGTTATTCTGCTCCTTTAAACACCAGTTTGAAAATAGAGGTGTCAGAGGTGTCAAAGCCATGCTGCTGTGGCCCTCAGGCTCACTGAATTGTAATTTTCTTATCCCATCTACATTTATTTCTTCTTTTTCCTCTGTTAGATGCCTGTTTTGTTCTCGCTGATATCTTTTCGGTTTCTAATATTTTGTAGGAAATTTTTGTTTGAGAGTAGTATTCTGTAGATTTATAATTAAGTATCCCTATAATTTTTGCTTATACTATATTTATTCTTATACCCTGTCTTTGTACGTAAAAGTTTATATCAGGGCTAGAACTTTGGCAGGTCTTTTTCTACCTCTTTATCCAGGTATTTGGATGCAGGATTGAGGAGAAAATGTCCCTTACATGTTGCAGTCTCTTAAGTGGTCTTTTGGGACATTACTTGTCAGTTCTACTCCAGAGGCAAAATCATAGAAGCTGTGATCCTCGTCTATCTGAAGTCAGAAAAGAGAACAAGGATACAGTACAGATGTCTTTGTATTTAAAATATATGCTTGAGTAATATTTAAAATGACAGGCTAAGATATTAGTTTCCAATGTCATAATAATTTAAAAATGCTAAAAAGGCTTTGCAAACAGCACCATGCACTGGAGGCCACCTTCAAGGGGCTTGGTTAGTGCTGTGTGTGACACTGGGCTTTTTGAAATGGAAGCCTGTTCACAAGGAATAAGGTGAACTGACAGAGTACTTTAGCACAAGTCTTGAAGGAGAAGTCAGAGCCTATAGTCTTAAGCAGTGCTTGGACTAGACTTTTTAGTGAGGCTTTTTTGTATGACTTAAGTAGATATTCAAGGCTATTAAAAAATCAAAAATTTAGGACTGCCTACCACTAACACACAAAAAAAAATCCAAACCAAAAAGAGAAAGAGATGTGAGAGAGCGTTTTCATCTTAGAATGGCAGGAAATTGCTTTCTTCTGAATTGACAGGTAATAGTTTTGAGTAGTTTGAGATGCAACCCACCCTTCTTGGAGCAGACAATATAGTACAGAAACAAAACAATAAATGTCAAAAGTAGCATTTGATACTTATTGTTTAAATTTGACTAAGCAGTGTTATGCAGAATGGTTCACATAAAACACAGATAAAACCACATCACTGTATGTACCAAACATGTTTGTATTTGGGTGACTTTCAATTTGCTAATGCAATTTTTTGAACCTTGTGTCATAATAAAATAACTGCAGACACTGTTTTATATTTAGAGAGGGGCTTATATAATTATGCTTTGTAACTGTGATGGTTTTTAATTTTACTTCATACTAGGCTGTATTCTACTATCACACTAGTTAAATTCCTTTTAATTAGTTATCTCCCTGAACTAAAAAATCCAGCAATATGTTTGTGTATGTGTTTAGAATACCAAATGTATTAAATGGATATGTTTACACTTAATACATTAAAAGTTGAGGAAAAGACTGCTTCGGGGAATTGGTAATGAATCCTGAAGTCTTTTCCCAGCTCATAAGTCACGAGAAACAATCTGCTCCAAGTTAGTGGTGACAGTCTTTATTATCATGCTGTCTCAAAGGCCTTCCCAGAAGAGACAGACCGATTGTCCATGGTTATAGAAAATGATGTTTCCTTTCATTTATACCTTCCATTTCTTTGTTTCAAAAAAGGATTGTGATTGGGGAAGAGAAGACATACTACCAGCAGATCAAGAGATGTATATAATTGTATATGTATAGAGACAATTTAGATGAGCTCTGGGAAATTAAGTAAATTTTGAGATTGGATAGAATAGAGAATCCCATCATAATTCCTTGAGGACTTGACTGATCTTTAAAAGCTGTTGAGAAACTATGAGTAGATCCCCCAGGTGTCATAAAAAAGTGGGCAAGAAAGTTCTACATTAGTTGATGAGCTAACTTGATCTTACTGAAACAAAATTATATTCAAATGTTAGAAAACTGATGCACAGAATAATGTTACTTGTTTAGCTTTTTGTATTGGGGAGTTTTCTTGCTGTGGTGTTTTGTGGTAATTTAAGGTGTCATTTTACTCCTTCATCTTCTCTGCTGTGGAGGAGAAAATATTCCTTGATCTTCATTTCTGTTTATGGACTACACACTCTGTATGCTGTCTTATGTTAACCAGATTTCTTTTCTAGTACTGGTCACTGCTTCTGTTTATAACCATATCTTGTGAGAGCATTATTTTTAGCCTTTATGATGCTATATGGTCAAACTGACTACCAGATTTCCCAGCAGTACTTTCTTCCTCCAAAAATAGAATCTGAAACATATCACCAATTTCAAGCAAGTTTGAGAGTTTAGGTTCTTTCAGTGTCTGTGGAAATTTGGTGATGGATAGCAAGGAGCAAAACAAATCAATCTTGGCAAGAAAAGTTTTTAAACTCAGCTGAAATGTTACCTTCCAAATAAGCTGCAGTATATCCTGTCATGCGACAGTGGTTTGGTGTGTTTAGATAACAAAGAAAATAGGAAACTGAAGGTACTGTGTAATGGGGAGGGAAAACAGAAAACTAGTGGAAAATTGATCTTATGCTAGTTTTGCCATTCATGGAACAGGTGGTTCCTGGAGGACATTTGCTGATTTGAATAGAAAGGTAACAAAAGTTAAATAATCCTTTCAGTATATTAATACTGATTTTTTTACCAGAGAATCTTCTGAAAATTGATTAATGCAAGTGTTCACTCTGAGAATGAAAGATAGCAATGAAATACAGTTGTGAAAGTTTGGTTGTAGTGTAGACATAGGTTTATAATAACGTGTTAGATGTAGATTTATATATAACATAATATGTGACAGACAAAATAATGTGTTTTCGGCAAAAAGTCCAGTTCAATTAGAGATGGAATCCACAGGGATGATGTGGGTTGCCCAGACAGGCAGTACTGTCCCCACATGTAATCCACAGTACTACTCTGTGTAGAACATTATGTTTCATTATGGGCAGCCTGTGACTGAGACACCTGGATAAACCTCAAGGAAGAACATCATAAGTACTTGACAGAGACTGCCTTACAAAAAGATGTTCAAATGATTTCGTTTTGTATAGTTTCTAGTAAGTAAGAAGTTTGTCTAGTTTACTGTCACCTAACATTTGAAGTGTACTTAAGACCATGTTCAGTGTGATATAGCATTCTACTTGGGAATAAAACTGGAAATTATGTGGAGCAAAGTAAAAAAGCATAAGAAGGTATCTGTATTTATCTCTGGAAAAATGTCCCTGTGGCAATTATACAAGTCTCACCATAAGACATAACTTAGTACTAGACAGGAGAGAAGGAAAAAAAAATCTTGGACTAAAAGAAAGCAGGCCACTTTATAAGTAACATGGACTAGTCCATATTATGTATTTTTCCTATCCTGAGTAGAGCTGTACTCACAAAGGCTTGTAAGTAGCTTAAAGTCATAGCACAAGTTGTTTACATGAAAGGGAGTGTGGAAACAGTTTTCTGTACTTCTTTTCTATTAAGTGAGTGGTGTTGATCCAGCTTCTAAAGAGTTACTTTGATGCTGAGGGGTGGGTGTAGCATATAATAATTTTATAGACTCCATGGTGACTTTAGACCACTATCTTGAGGGGAAAAAAAAGTACTGTTCTACTACCATAATACATTATAAATCAAGAATGTACTTCTTGGAAATAGTTATTTCTGTAGAAGTTATATAAATTATACAGCAATTATTTTAATCTATAATAATTATTATGTTATTATATCTTTGGAAGAGATAATAATGATAATGAATGAATACTTTTATTAGAATAAGATTAGTCATTTCATCAAACTAATTTATCATCTTGTAAATGTCTTTTAGTCCAATGTTACTGGCATTTGTTTGCTGGAATTCTTCTTTCATTTTTTGTTTTAAGTAATGTTAAATGAGCTACATTAAGATAAACTATGTTCTTATGACATCTGAACTGCAGGACTTAGAATAGTTTTGGTGAGTTTATTTCTGCCTTTCCCGTTCTATTCTATATTCTAGATGTTAGCTGTATTAGTATCTTGGCAAATCCTTACTATTTCTAAATCTTAGTATTTCTTGTTCTGCTTTACTTTGCTGCTCAGTAATAGTGTGCTGTTTGAATTTCTTGTGTCATTATATGTCATCTTGCTGTCTTGGATGTTTCCTAAAAATCCTGTTTGCTGTTTTACCATTTCTTTGACGGTCAGTTAAAGCTGTTTGCTCTTTTCATTTGGGTCTTGGGGTTTAGTTTCTGGTGTGGCCTTTGTTCGGTTGCTTGCTTTTTCATAGAAGCCAGATTTCAAAGCTCTATCAAGGGTTGTTCAAACTTAGTGTTTCCTTGGTTTGTTCTATCTACTCCAACTGAAGGAATTTGAATTTAAATACACCATTATTTCAGACAGATCCATATATCTGCGTTTTCTATCTATTCTGCTGTTTTCCTGGGTTACTGCCCAGTATCTCTCTAGGTTCTCCACAATTTAATCTACACCAGCTGGGGTAAATGATTTTATGACTAGAGAGGTAGTACAGTGTTAATAACTATGTGATCTCACTTGCAGACAAGTAGTCTGTGTATTTTTATGGAGAGCAAGGTGCCAAGTTATTGAATTGGGAGAAGAAGGATATGTAGATGTAATTAGTGGGTAGGTTTTGTTGATTATTATTTACAAATTAATGCATATGTTGACTCTCTTTCTACTTCCTATCTCAAGAAGAATTGATAAAAGCTTTAGCTTATTCCTGAAAGGGTTTTTAGAGAGAATTTGGAGAACAAAACTATGGAATTAAATGTTTTTCTCATTGCAGGATCATGTGACAGTTCCATTTAGATGTCTTGTCCTATTTTGCTTCTGGTCTATTTCTCAAGGGTGCCCATTGCTGTGGTTTGGTAGTGAGCTGAACAGAATGAGGTGGTGTCTCAAATCTCTTCCTTCCTTCTCTTTAGTCTTTGCTCAGTTTCCCATGTAACCTTCCTTTTTCAGTTGATATTTCTAAGTGAGCTAGCAAGCAATACATTTTAATAAAAAACACAATAAAATATGTATGGTTTATTATATTATGAGCCTGTGTGCTTATTTCATCTGTTGACTTTTGTGATGGTTTTTGGGGCCATCTGGATCAACAGACTTTATTTAGATTTGAGAATTTTAAATTCTATGCAAAAGAAAACAATTAAGTCACTGTCTTACTCAGGTAAAATTTTTATCTTCCTGCTTTTTTTCTGGTTGTTTTTCCATTTAATTCATACTAGATGTGATTGCTCGACAGAAAAGTTGCTATTAGTTAATTATCTTGTATATTAGTTTCCAGCAAATCCAAATACTTGCAAAGTCATCTAATTCATACCTTACTGTGAGACACAAGTTACTGTCAGAAACAAGTCTCTGTGTGGCTGGGATTCATCTTGCTTATATGCAGCAATTTAAAAGCTGGGCATCTTATTCAAATCAAGCAGCTAGATGATTACTGAAAGTAATGGAAAAAAAATAGGCATTCCAATAATGAATATCATCCCATCTACTTTAAACAGTTATGTTTAGCTGATGAGCTGAATCAACCACCTGATGTGTCTATCTCTCTTTATTTGCTACAAAGGCATCTTAGCATAAATCTCTTAGAGGAGTTTAAAGTTAGGTGAAATTGATACCTTATTTGAAATCAGTTATCAAGTCTAGGTTTATTTTAGAGTTGTTGTAGAACAGGATTTGCTATTGCTTGTGTCATCTTTTTGCAGATATTTACTTTTCCATGTCTCCCTCTAAAATGTAAATATACATGCAATTTCTTGATAAGCTTGGTTATCCAGCTTTTAAGCCTGATAAAGGCATGAATGAAGTTTACTCCAAAAGGCATATATCTCAGTAAGCAAAATCCTTTACCATTTTTTAACTGTTCAGATTTCGGTTCCATAGATAAAAGGAAAAAAATATTTTCTTGAGCTGTATATACAGCTACAGACTTAAGGCAGTTCCTTAAGTATTTTACAGGAAATTGGGATATTAATTCACTGAAAAACATCTCTAGTTGGAAGGAAACTCTCCTTAGAAGAATCTGCCAGATGCACGTTAGGATTATACCTTTTTAGAATATGAGTGGTTCAGGTTTTTATGTGTATAAATAGCACTTTGCCACAGCTTACAGATACAATTTGTCTACAGCATTTCTTTTAAAACTGACAGCTTGACAATTTGCTAGAGATTTTTGTATAAATATATAACATCACATGTGTGGTCCATGCAGTGGTGCTTGGTTTTGATAATATAAATAACAAATCACATCAAAGGGAAATTTTATTTTTTGTAAGTTTCAGAATGTGGCTTATACTTCTTCTTGTTTTGGACTTTGTCCATGATGTGTCTGAAGGAATAATAGATGTGAATTAGAACTTTAATGTGTTTTTCTGTTTTGAGCCTTCCAGAAGTTCTGTATGTAATACTGGAACAATAAATCACAAATTAATAGTACTTTGATTTGTTCTTATAACTTACTCTAAGATGCATATAAAAATCTTGAAAATTCAGAAGCATTAAAAAATTGAAACAGCTGTGCACATTTTGAGTTTAATTAGATAAGTGTATTTTTACTGCAGTGTGAAAGGTAGTACTTTGTGACATTCTTTAGTAATAGTAAGACAACTGAAGAAAGAATCGGCTTGGTGTAAACACCACCTTTTTGAATAGAGGCTGCAAAGCTTTTAAAATTGTCCTTGACACATTTTTTTTTAAATGAAGGCCTAGAAAGAATAGTAGTTTTACTCACTGAATCCCAGCAAGTTTTTCCTCCAGATCAACAGGTATGGTACATAGACAAGAAGGCCAAATTAAAACAGAATTGTATTTTTATGGGATATTTTCTCAATATGCCTATACACTCTATCCTGATGAGGGGCAAAAAGCATTGCCAGTAGATCTGTGTCATGGTTTAACCCCAGCCATCAAGCAAGCCCCATGCAGACACCAGTGGGACTGGGGAGAGAATCAGAAGGGAGCTGAAAAACTCATGGCTTGAAATAAAGGCAGTTTAATAGGGAAAGCAAAAGCCACGCATGCAAGCAAATCGAAGCAAGGAATTAATTCACTGCTTCCCATGGGCAGGCAGGTGTTCAGCCATACCCAGGAGAGCAGGGCCCCATCACATGTAACTGTTACTTGGGCAGACAAGTGTCATCATTCCAAATGTACCCCCCTTCCTCCTTCTGTATACACTAAGTATGATTTCATATAGTCTGGTATATTCCTTTGGTCAGTTTGGGTCACCTGTCCTGTTCTGTCTCTTTCCAACCTCCCATGCACTCCCAATTTCCTTGCCAGCATGGCAGTACAAAAAGCAGAAGAGGCCTTGGCTCTGTGTAAGCCCTGCTCAGCAATAACAAACACATCTCTAGATTTACCATGACTGTGTTCAGCACAAACCCAAAACATAGCCCCATCCCAGCCACTGTGAAGAAAGTTAAATCTACATTAGCCCAAAGCAGCACATTGTGTAACTTTTAAAAAAGTGTAGAGAAATGCTTCAGTTGGGGGTAAATGCACATCAGAGCCCATGAAACTCTATTTGTGGTCTAATTGTAATAGATACTTAAATGTTGAGACTTGGGCCCTTGGATTATGTTGAGTTCTCCCAATTTTTATAGCCAATGTAACTCAATAGTACTGTATCCTGTAAGTGCTCCCAAGCTGCTTTGTTTCTGAAATGCAACATTCTCTCTGAAAAATTCTAGAGATTCAACATACATCTTTGAGCAGTAGTACTCTGTATATATGTATATACATATATATATGTGTGTGTACATATATACTGAGACACACAAGGATGTGCACAAACACACACATATATGTAAAACTCAATGAGCATGTTCATAGTTGTAGAGAATTTAGTTCAGTTAAGATAGAAAAAACAGATTCTGTCATGTTTGGTTCTTGGGGTTTTTTGGTTTTGTTTTGTGTTTTTTGTTTGTTTGTTTTTGGGTTTTGTTTGTTTTGTCTTGGGCTTTTTGTTGTTGAATTTGGTGCTCCACATTACCAAATCAAGCATAGATTGGATTAGCAACACTGTTTCTGGCATAACCACATATTCAGGAAGTTGCCATATTGATGTCTCCCATGCTTTCAGACTATGCCATTTTATGTTATGAGAATTCTTTTTTTGTTCTACCTGCTATTGATACTTAAGCCAATACTTAAGCAAGTACGCATTTGCCATACCTGGGAATTCTTGGAGGATGTTTCCCATGTATTCAAACATGGGAACATTTAAATATGGATGTACCTTGAGAAGCATAATCAGGGAACATCTGTGAAATATATCCTTCACTTTTAAAGATAGTTTTTAAGAAGATACTTGTGCAATGAGCTGCATTGCTCTATGAAATTCAGAAAGGGCTGAGATTTAGCATTTGTTTTCTCTAGCACTCAAAGTTCATATGTGTAAAAGCAGTGAAAGTATAAAGTTGCCACAAAAAACAGGTCTGTCTGCCAGAGATGTAGACTCTTGCAGAAAATGTACAGAGTTCAAAGATGGGAGAATGTGTAGTAGTTGAATATAACTTGCTGGTCTTCTGAGTATGAAAACAAGTCCTGACAATAATATTCTTCTGCTCTTTTCAGCAGCTTTTCATATAGGCTTTATACCCAGAAAGAGGAACTGGTATGCTGAAGTTTTTTATGCATTTTCTTGTATTTGATTGACTTAATTTTTCTTAGTCAAGGTAAAAGAGTGTTTCAGATGAGCATTATGAGCTAAGGGTAAGACTGAAAGTTGTGTTTCAGTGAAAGCTGGTTTTATATTTCTAAAGCTGACTTCTTGACAGTTCTATTTAATATCTCTCTTCCATAGAAAAAGCCTCCCAAACTTCTGCCAGTACCAGTGGTTTTTGAGGCTGTGATATAAACTGTGTCAATGAAATGATTCAAGGCATAAAAAATCCAATTGTGACAACAACCACCCAACCTAAACCAGCCATACTCCAGGGCAAACACAAGCATTTGTGTAAACATATAATGGTGAGCTAGATTAGAGAACTGAGCTGGCTTTAAAAAAATATTTTCAGTCTTTGATGTGTAAAGCAGCTGTAGAAGTACTTGTGCTGGCACAGGAGAGCACACCCTGCTGGAAGAGAGTGACTGGGAACAGCAGAAGCAAGACACCATCTTAGCTTTCAATATCTTTTGAATATACAGCCTAAACAACTTACCCCATGTGAGGCTGTTGTGGTCTTCACAGTTTCACTCTTTGCACTTAGGAATTGGGCAGAGGACTTTGTGCTCTTAACATGCTTTTGCCTTAGATATTTAGTGATTTAGGTGTGAAGAAGGTATTTGTTTCTTTGTTTTTGTTTAACAAAGCAATAGGAGTAAAGAACAATAGAATAAACCTTTAAAAAATGTCATTTGATTTATATTCATATGTGACAAGGGTGAATTAGAAATGAGTTGGTGGCAGTTTTTCATGTGTTCTAGAACAAAGTCTTATTACAATGCTAGAGGCCATAAGTTATTTTTCAAAGTTAATATGTTTGGCATCAGTAAGCAATATTGTGTAAAGCTGGCACACATAAAATCTTGAAGGTTTGTAAATGCAGAGAAATACAAATCTGTTGCTGAATGTTAACTGGATGTCCATATCTTTATTTTCAAAAGTGTAAAATAAAAAACCCAAGAAAGTAAATTATGAAACTTCCTGACTATTTCAAACAGGGAGATACTGAATTGTGTTGAAAGGAGGCAGTAAGTTAGTGAGTTTTCTAAATTGTTGATCAACAGCAGTGTGACTGAAATTTACACTGGTTTATTACTGGGATCTTGTTTTTACACATTTCTCAATGTTCATTAACATTTGAGATTGAGGCAGACTACACAAATTTACAACTATTTGCAGTGAAAAGCCTCCCTCCACATCAAACCAGGGTGGTTTTTTTGGAAGATATTAGTAAAACATAAGGCAGGCATTATGCAGTCTGCTGTATCCTACAGTTATTAGTGGCCTGTCACTGACTCTGGATTGGTTTTTCCTCTCTATAAATGAAATTATATGAATATAGAAGAGTTTTCTGGGCACAGCCAGGCAATGGTTGGACTAGGAAATGAAACTGTTGAGATTACACTGATGAGAGAGCAATTATACACATGAAAGTGGCCTCTCTTAGCTGACTTCACCCATTTTAAAATGACATTCCCCACAAGGATTTATCACACTGTATAATTGCCATCTGAAGGTAGTAAATTTCTTCCCTACCCCTGTACATTTTAAAACTTGCTGGGGCTGATGAATAAGTGATGAATTTTTCTCTAAGTGTCAGTAGAAGTTTAGGATGTCTGAAAAGATGCCTTTTCTGAATAAGGAATTATATGTATATTTTTTCCCCAAAAATATTTAACATAATTTGTATGGAGAAAAATGGTAGCAAGTTAGACGACAACATAATAAATTATTATAGACTTACTTGGCCATACTTTTCCCATTTCAAAATAGAAAACTGTGAAGGTAAAATTTTAACTAGCGATTGAAAATCCTGTTCCTGCTTCATCACTCAAGGGATAGACAGAATATCCCCAAAAGGCTTGTGTTAAATTCTTTATGTGGGTGAGAAATGCAAATAGCTTTCAGCAATATTCACAGGACCTCTTTATTCAAACTGTCAGTTTTGTGGTTCCTGTTTCTTCTTCTATTGGTTTTAGTGGTAAATATGAAGCTATGATAATGAATGTGTATCCGTAGCTTGCAGCAAACTATCCAGAGAAAAATTATGACATGCAGCAACTGCTTTTCTGTTTTTTATTTTGGGATTATGCTGGTGCTCCTTTTTTTTTTTAAATTTTTCTTCCCTTGCATTGTTCCTCTCTCTTTCTGTGACTCAGAGACCTGATTCTGGAGTAAAAGTAGGGTTTTTTCACAGTGGTCTCCAAATACTCACATATTATCCTGCAGTAGTTTGGTAAAATTAAGATGGGTTCATAGAAACTTAGAAATGGTGTCCAAATAGAAGCATTTTCTCATTCTTTGCACTGAAATTCATGGTCTTGGAACTTTTCTGAGAAAATAGACATTAATTGAAACAGAAGACATTCCAACTTGATATATGCAGATTTTTTTTCTTCATTGTAACAGTCAAATATGGAAGTGAGAGGTTTTATAGTCTACCTCTGAAGATTGTCAGGACACTACTGGATAAGTCCCTGTTTATCTGGGCCAGGGAACAGCAGTTTCATTTTAATAGTGAATTGTGGCAGTCATAGGTACAAAGATTGTGAATATCCCTTTCTCTGCTTTGCTTTGGTGAGTCCTGCCAGCAAGCAGTAAGACTATCCATTGCAAGCGAGTATTATTATATAGATATTTTAACATAGATATCAACTTAGCTGAAGTTAATAGAAGCTGCAAACTCTTTCAGCATTTGGGACCAAAGGAAACAAAAAAACCCCACTGATCAATGTATGGCAAGCTTGTCTACTATATCTCCTAATGTCCTGTCTCCAACATGGGGAAAAAGTTAATATCCTTAGGTAAGGAAGAATGGGGTAAGCATATTGGATACTTTGGTACTTTCCAGCTATTTTCAGCTTGGATTGTTTCCTGAAATAGTTATGGTTTCTAGGCATGAGTGTTTGTATAGCTAATACCTACTGCTGGAATCTCCATCAAAGTTTAAGTAATTAATTGAAGTTATGTTAAAGACTAAAAGCAATAACTGCCATTGTTAAAATCCTTGGCACTGGTGGATGGTTCTTTGTTTAGCTTTCATTATAACCATCACCTTCTCTGGGAGTCAGTCTTGAAGAATCACTGCTGTTTTCATTCATTCCTGTCTAGTTGCAACCAAGTCTCATTTAAAAATACTCCTCCCACTGCAGGATGCCATATGCCAGCATGTTCTTACACCTGTTAGAAGCACCAGTGAACACTGAACCAAGGTAAGTCATGAGTTTGAAGTTCTGTGCAGCTTGGGAAATCTTCACTGGTTGTGTCCCATGTAAAGTCAGCCTGAAAGTACTGATAACATTCTTTAGAAGCTTCAGAGGCTCTAGAAAATTAATGATGCTTTGAAAACATAATTCCCTCATCTCTTCTTTTCCTCCCTCTCCAAATTTAGGACTTCCTTCTTAATTTTGGAACTTCTGTCCACTGATGACTAATGTGAACATGAGCTAATTGAGTGAGGATAGTCATCTTCCATATAGCTGTGTGGTAGTGCAAATGTAGCACACTTAGATACAGTCTGTTTTTCTTTAAGAACACTTTTAACAGAGATTTAAACAATTGTAAAATAACATCAGTAAGCAAATTTATAAATGAAAGCTTGATTGCAAAACTATCTCCAAGGCCAGGTAGAGGTGATTTGGTTAAACGTGTTTGATGTTTTACAGGTACGCTTCACTGCCAAGATTTGGTTGGGTTTTTTTTTTTAATCCTAATTATAAATGTGGGATAGTATGGGAAACCTCTTCTGTATTTAAGACAGCTGCTTAATTTTGTAAAAAGGAATTCAGAAGGGAAAAAAACTATTTGGATTAAACAATGATTCATTTTGAGGTCATGGGCATAGAAGATTCTGTTATTAAGAATAAAAGCAGTTCTAGTATGTTGAGCAAGAGTGACCTTTCTAAGGAACAATTATAAAATTGTCTGTTAAATGATGTTGAGAATTTGGATGGTTGTTCTGTGGATATAATTCTATGTCTTCCATTTAAAAGAATTTAGTCTTGCATTTGCTATGGAGATTTGTTTAGTGAAGGACTCTCTTACACCTAACATAATGATGCTGGAGTAACCTTTTTCAGCTTGAATATGTAAGTTGGAAATCACCAGTGATTTGCAAATTTAGATGAAAACTAGAGCTGTTATCTTGAATATGTTAGCTGCAAGAATGAAATGCTGCCACTTCTAGTAGCTGTGGCTAATAGCATCAGTACTGCTGCTTAGTGGCAGTAAGCTCAGCCCTTGGAGCAATGGAAATGAAAATTTTTATAGTCTCTTAGGGGCTTCTCCTTTCTGTATTCTATTTTGAATGCATTTTATGGCACATAAATTTATGTAGACATCTGTTTGCTAAAAATTTAATTAGTACCGCTGTCTGGTTTCTGTCAATTGAGTTATCTTCAGCTAAAAGTTAAAGGATGAGTACTGCCTTTACAAATAATAATAAAAAAGTCATACTAATGCTACAGCCTTAAATTCTCAGTGTTTGTGAGTAAGACTGGTTCCACATATTCTTTCTGGTCTTGACCAGATAAGTGACAGTTTATACACAGTTGTCATCTGAATTAGGCAAACCATATGTACTCCCACCACCCTCCTGCTTGTGGGTGGCAGTGTACAGGAACAAGAGCCGGGTACTTTCTCTGCTTGGCATCCCTCACCAGTGTGGATCCAAAACATGCAAATTGACTGCAGAACTGTTTTGCTAGTCAACAACTACTGTACCCCACCCACATTTCTAACTAGCAGATGGTGAGGCAAGCCTATGGAACATGGTGATGGATTTTACTACATCCCTTGAAAAGTAAATAAATAATATTTGAAAATCCTATTTAAAAATCTAAATGATGGAACTAATTAGCCACAAAAGCATAGGATCATATAAGTATGGGATTTTATATTCTCTGTGAAACTTTCATGCTCACATTAAATAAATACTACTTCAGTTGTTTAAAGTACTTCTTAAGCATGAGACACTATTTTTTAAGGTATTGGTCATCCTAATGTTCTCAATATCTGAGATTTCTGACTAAGACATTTGTTCTGGAAGAAAAGATCAAATACTATTCTGCTGCAAGTCCTTTTGATTAAAAAAAAAAGAGGGATTAGATAAGCATTTAGAACAAGAAATCTTTCATCATGAAGAAACAGAACAAATTACTTCATTAAATTTCAGCTACTGTGTATTTGTGTGAGACCATGCTAAAACTATAACCCTGTCAGCACTGTATTCTTTCTATGATTTCCAAATAATAGTATAATTTTTCCAAGTCAATACCTGGTGGGCTGCTGTTTGCTCTGGACATCAGGAAAGATTTTTCCCTGCTCTTCAGGAATCAGGATGCTGTAGGCCAAGTCATGGTTGCCTCTGTTTCTCTCTCAATTGTATTCAGGTCATTTTTTCTGTGGCTGCTACACAGCTTTTTGCATAGTTACATAAATTTGGCTTGAATAATCTCAGTTTGGTATTTTAATATAATTAAGTCATTTAGAAATAATAATTTTTAACTTGATCTCTCTGTGCATGAAAATTATCACTAGAACAAAAGATTAAACTTCAGATTTTTTCTTCTGGTTAGGAGAATGCTTAGACCTTTACTAGGATAGAGGGCTTTGCCTTATTGAGCTCACCATCTATATGATAAGTTGCAGTATTAATGTTTGCTCTAATAGATACTTTTAATACACAAAAAGGAAATTTCCACAAGACATCTAATGAATCAATGTTACAGACAGTGTGATTACAGAAATACAATTATGTCCTAACACAATATTCAATACCTACTCTGTAGTTAGGTAACAGCAGCAGCAAGATTCAAAGAAAATTGCTTATTAAGTTTGACCCAAGAATCTGTATCTTGCTTGATCAATTTTATCAGAAGAGTGTGACCTGTCAGTCTCTCTCACTTCCCCAGAAGAGACCTCTGTTCTGATTTTCTGTTCTGTTAAAATGGCATAATTTATCTTATCTTTTGTCTAGGGACCTCATCCCATATATTTTAAAAATCTGCATTTTTTATGTAGCAGCAGGATATCCTCTAGCATCATTGATTGAATTTACGCAGTACCTCTGAGCACCAAAATAAGACATTTTACCAAAGATATCAGTACTATAATTATGAAGATATAGTAGTTCCAAATTCTAAGCTGAAGGAAAAAGGTAAACAAGTTGGATGAAAGAAGATGAAAGAAGTCAAGTATTTGACTTGATGGAGTCAGCTCTAATGACTTTTTTCATTTACAGATTAAAGAACTCAAGTATTTTTCTATATCTCTGAATGAAAAAAACCCAAACACATTCTGTGATATGATCTTTACTTACTGCTAAGACTTGAACTCCAACATCAGAATACACCTACTAATGTAAATTGTTATCATCCAGGTTCATGAAAAGCACTGAGGAAATTAAACAAAGGAAGTAAATTCTGTTTTGTACTGCATAAAAACTGAAGTTACTGCCTTCTTCCATTTTCTTTAAATGTATCCTTACAATTTTTTTTATACTGTCATTTGGCTGCCTGCTGAGTGTCCGTGTTGCATCCTCACAAGGAATGCATTACAGTAGTTTTAAGAGGATGAAAATGATACGAGTCAAGTTCATTTACTTACATTAATAGCAAAACTATACCCATTATCATTCTAAATACAAGAGTTGTATTCAAATCTTTCTGATATCTGAATTATGAGATGAGGTGCCATACTTATCTGTTCTCTAGTCTGTTTTATTGAAATGTCATCATTGTAAACTAGTACTAAATCCTGTAGTTCATTTATGTCCAGTAAGTCCAAAGACAATGTGAGTGGAAAGGACAAGTGAACAAAATATAAACCCCTAGTGTTGTGAGAAGTGCAGCAGAAGGTAAAAATCTATTCATTGTACTTCCCCTTAAAGAATTTGGCTGGTAAATGACACCTATGCCACCTTTTGAATGTAATTATCTGTGTAATTATGTTGTGGTGAGTAACTAAATATTGGGTGTGTAGATTTTCTTTTTTAGACAATAAGCCTACTTCTAGGTGAATTGATAAAACACTTGTGGCTTGCATTGCTTTCTCCCTAGTCCTGAAGCTGTAAAGGGTGAGCAGTATGGAGAGAAGGCTGATGTCTGGGCTGCAAGATGCATCCTTTAGCAGATGGCCACTCTGAGCCCAGCATTTTACAGCACCAATATGCTCTCCTTGGCAACTGAGGTATTCACATTTGCCAGATCAACCTCTCAGTCATTTCTGCATGTGTTCTCATGATCCAAGAGAATTTATATTTAAGTTTATTGACACGTAAACTGCTCTCAGCTCTAATGTGTGTGGCTTGTGAACGAGCACAAGTGTTTATCATTGTATGAATTGCTATCTCACCATTCTAATTGCAAAAATTTCTTGCAAATGTTCAATACCGTAGCACTTTAATCTACAGTAGGCATGTACTACTGTGGATACCTGACTGGAACAGTCTGCATCTAAGTTGTTCTGCGAGTTAGAGATGATGATGTAATGCTCATGAGATAGTTTCAAGGGACAATACTTATCATACTCAATCCTCAAATAAATACTGGAGTATTTTTCTTCAACAAACTGTAATTTTTTTTTTTTTATATTTTGGACAGTAGAGGCTGTGTAAGAACCTGTGCCAGAAGGACTGTACTCTGAAAAAGTCTCATTTACCATTAAGAGGTAATTACTCATTTTATTTCGACATCCTGCTGTAAAGATGTTTTTGTTTTGTATGCTTCCAGCAGAGATAATGTGACAGTTTGCAGACTTTAGCAACTTTAGCCAGTATTTGCCTCTGAATAGGAAAAATCTTTGGATTTAAAGAAAAACAGAGATATCTCCCTTCACTAATAACATCTATATATAGTATAGCTGCACATATGCAAGTGGAAAGCTCATACCAGTATAGTCAGGGCATTCATTTAGCCAGTATAGACTTTATATTCAGTACTGAAATTTACATTTAACAATATCAGTGCTGTACTTAATTCCCAACACATCATTTTTTTCCCAATAAAAATCCAGCATTTTGAGTAGTTTTCAAATGCAGATTGTGGTCAAGGAAATAACCCCATTAGAATATGTTATTTATAGATCACTATATGATCCTGTTCATAGTTTTTTCTGTTTATTTGACCGATGGAAATATGTTTTTCACTACCTTATAATTCTGTAGGCACAGCAGCAGAGGTAACAAAGTAATGGAGGAAAAGATGAGCCTGCACTTGCTACACTCACTCATCACAAATTCCTTAGCTATGTTTATATCTTCCTGGAGATAATGCAATGTGTAAGGCAAAGCATAGAGTGAATTAGACATTTAGTTAGATCCCTAGATTTGTCCATTTTAGAAAAAAAACCACTTAGTACAAAAATGCTTATACATTCTCATTCAGATATTCAGTTCTGTTTCTAAAAAGTACATCATAAAAAAGATTAATGTAAGGTTATAACCTAAGGTTTTTATAGTATGTTTCAGTGTACAGAGAGGTTTCTATTTCTTAAACACCTTTGGGATAAAAGACAAAAATGGAGAGTACAGAAGCTAATAGAACTAACATTTATGGTTGGGAGGTTCTGAAATTAATTTTAACAAAAATATTAAAATCTTTACATTACACAAGAATTTTTCTACATGTTTTACTAACAGTGGGAGGCATAAAGTGTTTTTTTAAGCGTTATTGTTATTTTTTGGGGGGTATTGTTTTTAATACTATATCTTACTATGGGTTAAATCTTAAATGTTTAGGTTTTTGTTTATGCTTTGTCTGATATTTAGAAAGAATAAAAACATTAAAGAAAAGCAGTAATAATGAGATTTTGGTTATAGCATAGATGAGGAAACATTAACAGAAAAGATGTAGTTATTTTCAAACGACTAAAACAAGACATTTCAAAGTTGAATGTTGTAAATAAAAAGATAATTTCTTTATAATGATTTGAGGAAATATTGAAAGCTTCTTGTAACTATAAATTTTCATTTAATGTTATCACTACTATTTTTTAGTATTGTTATTAAAATACAGTTTTATTGCTTTAAGCTGCTAAAGAAAGTTCTGGAATCATAGTCATCTAATTCCTTCAGAGTTGAACAACATTCTACTTTGTTTAGTCATAAAAGTCCAGCCACCAGCTGGACTTTGTACTACTGATGGCATCTATTTGAGCCAGGAGGTTCAGCCAATTATCTTCCTACCTTATAGTCCTTTGGATACCGTGGGATATTGTGTCAAATGAAAGTCTTGCTAAAATAAGGCTACCCACAGCACATATTTCTCTTTTCTTGTCCTCAGACAGTAATCTCATCATAGACACCAATCAGCCTAGTCAGGTACAACAGCTGTTTGGTTAATCCATCCTCACTGTTCCCAGTCACCTTCTTGTCATTTATGTGCTTGAAAATTACTCCCAGAGGAAATTGCTCTATTATTTTCCCAGAGACTGAGGTGAAGCTGACTGGTTACCAGCTCTCTGAATCTTCCCTCTTGGATATGTGTATGATATTCAGCTTTTATCAATTTACAGAAATCTCCTTTTGATCCTTTTAGGTATGACAGATAGTGGTATTGACCAATTGAATCAGCACCCTCAGATTCTTCTCATTTGGTCCAATGGGCTTGTCTACATCCAGTTGGCTTACATGCTTTTTTGCTATATTTTCTCCTATATGGAAATGCTTCATGCTAGTAGATTCTACAGGTAGGCTAAGAGATCTGAAACACTTATGGCCAAAATTTCTCAAGGGGAATGGAAGCAAAAGAGAGACCAAGTGTCCCAAACTTTTCTATGTCATTTGTCACTAGGTTGCTTAGTGAGTCCACGTTTTCCATAGTCTGTCTTTTGTTGGCCTTTCCTCTGCCTTCCAAGTCCATTGCTAGTTTCAACTTTTTCAGCTTCAGCAGAGGTTTGGCTTTTCTAACTCTACCTTTTGGGCAACATCTGTATTCTTCCTGTGTAGTTCACCCCTGTTTCCTATGTGCAGGATTGGGCTGTTCTAGTACTTTGAGATGTCCCTGAAGATTAGCTTGCTTTCCCAAGCTTTCCCTTTACCTTCCATGGCAGTCTTCTGTGAGATTCTACCAGGAAGATCCCTGTACATGCTGAATTCTGCTCTCCTGAAGTCCTCTGCTGTAACCATACAATCTCACGTTCTCATTTCTCTCAGGATTTTGAACTCTACAGTCTGATGGTTGCTGTAAGATCAAGAGGCTGCTGTTGATCTTCACATCCCTGCATCTTTCTTCCTTGTCTGAGAGTTACAGTTCTGGAAGAGTGCCTTACAGCTCCATCAAGAAATTGTCATCAGCAGATTTCAGAAATCTCCTGATAGCTGCACTTAGCCATATTTACCTCATCAGCAGATATCAGGGTTGTTAATAGGCCCCAATGAATATAAGTGTCTGGAATCGTGAAGCTTCCTCCATCTGTCCAACATTGACTTTCTCTCTGGTTTTGTGTGGTTTATAACAGGTATCTACCACAATGTCACCCATGTTGGTCTGTTCCTCTGATGCTCACTGATAAGCTTTTGACTACACATGGTCAGGTGTTGGACTGCACCTGGACTGCACTGTTAGCCTTTTATCCTCAGTGAGAGAATTCAGAACACCCCCTCTGACCCCTGCCCTTCACACTTGACCCCAGTGCACTGTGGTCACTTTCAGTGTGGTCAGAGTTGGCCCTAATAATGTTATTTGTGCCCACATGAATTACACGATGCCCACATGAGCAGCAAGAAGTAATAGCCCAAGAGTCAGGATGAGTCTCAGTAGTATCTCCACAATGTCCTGAATCCAAGCAACAGCCATCACATTCACCAAATTGATCAAGTAGATGGATATCTCTGTTCCCTTAGCCTCAAATGACTGTCAGCTACTGCATCTTATTTGTGAACACTTGATGCAGATTCACCTGGATCTGATGTGTCCTCCATTAGGCCTTGTTCTTCCTCACTTGTTCCTAGGTCACTATACCTCTTCTGCAATTATTCCCCTGTAGTCAGAGGAAATGCCTTCCTTCTCTTGGCAGAAGTCACAATCTTCAACCCACTTCCTCTTGGGAGCCTTCATCCACTGCTCCTTTGATAGCAAGCTCTAGATATTCCTTTTTCTTTGCCTTGTTTTGAGAGTGTTGTCTCTGTGAAGATCCTGACATTCTCTTGTAAATCCTCCTGACAGGATGCTCCTCTCCTTCACAGCTGCTTTGTCCAGTGGTGCAATGCCTTGACCAGAGCAGTCCCCACAAGGCAGACCCCCATCTCCCCCATCCCAGGAGAAAGACCCGGACACTCCCTAGTGTGTCTAGGAGGGCACAGCTGCAGTTCCCAGTAGCAGTTCTGTTTGGGTCGGTGTCAAGGATAATTGTTCCAGCTGCTGCTGGAGTCTGTGCTGTGGTGTGGCAACACCAAGGCTGCCCAGCATCAAACTGTCCCAGGCAGGATGAGGGAGCAGTGCTGGCTGGCATATCTCCGTAAATACCAGGGCAGGAATTCAATGGGCGAAAAGGTTTTTTAGAAACAAGTAAATAGAGAATATTCTTTCTGTAGCTGCTTGACTCCTGATGCAGAGGCATGTCCAGACATAGTGGAGGTCAGCTCACTGCTGTCTGATGTGATGATGAAATACCTGGATGTTTTATCCACCTCTCATCTCATGCTGGAGAAGAAACTGGATCAGGAGAGGAGACGAACCCAGCGGTACTTCATGGAGGCGAATAGAAATGCAGTAACCTATCGCCATCAACTTTCCATTTTATCCCAAGTAAGTACATGTATTAGGCTTTATTTTTTGTTATCATTGTTTGCCATATCTTAGAAAATAAGGTGCAGCAAAGCAGAAAATAAATCACAATTAAAAGACCCATCCTCCTGTAACATTTTTCCTTGTAGGCTCTTTAATTTGTTTTTAGCAAGCTATTCATTAATTTTTTTTTTTTTTGGACATTCTTATGCAGGAAAAATGACAGTATCTTAAAACCCAATGTCATTCTGTGTTGGAAAATGGCATTGTTATGAAGGTTCTTACAGCTTTGATAATATCTGATAGCATTTAATTATTGCGGCATACTTGTGAGTGGTTTGTGAATAGGAGAATATACACTTGATTAGAGTGGAACAAGTTGATAATCGTGTGTATGATTCATAAACAATGACATCTAGAAAAGGGAACCTACAAGAATAAAATTTTTAATTACAGATTGCAAAATACAGACCAGTGATGTTGATAAGGTATTTGCTCATGTTTTCTAACTCTCTGATACAGTTTTGCAGAAATACTTACAGTTCTTCCATTTGCGTCAGGCTGTGTTTTAAGCATCCTTCATGAACAACATCAGTAGTTTACATATCATATATGATCTCAGAGAATTTATTTAAAAAATACAAGGACAGTGTTTTTGTGTAGCAAAATTGCCTTTTGAAAATTGTTATGATAATTGCAGTATAAAGTTATAATTTACACAGCCACTCTTGTCTGTTCAGACGTTGCATCACTTAGATTCCTTTTATCAGGCTTCATATGGGCAGTAGCTTGTATGAAGAACCTCTGTGTAGGAAAAAGGTGTTCTAGAACACCTGGTCCCAAATATCCTAGTCTTCACCTTCCAAAAATAAGTAACTTGTATCAATAATTAATATTTTTTTCAGGAGTTTTTTGACCTATCAGTCTAAGATCATTATTTATATTACACCATTTTTTTCAATAAAAGGTACGCCAAAACCTACCAGAAAACTGTAACAAACCACTGCCTTTTAAAATGTAAGAGGTATTGGTTTGAAGGAAAGATACAGAGTAGGATTTGTAACTTAAAACACTATAAACAACTTTTCCCATAGTTTTTTTATTTACATTTTCTTAAGCCACAGATTTGGAAGCTTTTTGTATGCCATTATTTTTTTGTATCTTGATTTAGCCATTCTCTTGCATAACTGTGATTAAATTTGCAAAAAAAAAAAAGTGCTGTAGATGTAAAGATGCTAGATTTCAGATTTTGATGCAGTTATGGTGTCTTTGAGAGAATAATTCCCTACTCAGATATTTGTGAGATATAATAGAATAGATAGTTTCACATAGAAGTTAGAATACTTGTGTTTTGTATAAATACTTGGAAAATACACCTATCTACAAAACTGCCTGTGTATTTTGGGTGATAATGGCTAGTTTTCTCAAAGAGGAAACACTGCAGTTCTAGTTCCAATTGATATTTTATTATGCATATTAAAAGAATAAGATTCTGACAAAGATCCAGAACACTGAAGAAATGGAGGGGAATAGGCTTAGTAATGAGAAGTGGGAGACCTGATTTTGCAAATTGTTGTAAATAAGAATAAATCAGGCTAGGGTCTTTCAAATTTCAGAGGCATGTTACAGGGCTCAGAAACAGAAGGAGCCATGTTGTTTCTTTCTTCCTGGTATTTAGAAAAACTTTATAAAGTTGAAGGATTTCTAATAAAGAGAATAATTATTCCTGAAAAGTTTGCCTTTTGAAAAAAAAAGAAAAAAAGGCAATGTTCTGACTAAAAGTGCTTGGAAGAATTTCAAGCAGCTGCTCCTGAAATAAAAGCTCTGTGAGATGTAGACAGCCTAATTTATCTTAGTCAAGGCCCCAGCAATTCCACACCCAAGTAATTTGTCATTTTTCCATGGTGTCAGAGAATTCAGTGTTTCTGCCATGTAGTTCAATGTTTTGTTGAAGCCAGCTAGCTTATACTTTGCTTTCTCTACTGAAATGTACTTACGGCCTCCTTTTTCATCCCAGTTCTGTTATATTGTGAATGTTTCTGAAATAAGAACTGTACTCTTTGTCCTTGTATATGGAACCAAAGAACAGAGATCTCTTGGAGCCAGAGTGGAATTTGTTTTAAAACTAGTTTTAAAACTAGTTTGGCAGCTGGGAAATAGGCAATTGAAAGGCAGGTCAGTAGATGATGAAGTACAGTTAGTTACCTTGTGTGGTAAGTACAGCATAAAATCCATGCTTGAAAATAATCCCAGTAAAAAGAATCATCATCAGCTCCCCACACAAATTCTTGTATTTCCTAGTTTTCCATAGAAACTGTTCATCTTAGAACAGAAACAGATGTAGGGGTGGCAGGTGTTTGATAGATTTTGTGTGTTCAGTTCTGAAAGGTTAAGGTTGATCACGTAACACATGGTACAGAAGACCCAAGCAAGTAAGAATAATGGCTATTTCTCTCTCATGTTGCACCTTTCATTTCAAGGTGATTAATATCATATTTTCATGCTCTGGGTAGGAAGAGTTGGAGAGGAAAAAGACGGTTTGTGTAAGATCACCAAACAGACCAGTAGTAAATTTGAGTGTTCTGTGTTCCAAAGCAAGTTTAAGTCTCAAAACAGTAGGTGATCTAACTAATGAATTGTCTTTCTAATATTTTCCATTAATAAGATGAGTGTATAGCCAAACAATAATTTGATTGCTTTTTGAAGTATATATATTTGAAAAATGTATTTTGTCTGTTTAGAAAGCAGTGAAAATAAGTCACTTTTATTACTTTGGAAATATGTGTTTCATTACATGGGCATCATCCATTATTGTTTCATTTATTGAATTTATCCTAAAAGGTTTTCAACTTTTCTCTCATTGTCATATTTTTTAATGTGAAATATAAATATACATAAGACAATATAGAGAGATGAATATTCAGTTCAGTCCTGTCTTTTGAATGTGGTAGAGGAAAGTGTAAGTTCTTTAATTGGAGTCCATCAGCTAAAAATATATGACAAAATATGAGCCATTTGTACCTTCTACTACTCTGAGAATATAATAAAAATGGGCAGACATGGTAGACTACCTGGATGGTCAGAACAACTTCCTTTCCTCAGTTTCTGTAGTTCTGATTTGTGCATAAGGCACATGTATTCTGTCACATCCTTTATGCCTCTCTGTGTTCTTTGGGAATTTAAGCCTATTTTCATTTTTGTATCAATAATGTCACTAGAATATGCATTTCATTTTTAAATTCATATATGCAAATCCATGTATTCAGATCAAGTTCCCAGTTACTCAGAGTAATGGGGGATAACTATGCTTAGATAAAGGGAAAAGTAGGTCCAACTTTTTTTTCTGGGTGTAGTCTGATCTATGGAATGTCTTCCCATTCCATGTTAGGCGGAGCTAATAGGGAGTCAGAAATCATTAATAGTGCTTGGTCTGAGCTGGTTCATTTAGGTTGCCCTTAGCTCAGTGCTTTGTCCTAGTGTTCAAATGCATGAGAATGCCCATTAGTAAGGCTGCTCTCTGCATTCTCATGTTTTCACATTTGGACCGGTCTTTCCCTAACCCAGCATACTGGAGAGCATGGCATATAGACCACAGTGAATCATCTTCCATCTAGATAGGATTTTTAGCTGCAGGTCAACACTGGCCCTCCCAGGCTAGATCTGTAGGTATCAAGATTTTGTGCTGATGCTGCTAGAAAACATACTCTGATTATTCTTCTTGCAGGCAGCTTGGCTACAGCCTATGCTATGAAGTCTGCCTATCTCTCCTGCAGACGCTGTTCAACTATTTGTTGGCTGAAAATAGTAAACGAAGCAGTCTAGCTGTTTTCAAACTGTATGTAAATGACTAAATTTAAATTAGAGAACCTGACCAAACCTGAAATAGCTGATGCAGTTTCCTGAACTTTATCTGTGATATAAACCTTCATACTCCACCTCTAGATGATTATGAGTTGATTGTATTTTGTATTTTTGAGGATCATAGCTATATGAAAGACCAAGAAACACAACATAATTTAACTGGTTTTTCACCTAGTCATTTCCTCCCATGTCCTGTTCTGCTCTGCTGGCAATTGTTGTGGTAATAATCATGTTAGTTTCCAAGCATCACCACATGCATTACAAAGTAGTACTTAATTAGCAATTTGATTTGAATTAATCAAGATTTTTTGTTAACCCAGAAAAAGACATAAAGATTGGATTAATGTTCATTTTAATTTCCTTTTCCTTTGTGTTTAGAAATAGATTTTGTGCCATTCAGTGCATAAAAGGTTTTCTTTCTTAAAACCATGTGTGTGTGCAGCAGTTGTTTTGGTGTTGGTTAAAGCAATGAGTATGCTTGGGTTTAAAACACTTAGCATGCAACAGGTTATTAATATTTCAGAAATATAGTTGAGTAATTATGTTATGTTAGAATATTAAAATATTTTTATTAAAATTATCACTAAATTTGTTAGATTTTTATATAAAAATGTGGATTATTGTGACTGTGCACTGCTGCATATATGTGGCTGTGGAAATGAGTGAGGACTCAGGAATGTCATGAAGACTTAGCATTCCACAAATTGTTTTCTTATTCTTCCACCTTTCACTCCATTGTGACACCATTCTGTTCTGCTATTTATGTAGCAGGTACTAGAATTTATGTCTAAATTTTAAAAATGTTGGTGTGATAAAAAGAAAGGAACTTTTTTACATTTCTACTATTTAAGTTTGGAGAATAAAGTGACAATGCAAAAACTGGTTTGAAGGTATATTTTTTGTAAGAGTTGCTGAGGTTTAATTTGTTAGCGCATCAAAGCTTTCTAAGAGAATTGCAGAATGTAAGGGAGGAAGAATTGTCAAAGATTATCTTGTCCAGATTATCTTGTCCATTTACAAACCTTAGAGTTACCTGTCACTCCTGACAGGTATTTGACCAGTCAGTCTTAAAAATGTCATGTTATACAAACAGTTTGGAAACAGCAGAAATGCATAAACTGTCTTTACAGTCAGCAATCATATGTCTGATTGAGTCTTTTTTTTTTCATATGAAGATAACATCTGCAGTTAGTCTGATACTTACAGAAAATTTTGGTCTTTGGTTGAAAGGATTTATGCTTTATGTATGTCTGGTTTCCAGGAGATATTAGATTGACACATGCCTGTGCACGTATGGGATGTATATGGTGCTTGAAATTTTCGGACTCAATCTTAAATGTCATATAAGGGCTCTGATAGCACTGAGTCCAGAACATCCCCAAAAGCTGTTTGCTGTGTGCATTCAAACCTGTTACACAGAGTATGAACACATATTTCTCTCTGCAGAATCCCAGATAGATGCAATCATTAAACACTTAATTACTGAAAATTTCCTCCCCACAGTGGAAATATATAAAAGTTATGTTTTTTCTCTTATGTTGTGTCCCCCCCATGGTTTTTTTCTTTTCCTTTTTTTATTTAATTTGAGATGAATAATAAAAATGTGGAGACAGAGAAGGAAAGAAATGAGAATAATCAGAGGTCTACAGAACATGACTTAAAAAGATTGACATGATTTTAAGTGTAGTGTTCAAAATTGGACCTAATTACTCCAACTGAGAATCTTCTTGGTACCAAGTAGAAAGAATACACAAATTTTCAGAATTATTCTCTTTTTTATATATCCCAGTATGGTGTCTACCTTTTCATAATAGCATGGTACTGTAGCATCATATTCTGTTTCCGACCCAGCAAAATCCCCATGTCTTTCGCTGCAGAGCTTCTGTCACCAGTCCTTCTCTAGTCTGTGCATTTGTATGGTTGTTTCTATGCATTTTCCCCATTTAAACTTCATCAGTTCTTTTAATTTGTCCAGTTTCTCAAAACTTTCTTTGACACCAACTGTCACTTTCATTGACACAACTCTGTGTATGATCTATATGCTGCAATATGATATATGATGTGAATGTTTCGCAGTCCAGGCACTTTCAATAGGCACTCTATCTATCCATTATGCAGATTATCATTGTAATTCAGTGACAACATTGAGTGGTTTTGGAGCAAGGTCAAAAAGGAGCCTGATAAATTTTGCTCGCTACCCATTTTCAGTTTAGCAAACACTCAAAGCAGTTACCAAGTTGAGTACAATTTTTATGGTCCATCATTCAGCCAACTGATGGTGATTTTGTCTAGCTCACACTTCCTAGCTTTCTTCTAGGATGTTATGAAAAACATTGTCAAAAACCTTGCTAAAACCCACATATCTAACATCTACTTCTTGTTCCTAATGCACAGGAGCTGTTACCTTCTTACTGAAAAAGGTATACTGGTTTAGCCTGGTTTTTTCCCTGCCAATTTCATGTTAGTTATTACTCACTTTATTGGTAGTTTACCAGTGGAAATAGATTGTAGTTTGTTTTTGGTTTTTTTAATAGAAATTCAATTGACTCGCATAATGCTGTAATTGTAAATTACTCTAATAAAGAAGATTAATTAAATGCTGCTTGCAAATGCCACTAGAGAGCTCTATATTTCATGAAGACAGAAAAGTTAATTCTTCTAGACAGCAGTATAACAAAACAGAGCTAAATTAAAGATCAGTGTCTTTATTTTATTTCAACCTACTTTTTTTTTTTTTTCTAACGACTTTTAGATTCCTGTTGGAAGTTAAAACCACCAATTCAGGTTTCACTTTTCCAAAAACAAACTATATCTCGATTTTATAGTGTTGATAGTTACCAATGCAAACTGTGATAGACAGTGCAAATATACAGGATATGAATGAAAAGAGAAGTTTTCTTCATGGCTGGGACACAAATTTCCAGAGATGCTTTTGCTCAGTAATAATGGTGGATGAACGCTGGAAAAAAATGTTAATTGGTTCATAATTTGAACTTTCTGTTGTGGGGGACTTTTCCCCTTAGCTTTCCTTTTCAACTGTGTTTTTTATACAAGAAAGCAGAATGCGTTTCAACAGTTAATCTGATGAATGGGGCACTAGTTTATAAGGAAAGTGTGAAAATAAACTGTATCAACTGAGGGAGCCTCCAGAGAGGTTTGTAAAATATTGGACTCTCTAATCAAGTGTGGGTATGAGCACAGTTCAAATAAATAAGTATCAACCTAATTCCTTTTTCAATGCTTGGGATATTTTGAATATTCCAGTTTCATAGATTTCTTCAAAAGATAAGCATCTGTCTTTCTCCTTATCTGAAAGAAGTCTCTCTGAGACTTCAGAGAGCATATGAAAACAATTGTTTCAATGTGTTGGAGAAGACTTTTCTCCATGATCTTCTCAAAAAATTATGTTCTTTATATCCTTATATCCTTAGATAGGTAATTTTGGTCCCTCTCCTATGATGAGCAAAAGTGACATTGAACCTGCATCCCATCCTCTTCTAGTCAGAGTACTTTTGTTCTTCTAAATCAGCCGGTGTCCGACTCAAAAAAGAAAAATCAGCACATAATATTCACTTTTTAAAATTATTTGCTATTTTCTTAATGGAGTAAAGTATATCACAGCAAATTTATTTATTATTTTCAGATTAGTAATGAAATACTATAGTTTTCTATATTCAAGTGCTATGTAAATGGACCAGATTGTTTTTATAGACAGGTTATAGCTTTTATAGACAGGTTACAGTTTTTATAACTGCTTTAATGCTTTAGGATATATTCCACCGATCTTTGAAGAGCTTCTGTAGTAGGTCTGTCCATTATTTTTAGCTTGAGGTCTATGGAATTCCATTCAGACTTTTCAAACAGGTTTCCTTTCTTAATGGGCAGTGAGATCTGGCACCAGTTGGTATCAGCTGCCTTTTTGATCTTTTTTTTCCCCCCTCAGCTCTGCCTGATTTACAAATTATTGTTAACAATGAGTCTTTTACGTATGAGGTTCAATATTGAAAATGTTGAAAGGAGATTTAAGTTTGAAATGTCCATGCAGTTTGACCCTTCTCTCTCTTTGCTTTGATCCCTTTGATGTGGAGCAGGTGAACTGGTTCTCTTCAGTAAATGTGCACTGACTGTTCAGGGCACAAGAAGTGTGCTCATGTCTGCCAGGACTGGAGTGCTCTCTTAAAGTCAGTTTGAGAGTCATCCTTAGTGGTTTTCATGCCATGCTACAATGCAGTCACTGCTATTGTGGTATCTTGGACATAACCTCAGTCCAGTACTGAAGCATCAAATTACCTTTTCCCACCTGAATTTAAAGAGAAAACCTTGACAAACCATCTCGTGGCTTGTTATAGATTTGGGACTAGAACAAAGGATGGGGAAGTAGTTGAAGCAGATCATTATGCAGAGAGTGGTATGTGTAGTCAATGCTCAGGGATGCAATGAAGTTTCTGAGGAGAAAGTTTCTAGTGCATTCACTCTGCTGTGTCCTAATAAAGTCAAAATAGTTCACGGGAAAAAACTTTGAAAGAATGTTGTCTTAGATACAGGACAAATTGTCTTATGCAGACTTGGTAAGAATATAAGTATTTAGGAATGCATTGTCTCCTTAAATTTCTTCAATATTAAAGATACAGATTAGTTTAATCTGATATATTTATATCATTTATCTCCTATCCTCCTTTATCATGCTTTACTTTGACAAGATGGAGTAAAAAGAAACATGAATTTATTTACACACAACAGAAATAATATGTGAAGATTTGGAACAATAGGAGATCATAAAAACTCTTCCTTCAACATATGTTGCATTAAAATAGAAGCAATAGCAGGGACTGGGGATTTGTATTAATTCCAGAAAAACTGTCAACATCTACAGCAGCGGAGGCAGAATTTTAAATTTTATATGGATTAATATAAAGAATATAAAGAACTCTGTGCTAGAAACAAGGTGCAGCACTTAAATATTACAAGCAAATAAATTGTATTCCGTGTTTTGATTTCCTTAGCTCTGCTTTGAAAATGCCAGTAGCATTTGGTGATTTCAGCCTCCGTGTCTCTCTGGCATCACATCTGTATTGGTTTTAGGTAGCACGGGGGCCACAAAGGTGGCTCCTGTGGGAAGCTGCTGGAAGCTTCCACCATGTCCAGTAGAGCCAATCCCTGATGGCTCTGAAGGTGGACATGCTGCTGGCCAAGGCTGGGCCAATGAAAGGGGCTGGTAACTCCTCTGTGATGGCATATTTAAGAAGAAAACCAAAACAAAGTCACAGGTTTTGTTTCTAGTCAGAGAAGAGGAGGAGGTGAGAACATGTGAGGGAAACAACATGGAGGCACCAAGTGGGGAAGGAGGGCAGGAGGTGCTCCAGGCGCTGCAGCTGAGGTTCCTCTGCAGGCTGTGGTGAGACCATGGGGAAGCAGCTGTGCCCCTGCAGCCCTGGGGATCCATGGGGGATGCAGAGATCCACCCACAGGCTGTGGGGAGGTGCCCATTCTGGAGCAGGTGGATGCATGGAAGAGGCTGTGATCCAGCAGAAGTCCTGGTGGAGAAAGAGGGCCCCTGCTTCCAGGCTGGAGCAGCCTGTCCTTGGAGGACTGCACCTGTGGAAAGAGAGACCCACATCACAGCAGTTTTGGGAGGACTGTCTGCCCTTGGGAGGGATTCACATTGCAGCAGGTGTGGTTTGGCTGCTGCTCATGAGCATGGACCCACCCCAGGGAAATTCATGGAGAACTGTCTCCTGTGGGAAGGGACCCCATGGCCTCACAGGGGAAGGACTTCTCTCCTGGAGCAGTGGAAGAAAATCTCAGTGATGAAATGACCAAAACCCTCATTCCCTGTCTCCCTGCACTGTCGGTGGGAAGGAGGGAGGGGCTGGGGCAAACGCTGTTTTAAGGGCTTCTTTTACTTCTCATTATCCTCCTCTGATCCTGTTAGTAATAAACTTCACTTTGCAACTAAAGTTGGGCCTGTTTTTCCCTTGAAATATTTCTTCCGGTCCTTATCTCACTCATGAAGCCTTTGTTAACTTTTTTTTTCCTTTTCCCTCCTTTGCCCAGCTGTGACAGGGGAGGGTGAGCAAGCGACTCTGGTGGGTGCCTGGCATTGGGCCAGTGTCAAACCATGACAACATCACATCAAGTTCACTTCATATTTTACTGCTATCTTGACTGTTATGCAGGTTTCACATTTTCCAGAACTGGACTGCTGTTTGTTATCTAAGATGGAAGAGAACAAATTTACCGATGCTTGTCCCTGGGGACCTCCTACCTTTGTCCAGTCTGTCATTTTCCCTTTGTTCAGTATTTGCTTCTGCTCTGTGATTAGTTTCATTTTTCTCACTTTCAGTGCTTGTTGTGAAAAGAACAAGAACAAAGCCTTATATGTAAAGGATAGAAATAATTTGTTTAGTTTAAGAGTTTGAAAATCTTGCTCTAAATTTAGAATCAGTAACTGAACCAGGTACTGTGCAGTCCTGGAGTAACAGCTAAGTCTAGTTTTATGTGTGTATGCACAAGTGCCACTTGAATTCTTGGATTTTCTAGTGAGTGTTGGAAAAGGACAGTATCTAACATTGCCTTTTTGTTCTTTCTTGTCAGAAAAATGACGAGAAGTTGAGTCTGCATCATAGCAGCAGTGGAGCAGCCAGTTGCAAAAGTGAATTTTCAGAAAATACTGACCTTCCAGTTGACAGTTGTCAGTGTGCACATGGAAAAGATGAGGAAAGAATATATGAAACAATCCTGGAAGAGGATGACAGGACTATGGAGAAAGGTAGACATAAGCAAATGAAGCATGAGGAGCTGTCATGCTGATCAGAGGTGGGTTAAAAGCTTCCTTGTTTTCATTTTTATGTGCAGGTATTTTCTCTGAATTAGACAATGAGATAGACATAGTGGACAATTCAAGCAGCTCCAGTTCAAATAATTTGAAAGAGTCTGGCATTGGTAAGATTCTTGAAGAATGAAGTGTACACTACTTGCTAACATTAAAGCAGCTGTTTAGTCCAATATATAAGGGTATTCCGTTATTTGTCACAAGTTGTTATCTGTTGTTACCTAAGTAAAGAAAGTAACTGTGCCTCTGTGATAGCCGTGTCCAGTTCAGTACATTTGGTATCACCAGGACTTTGTGTAGCTTGTTCCCATATTTTGCAGTAGCAGCTATGAAAACTGGAATATTATTAGGCTCCTTGAGAAAGAAGGTGGTTTTAAATTTAACCATAAGATGACTAATATTGATAAGAAACAGATGGAAGAGTGTGAAAAAGAAAGTGGAAAGAGGACAGCTTTAGCTGTCTGGAGGAATTGACTGAATGGAGCTGAAGGAATGTGTCGATTTTAATTAGGACAGAATTATGTGACAAAACACAGCATTAATTCTGCTTATAGTTATTTATGGTAATCAAATTGGAAAGCACCAGCTGTGTTGGGTGTTATCTTAAGTAACAGTTTTTTGGGATTATATTTCCAATTTGAAAATTAAAAATGAAACTCAACTCAAAAAACCCTGGCTCTAACCACTATGAGTTTGCTTGCTAGATTGTGAGCTACCATGACCTACCAATTAAATGCAATGGGATTCTGATTAGAGAAAATCGAAGTGAATTTTATACTAGAAAAAAAAAAAAAGAGATGGATGTTAGAATTAAGCAAAATTTAAGATTTCCATTCATAAATTATGGGGATGATTTAGATGTACTTTTAAAAGTTGTCTGAAGATTAGAAAATATTATTGCTGCAAATGTCCCAGGCTTCAAAAAATCTAGAATAATATTACTTTATTTGTTTGTAATCCTATTTGGTAGCTAGATTTTATTCCATATTTTGGCCCAGGTACTGAAGAAATATGACCCCTTTTTACAGAAATGTCTAGCCATTACCAAATAATGATTTGGTAATTCTACTTTAAATCCATTAAAATGATTTGCTAATTGTAACTTGATAGCCTGCTATTCTGAAGGCTGGAGGACCTGTGGGTAGCCAGCCCTGAGATTATTGTCAAAGTTTTCTTAAAAACTAGTAATTTTAAAAAGCACTTTTTTTTGGTCAATTTCTTGTGCTAAGAGAGTAACAGGAGAAGGCTGCAAGATACAGGGAAGCCTTGAATAACTGTGGGAAGGGGCTGCATAGAATGAAGCCCTTGAGAAAAAGCAGCTTCCAGGGACAAAGTTCTGTTTTGTGTTCATACTGAAAAATAACACATTGTGTGTCTCACAGGAATGCAATTCTTTGTGGGCTAGTTCAGCATTTTGAACAGAAATTTGAAGCCTTTGTGTAGTTTGTAACTTGCCACACCCAAAGCATTAGTGGTAATGATGTCCTTGTAGTTAATTTTTCTTTGTTAAGATTTAGACATTAACAAAATATCAGCTTTTCCTAGTATTTTAATATTACTGTGCCATGGTTTTAATTAAATATTTTAAGTGGGAAGATCCAATCAGTTCCTATCAGTCCCAGTAACTTAAGCATTTCTAGAAGTCATTACCCATTTTTCTTCTGGCATAAAGTCTAAGTATTATATAGATACTTTAGGATTGCTTTTTCAGAAAAATAACTGCAGTCTTACATTCTTAGATCAGCTGTAGTTTTTACTTCATGTTGAAGTCAGTGTTATAGATCAGTTGTAATTAATGCTGAAAAATGTCTCTACTTCTCAGGGGTAAAGATAGCTTAAAAATAATTATAAATTCAGGATAATTGGGTATTGCCTGAGATATGCTCCATTCATTAATAATAAGTGGCTAACAGAGTTTGAATTATCAGCCATGGTTTTGTGAAGCCTGTCACTGTTACAGGGGAAAATGTGGCCAACTTTGATCTAGCTAACTTGGCAACTGCTAACACGAAGATGAGAGTTTTAGTTCCAGGTATATTGATGAGGGTCGTGAAAGGATTTGTCTAATCGTGCTGTCATCACATCATTCTCAGAGAAAACGTGATCATTCTAATTTAAAACTAGGGTGGTATTTTGCAGAAAGGTGTGAAATGCTGAGCTGTTCAGTAGCAAAGAAGCTGATATAGATTTGTCACTGTAATAGGGGTAAGCTTTTTTTATAGTCCGATATTGTCATAATATTTTTAATGACTTTGCATACTCAGTGTTTTTCAAGCACACCTTAAGAAAAGGATTATTCTTCCTGGGATAGAATGTAAAAATAATGCATTTCTACAAGATCAGGTCCTTTAACAACTCCCAAGATTGCCAAGTGCAGGGTGTGTAGATTCTGGAATAGTTGTTCCTGGTACTTGAAATGATTAATCCTACAGGAACAAGATTCTGTACATTTCAGAAGCATAGAGGCAGCAGTGACAGATGCATTTTTCTTTTCCTGAAGTAATTATAATTTCAAATTATAAAGATTGACAGAGGATAGGGACATACTGAGTCAAAAAACTGTGAAGAATGATGGAATGGTAACAGTTTACTAGTTGCACTTTTTTCCTTAGTTTAAAATTACAAGGTTCCAAACTTTACCTTAGATTAGTCATATTAAAGGGTTTTTACTTGTATTTGGTTTACAGTGTGACCATACCTTCACTTCTGTTGGTAAAACCAAATAGCAGGAAAATATATTATGTGTTTTAATGCATAGTAGTCCAGTAGAGCTGGTGTGTCAGTTGGGTGAGAGTTGAAAAATTTACTTTTTGTCTGGAAATGCTCTTTTGGACAATATTTTTTTGTTTCCCTCAGTCTTGTTCATTTACATCACAATCAAGACAGTGTCCTAAATACATTGAAAGACAATTCTGTGTAAAACATGCTATTAAAAACCCTGGTCTAAGGGCTTTATTTACTTCTAACCTTCCTCCCAATATAGAGGTAGCATGCAATAGATTATTTTCAGAATTGCTCAGCCTTTTCAAGATATTAGGAAGTCTTAAAACACAGTCCTCTTGTGCAGCTGTATCTTGTTTAAAAGCTTTTCTCTTACTTCGTAATTTCATTTATGTTTCCACTATTTGGAGGAATCTCTGCACATATATATCTTGTGACCAATAAGCAAAGACATTGATATTCAGGATTCCTTTCCTGAATTTCTGCAACCCAATAGTATTCAAAGTTACCATGTAATGAAGACACCACACATCTGCCTGAACAATATTCTAGTGATGTAACTCTAAAAGGGTCTCCTGTATCTTTCTTTGAGAAATACAACTAGTTTACACAGTGCTGGGACTTGAGTCTTGTGCAGGTAGTGCTCGTATCCAGTTGAATAATTGGGGATTTCTAGAACTAGGATACTCTCAAAATAGGAAGTCTGCATGTTGTATGTAGCAAGTGATTTGGCTCATCACTTAGGTCATGAGTTTAGGTCATCACGTAACTCCAAATTTAGCTACTTTTGAGGATAACAGCAAACACATTATGAAGTAAACCCCCATTCAGTAATGTAGTTTGTTTTCTGGAGCCTGTAACTTGGGCTACATTGCAGGCAGCTACCTTATATCTTGAGAGTTCTGTGGTCACAGAGATGAGCTTTTTTTTTTTTTTAATTCAGACCAGTTATATTTAATGGATTTGGTCACTTCAGAAGACATTTCTTGTTTAGATAAGATTACTAGATAGTTTGGTAAGTTTTTGGAATAAGATTGTCTGACATCTGCTATATATGGTTTTCTGGTTTCAGATTGAGGAGAAAGTTTAGGGAATTTCTTGAAAATTATTATTGCACCAAGAAACCTATAATTTGCACAATGGGTTGTCTGTGAAGAACTTTGGAGATGTTAGTGTTTTGTAGATTTTCTTTTCCTGATTTGTCTAAGATTCAGATTTCTCTTGAGACCTCAGGCTAATCGGATTTTTTGAAGACATCAGCCAAGACCTGGTTTTCCTATATGATGCCTGAGTTAAGTTTGAAGTATGTTTATGTCAACTTCTGTTGCTGTACATGGAGTCACTGCTAGCAAGAAAAAAACTTAGTTGTTTGCTCTGCAAAACAGCTTAATTAACCTGGTTGGGATTGTCCATTCCAGTATATAGTGACTTGAAGGGCAGCTTACTAAGAGTATTTTGAATAAATAATTTCACCTTTTTCCTGAAAAGGTGGTTGAGCTGTCATTCAAAAAACCACTCCCTTTGCTTCCATTTCATTCAAGGAGATGTACTGAAATTCTCTGCTAATACAAAATCTTAATTCAATTTTCCTGTCAGTCTGATCAAACTTGGAAAGGTTTTCAGAGGTTTTGTTTTTTAGATAGCATTGAAGTGAAAGTTAAAGCCAAAGCAAAAGTTACTATCTTCTCAAGGTTTTCTGATCTCATATCATGTTGCCAGCTCTTCCCTTGCAATTGCCTGTTTAGGTGCCTGTAAGAGCAGAACACTAAACTTCATATTAAAATGTATTTGTATGATGTTTACTGATGTCAATGCATGTTAAGAAATTGAAGTCATTAAGTTGCTTTAATTACATCAGCTGCTGAAGACCAAAGTAGCAGTCAGAGAAATTATTTATGCCTCATTTGATACTTTTTTTAATGTCCTCAAGGAATTTGCATAGAGCTATTCAGAACAGGGAGGCTGATGAGAATTAAAAGCTTTGACTTTTGTGTGTCTTTCACATTCTAACGAGAGTGTGTTAAACACTCTTTCCTAAAACAGGAAAGAGATGGAGGTTTTGTATTTCATTTTCCTTGAGATCGTCTTGAACTGAAAAATGCCTTCTTGCAATGCATTTGAACAGAACATATTGCTTTGCTCTTCCTATCCATGTCAAAGGAGTAGCCATGGTAAAAGGAAATATGGTCCAGGTAACCTTGAGCTGAATATCAGGATGCACTATGTGGTGCACATGAGTTAACTTGCCTACACATCTGTGCTGTTTCTTACTCCCTGACTGGCTTTTTACGATTAGCATAACTCATACACAGAAGACTAGGGATTATGAATACAGTCATTAGTGTTCCTTGAGTGTGTGGGTACACATGTGAGTATGTTTGTTACAATGATTTTTATATGTTTGAGTCTCCTTGTGTTTAGTTATTAAGTAAATTATTTTCCTGTGTGAGTAACATAATGAGATTCCTCTCTAAGATCTAGCTGCTCAGTGGGTCTCTAGCATACTGATAAGCAATAAAAATAGGCCTGAATGTGCTTGCTATTGTTTAGTGCTGTTCATCATCTTTGGGGTTTTGTTTTTTAGCATTAATAAGTATTTTCCTAACTTTAGCATATGAATCAGAAAATATTGCATCTCTGCTGTGTATGGTGAGTGGTGAGACTGACTCTTTGGTGTGAAATATCATGCACTTGTAAATACACTCATAAGACAGCAGATTAGCAAGTCAAATGTGGTGAGTCATCAAACTGATCAAGCAAATTTGGATATGAGCCCTTTCACGATAAGAGACCATTTATTTGAAATAGCTAAAGGGTATAGTATTTCAAACCCAATTTTGTGTATGAATATTTGAAAAGGGGGATTGTTTTTTAGAAAATTGTAGCAAAAAGCTGTGTTCACACTTAGCTTTCTAGCCAAGTGGCTTTTGTTACAGATTTTCTTGCATATACTCACATAATATATTATGGTATTTGTTGTGACAGAGTGTCTGAGGTTGTAACTCAAAATCCTTACCCAAAGCAACATCAGTCACATTCACTGAAAGCTTCTACTTTTGTATTTGTGTTATTGTATCTGCATCCTAAGGAGGTAAAATATCTGTTCCTTGAATAGGCACAATAATATTTTTCATTTCCTTTACTTTCTAGGCAGTGGGCACTCTCTTTTTCTATTTTTCTGTCTAATTAACAAAGTTATTTGAAGAACTTTTGCTTCTATGAGGGCCTAGTTTATTTGCTATTATGTAATTCAGCTGCTTTTATCAAATAGTCTTTTGTGCTAGCTACCACTGAATTTTGGTATCTGTTTTGCTAAGCAAAGCATCAGCAAGAAATGTTGTTTCTTTTTCTTTCATTCTCTCTCTGTGTCTGCTTTTTAGGGAGATGGATTTGGCCTAAAGATGTATCATTTCTTTTGGTTTTAAAGTGAATTCAGTTTGACAGATGAAAGCCTCCTTCAAATTTTTTTTTTTAAATTCAGAGGATCTTAGAAAAGTAGGAAAAATATTTCAGAGTCCAACACTAAAGTATGTTTGAACATGAAAAGATGTAAGACTCTCAAAAATATGTTTGCTCTACAGTTGCTCAAGAACTAATATAACTGCTGTAACAAGACCAACAATGACAAAACTAGTTTAAGTTTGACATAAAATCTTTTTTTCTTATCTGCTGTTTGAGTGATTAGATGCCTCTGTTCTTGTTTAGAGATAATGTTTGTGATGGAAGGCAGTTAGTGTGAAAAGTGTGGGAAAAAAGTGTTAGTGTGGAAAAAAATCTCATGTATACAAAGATGCAGGCCTTTTATTAAAATACATTAATTGTTTAGGAAAATTGTAAGAATATCCTAATTTTGCTACTCAGACTTTCAGTTAGCAGAATTGTCTTTTCATGAAACATACACTCAATCAAAATGAGATGCCAGGGTGGTCTCAAATTACCGTCCAAATTACCATCAAAAGAATGGTTTTACAGGAATGATTTAAGACAAATGCTTAAGACTAATATTTGCTTTACGGCAATGCTTTCCAAGTGCATGAATAATAGACGTCATCAAACATTAGCTTTCCTTCTACACATTTTTTGGCAGTATGCAAAAAATTATTTCAATGTTTACATTCAGTTTTATTGCTGATTAGATGTTGGACAATAACTGGTCATCCTGCTGTCTTCAAGGTCTTGACTTCAGTGGGATTATTTAAGAAAAAAGGTATTGCATATCTTATTGCATATAGATAGCCAGCTAATGGAACGGTGGCAGTAAATATTGGTGGACCTCTAAGAAAGTGGGCAAATATTCTATCTCCTTATCCAGACTAGAGACAATGTTGTGGCTATAGTGGTAGCAGTAACTGTAACAATTTAATGGAAATCCAAGTACCTATTCTGTGGGCATCTAGTCCGCATGTGCTGTTACTTTCTGTAACAAATTTCTGACATAATTTATTAAAATACTCTGTTGGGCTGAGATTTTTGTTATGATGCAAGCAAATTTTTGATACATTGAACAGCAACTTGATAGTCAAGTGGGGGTTTGGAGTTTGTTTAGTGCTATTTTTTAAAAGTTATTTTGACACCATGTCTGGGAATAGAAGATATTAATATGCATGTTGTATGTTTCTTTTAAACAGAAAATAATATTTATGTGGTTTTTTCAGGTATAATTAAACAAAGTTTTAGTGCTTCTGAAAGACAACCTCGGATAAGGTAGGTGTGATTTATGATTTAAATATAATTGATCATTGTTACTATCAATTCCAGTTGGTTGTTTCACAGTGGAACAGTTCCTCAAGTGCCTCCATGAAATATGTTCTTGGTTACTTTTATGGCTTCCTTTTACCTCAGCCTAGGACGCTAATTCTGCTTGATGATATTATTAGAGAGTGTTTGCACACAAAAGTTTTACATGATAAATATTTTTAACAATGGACCTTGCTACTGAAGCTTAAACTGACATCAGTGGATTAGCCAAATTCTGGTTTTATATTTTTAAGCAGATGTTTTTCCATAGAAAAATTTGCTTGTGTATTTGATAGTGTAGAGTATGTTGTAGTAGTGTACAGTAGAATCTTGTCCCTTTGAACTCCTCTGGACTTTCTGTATAAACATAGACACCTGTTTCTTGCATTTTGGAGGCCTCATTTCCTTCAAAAAGGAAACAAACAGAAGCAGAATATGTCATACCATCCCTCTTCTAAAGATCTTCCTTTTTCTTCTGTTTTTTCAGTAGTGCATCAAACACATTCTTGACCCTTATTTTTTCTGATAACTTTGGCACCACCCTTATTCAGAAATCTTGTTAATTGTTTCTTCATTTCTGCTTTTCTTTCATATCTGGGAAAAAAACCTCTCAAAATCACTCTTGGCTGCATCTGCCTCCTGAACAATTTTTTCATTTTACCTTTAACTTAGCTAGGTAAGTAATTATACATGCTTACTTAGCTAGTAAGCATTATACATGCTATCATGTATAATGAGAGCATTGATTCTTTTCCTGTGTTTCTCCACAGACCCCGTCTGATTCAAGAGCAATATTTTATTTTTGCATTCAGAATGGTTCTTAGCATAACACCATCCAGCCTCCCATTTATCATTTCCTAGCCTTACATCTTTAGTCCTGTTGCAGCCTGTAATGGCAGCCTCCCCATGCTTGAGCATTGAAGAAAGCACATTTTCTTTCTCTTTGTAGAAATTCACTATAAAAATCTCTGCCCCTCACATAATGCTAGCAAAACTATTTCCTTGTCTTAATTTGTAACTACTCCTTGAAACTGTAGTTTTCCCTATTGCCACAAAAATAGATAAAAATTCTTGCCCTACTCGGGGTTATCGTGGCTGCCATCCATCAGGACATCATGTTTGTTCTTTCAGTTCTCTGGTGTCTGTACCCATTTATTATTGCTTATCTCAGCTAGGGAAATCTGCAGGCTGGGAAAGTATTTGTCTAGAGTTTAGAGAAGGATCTAGCATTGAAACATATAGACCTGTATTTCTGACACTCAGATATTGCTATCCTGGTGATGTAATACCAATTTTTTTCCCCACTGTACTAGTACTGACCAAGGAAAGAAACTTTTATTTAGTAGAAGTCATTCTATTTTGGACATGCAGAGTAAAGCAGCCTTTAGGTGACTTAAAAATGCATAGTTGTAAACTAGTGAATTTGGACAGATTTCCTTTAGAGGAAACATGAGAAGGAGTCAGGGAATACTGATATTTTCTCTACAATTGTTGATGCCATACACAATTAAAAGTTTTTTTCTTTTTTTTAGTGATGAAAGAGATTATGTTGATGGTTCTGGATCAAGACTACAATCAAGTAATTTTGTGCTCGCAAGAAATTCCAAATTTAACTTAAATTAAACCTAATGATTTTCAAGTTTTTGAACATTATCACATTATTCTCTGGTTGCATATAGAGTGTTTCCTCTTTTATTTCTTCCTCTTTATTGCCTGTTGATCTGCTTTTGAGAGTAGCTTCACTCACCCACAGGTTCCACACTAAAACAGTCGACTATTTGTTCATGATGAGATGGCAGTTTCATAGTCTACCAGTTGTAGCACTTCGCAATATGGAATATCATGGTTTTATTGATAATTGTATTTTAAAATGTTAGAAAAATAGGTAATTACTTTTTACATACAAATATGTTATCTCAAGTATCATTAAGGTACTTCTTAAAAGTATGAATTCCAATAGTGAATCAGTAAGATCTCATATTAATTGTCATTTTCCCAGCTAAACTTCTGCTGAATGCAATGTGGAATTCTCAAGTAAAATAAATATTTCATACAGCCCTTGCAAATTATCAGGTATTTATACATAATGATTGATGAAACAAGTTCTCTATTTGAAGTACTTTTCCTTTTATTGAGAAGCTTCACACACCCTAAGTTGCTAAGCTGTGATTACAGAATGCATATTGTCTGAATTAAACAATATTTGAAATAAAATTATTTTGATCAATTAAGATATTGATCTTCACAAAAAAAATTACTTGTTTTCTGTACTAAGTTTTATTTTACAGCTTTTAATATAAAAACTGTATTAAGAATTTTAATTATGCAGTACAAATCCAAATTTGATGTCAACCTTCTGTAGTTTCAGTGCTGTTTGCTAAAGAGTGCCATATAATAACAATACAGTTTAAACATAATGTCTGTGAGCTATAATGATCTACCGAAAAATACTTTAGCCTTTGTTGATATTTTCAGTTGTGTGAGTAATTTGAGTAAATCCATTCTCTTTTGTCAGTGATCTTTTCCTTTTGCTTTAGTCAAGTGTTCAGCAGCCTATTCACACATGTGCCCTCATCTTCCAAATAATGCTATACTTCTGTATTAAAAAAAAAAAAGAACAAACAAACAAACAAGGAACTTGGAGTGGTCTGGAGTGTATGGACTTTGCAGGAACTCCTAAAATCTTTGAGGCACACAGATACTACAAGTAGACATTAAATCTGGTTCTCCTAGACTTTTAAGTCACATTGTTGCTGTCATACTAGAAAAGAGAAAAAGCTCCATAAGCTCTCTGAGTAACAGAGAAATCCAAAATGTGTCCTACTTGGTCATTGCTGTTATCATTCTAAACATATTTCTATTCAGAAAAAAAAGAATAATTTAAGACCTACAAAAGAAAAGGCCCTGATTTATTTACTTTTGGTTTGCAATACAAGGCATTGACAGGAAAAGACAAATACCACAGGACAGGGAACAGTGAAAAAGGGAACATGTCAAAGAAGTAAAGGTTTTATGAGTGTCCTATCGTAACTGAAGAGCTTAAGGTTACAATGACAAGACCACACTGGGTTCTTTTGAGCCTTGACTATAGAAGTATTGAAACAGTTGATAGAGAGGTAAAATGAAGCGAAAAGAGCTAAAGCAAAATTATTCTTCTGGTGGCATATATTTTTAGATTATTATAGCATGGTTTCCACTGTCATCTTGAGCAGAACCAACTTACATTCTTATTTAAGTGACTCAGAGGAAACGCAAACCTTCTTTTCCTCTTACTGGTTATTAAGAGAAGACCTAGGGAAAATATGTCAAACTGAATTTCACTTGACTTTCTCAAGACATCTGCCAAAAGGCAATGCAACAAAAAACTCCACCAATATCAATGATGTTGTCTTCCTGAGCCTGCTAGAAATGTGTCTCCCCATGGTAGAGAAGGATGTTTTCTGCATTGCTTTATTTCTGTGTTCAGGTCTGTTCAGTTCTGATCTGGATAGTTTTTAGAAACTAATATTTGTGAATATCTTCTTATTAAAGTAGCCAGCACAGAAATTCATCAGTAAAAGAGTGGTAATAATTCTGTTGTGGACTAGTTAATGTTGATATTTGGATTTCATCACCCTCTCAGTAGAATTTTTAATATTGACATAAGGTCACTTTGGGAAAAATAAAAAGAAAGAAAATTTTCTGTGGTTGTAAATTTATACATAAGGCTTGATGATCCTCAGGGTGTTTCTGTGAGAGTAAATGTTAGAATATCTAAATTAGCCTCTGAAGTGTAGTTTAGAGAAAATTGTATTTAGGAGAGGTACAGGGCTGCTGGCTGAAGTTCAATACTTTGGCCAAAGCTCTTTGCTTAGCTTCCAGGTCTAATAGTCAACTTGGAAAGATTGTTTTGTGAACTAATGTCCTTTAGTGATACACTAAGTGGTTTATAGTGGGAGTCTGCTGATAAGCTTTTATTTAATCTCTGGGCCTGACAATGTATATGATACACAAGACTAAAAATCCTAAACAATAGATTTACCTCATTGAAATGGTCCATGTCAGACATATTACTATAATGCTTAGGGTAGAATGAAAATAAATTTCATAACATCAAAATATATAAAAAATATATTGTGTTAGTCTATGTAAAAAAAATCAGTTAATAAAATTATGTTTGTCATATATTTATCCTTCTGAATAAAGGTGAGAAAATTTTAACAATTGTTGAGGTACATTAGTACTGTTTTTCTCATGGAGTAATTTAGTGATTCAGAGAAAGGGATTTTCTTTTGAAACATGTTGTCACTTACATTGTCTACATTTTTAACGTTTTAGATTATCCTTTTTTTGTTCCCAGCACTATTGGAAAAACAAGTCAAGCATTTCAACTTGGTATCTACATCTACAAGTTTTAAGCATTGTATGCTATTAATGTACTAAGGCAACAAAATGAGCTGCCCTCCCATTTTACTTTTGTCATCTTTGGCAGGAATTGCTGTATCACAAAGGAAGGTGTGTCAGATCAGTGACCCTGTTCAGCAGATTCTTATTCAGCTGCACAAAATTATCTTCATCACTCAAGTATGCATTACTTTTGCTTCTGACATTCTGTACTTTTTAGTCATTTGCTGTTGTCAAAATGATGTTACTGCAAAGTGCTGCTAATTTAGTTACTGTTCTTTAAAAACAACAGAACTTGACATTTTTGCAGATGGCAGGATGTTTTAAAAATATATCATTAAAATAAAGACTAACTTTGAATATTAGTATGTGGAGGATGGCAATAATTGAGTCATATGAAAAAAAAAGCTGTGGCTCACCTCAGAAAAATGGATTTTACAGTAAAGTATTTTTACAACATTCTGTCTTACTAGCAATATGACTAAGAGGACAATATCATATACTGACATGGAGAGTTAATAAAATGCTTTCCTCTGTAGTAAAAGTTTCAAAATAACTTTAACTTTGAACTTTTAATTATCAGTACATAGTAATAGTCTCTTGCGAGTTTTAATGCAATAGATGAAATCCAGAATATGTTAACTATTTTGAAATGTCAGATATTTTTCAAATTTAAGACTTGTTTTAAAACTAAGTTCAACTGTTTCATAGTGAGAGAGAGTTGAAGTTATTTCATGTTTATTCCAAAACAAAAATGGAGCTGAGCTGATACAAAATCTGCCTTGAGTTCTCATCTAAAAATGTGATTGGAATCTCTTTATTCTGCAGAAAGATGGCTACCATGCAGCTATTTGAAAAATGCGCTATTATTAAATAAACAGCTTTTTATTTTCCAAAATGAAGTGTTTACCTTTGGGACATGATATTTATCACCTCAGGGCTTTTGAGATGGATCAGCCAAATTTGTTTGGCTTTGTTTAGAACAGAATAACATAACTGAACTTGGGTATGCTTTACATGTCTCTCTCTTTTTTTTTTTTTTTAATTGTCAAGCTTAACAAAACAGGTAATACAAGAATTAAATTATCAGATTATCAGAGACAAAGGAAACAAATGTTATTTAAAATAATTGGAAATTATATCCTTCTGCTATCAGCAGAAATGAGGCAGTTCAGTTTTTACATGGTATTTTAGTAGTATGTCCAAAGTGCTCATTAGTGAGCCTATCCTCTCTGTTGAAGAAGGTTTTCTCAAGTGCCTTACTAATTAATATGAGTTATTGTAATGTGGATGCTCAAGAACTGAGAACTAACAGCAACTCAAAAACTGGCTCAGAATTGACCACTGAAGCAGTAGCAACAGCTTTTCTCTGATTTCAGAGAAACCAGAATCCATACCTGTATTGTTTACTATGTTCCACATGCCTCCCTTGCACTTGTTTTTGTTTTTACAAATCTAAGGTCGAGTGTTTTTTATAAGACATAGCTTTTTTTCTCACACTGTTACATATTCCAGCTGACAGTTCTAAACTAAAGTTTGCAAGGAAGAGTTCTTGCCTGTTAGTTCTTGGCTGCCAGCAGCCTTCCCTGTTTCCATGGGAACAAGAATCAGAGTGATCTGTGGAAAACAATGTAAGAGAAAGCTTTTTAAAAAGCATTATGTAAATCCTTGGCTGTTTTTTTTTTTAACTGATCTGACAACTGCTTTCATTAAAACAAAAGCTAAAATTGAACACTAGTGCCTGAGGCAATTCCAAGTTTCTCAAGCACTGGACTTGTTCTTTACCATTTCTGCTTCAGAATATCCCAGTATCTCCATGGTACATCAACTACACACAGTTGACTGCAGTGGTATGTAATCCATAGAATATATTGTTGGCCTTTCCTAAGGCATCATTTTTTTTACTCTCTTATATGCTAAGGAACATTCAATTTCTGACTTAAAGCATATGTGTAAGGCCTTATCGACATGAAAAAAGAGTAGTATCTGTCTGTAAAAAAAAAAAAATTCTGCATACCAACAGCTGTCTGGAGAAGTTTTTTGTGCTTAGCATGTGACTTTGATCCCTGGTTTGTCAGAGCAAATCAGGACTCCTGTGAGGCAAATACAACCATTCTGGATTTATAGCTGCCTAAGAGCAGTAATTTGTTCCAGTGGGATAAAGGTCTTTATAATGTATACTATGTCAGTGTTTGAATGTGAATCATTAGTGGTCAACCCCTCCCTAAGTAGTTAAAATCTTCCTGAATTCAGTCGAGTGTCACTTCATGAATTTACATCAATGAAATTATTATAAAGTGTATACTAAATGGTAGAAAATCATAGTTTTTCAAACAGTGTCTGCAGGTATAAACAACTATACAGAAACAGCATAGAAGATAAATTCAGAAAAGGGTAGTAGCATACCACAGAATGGTTGTCAGACTGGGTTGGTGTCATTGCAGTAACAGCTGAAACTGTACATTTACTGTTGGAACATAAAAATTATTTTAAAGGAAAAGACATTCTTTGAACTCTCTATTGAAGACTTTAAATACAATAGAGTATGATTTCTGGGATTTTTATTTGGGTTTTTGATTTTTGTAACTATAGATGAAAGATGTGTTCTTTTTCAACCAAAAAGATACAGGAGGAGAAAGTATATAAAATCAGTTATGCTTCTAGACAAGTGAAAGGTAAATTACCTCCCTCAGGAAGCTTAAAGCAAAAGGGATGCACTGAATTGTATTAAGACCCATAAGGACCTTAAAAGAGGCCATTGAAGCCATTCCATGGACATTGAATGAAGGGCTAAGCTTCTTGATATTTCATTAATTTCAGATGGAGTGACTCATTATAGCCAACATGAAATCTAGTGTGATGTTCTATGTGCTTCATCTGTAGAAAAATGTCCCAAATACCAGCACTTTAAACAGGGAGGCAAATCTGGTATTACCAGTGTTAGGCTAATAATGATGTCTACCTTCAAGACTAGAGGAACTGAGTTACCTGCTAAGCTAAGACTTACAGAATGGGCAAACAAAGGAGCCTTATTATAATATGCAATTAAATCAAGTCTTATACTGTTGTACATCACCATGCCATTAGATATCAATGTTTCTTTTTGCAGCTGCTTTTCTCAAAATGACACTTCTGGGTGGATCATTTTTATGGCAGGTGCAGCTGAATGGTGAAAGTGTATTTCTTTGTTTCATGTAGCTTCCTCCAGCTTTGCAATGCAACTTGAAAAGGAGAATCATTGAGAGATTCAAGAAGTCCCTCCTCAGTCAGCAGAGCAATCTTTATAAACTAAAATCAGAAATCAAAAAGGTGTGGCACACCATTTACTACTTGTGGTCAAGTTTGTCTCTTTTTCCATTCAATCATGCTATTGATATTAGTATCACAAAAATATAAGTGTAAGAGTCCATTTTCAAAAGGAAATCTTCAGAGTATTCTCCAGCTATCCTATATTTGGCAAATATGGAGTCTCCTTAAGTAAGAAGTTTCTGCAGGTTGGTTTCAAGTTTGTATCTTGTCATTAGAACTTTTTCTGTAAACAGAAGGGACCTGCTAGCTTCTAAGGCACAAAAACAGACTTCATCTCATCAGAGCTCAAAAAGACAAGAGGAAGGGCAATGTAACTAGAGGTGATGTAAGCTCTTAATTTATGCAAGCTCTGCTTGACATATTAATAGTTCCTTAATATTTTTCTTATTTTGGACTGTATTCCTACTTAAACCATTAATTCTAAGAGAGGAGTGTCCCAGAGTACCTTGAACCTAACATACCTTGTCCTGTTGTTGCACAGTGTGTCAGCAACATTTTAGTGTCATCAGTTTAAAACTACTTCAGATTTGTAAGAATGGCTTAACTGAAGAAGCATGCTTGCGTGTTTTCCAGTGGCATGCTGGATGCTCTCCAACAGAGAAAGATCTAACGACTAATATCAGAGTTTATAAATGTTCCTTCAAACTCTCCTGACAGGGCTGTAATCAGCAAAGGATTTGAACTTTATTTCCTTGGCATCTGTGTACTGTGGGAGACTGAAGCTAAGATATTTCATTTATGAATTGATGATAAGACAGTTATTAGATATATTATTGTACCTAAAATTTGATGCCTAAGGTGACTTATTATCATTCACATAATTCTCTTCTTTAACTTAATTTGATTAGCAGAGACTTCCACTGAATTATGGAATCTTCTGTGTCATTGTTTGCTACAAAACAGACTGATCTCAAATTCTGGATCCTTCCTTTGCTTTTGTAATAATTAACCTGAGGTACTAATACTTCCTGGAAGCCGGCACATTGGTAGTACATTTAAAAAGTAGTTAAAGATGCTTCTTTCTGAGCTATCAGTTTCATGCTGTCCTGTAAATCAGGTTGGGATTTACATTAAACAATTCCTGTATTTCATTAAATATATAACATTAAATCTAAGAAATACCTGTTCATTGTGTATTGAGTTGATGTTTTCAGAAAAGGATGCCCAAAAATATCAAAAAGGAAGTGTTTATTATAAAATTAACCTAGTTTTCCGGTGTTCAGAAATAAAGGAAATTATTTGTAAATGTTAATAACTGTAAAACTGTGTTAGCTTCAAAACTATTAGATTTAAACCTGTAGAAAAGGGAAGAAATACTCTATTTAAAAAGTAAATGGTAGTAAATTGAAAATCTTTGAAACGTTGAATGCAATTCTGGGCATTCTACCTTGAAGGAAATATTTGGATATCATTTTGAGGTAATGGGGGAGACCTAAATAGAGAAAAGAATGAGATTGAACTCTTACAGCAAATGTTATGAGGTTGTACAATTTCTGGAAATAGATTTAAAAATAATGGGTTTTTAACTACACCAAATTAGAGCTAATAAGAATTACAGACAAAAGATTCCTCCACTGATCAGTGGTGGGGTAAAGGTCTTCCAACAACAGAGATTCTTCTGTTTCTGTAACTGTAGAAGTGTTGTCAAGCTGCAGAAATGCATAACTGGGATTTCTGTCCTGTACACAAAGGTGGTCCTGTCAGAGTTTTTACCAGTGGATATTTTCAAAACTAGATGTTTTTAAGTTTAATGTCGGTATCATTGCTCATATAATCAAGTACCTGAACTGACTTTCAGATTTCAAAAGTGCTGGGATCCCTCTAATGGGAATTATACCACTTGAATATTGGCTAACAATTTCATTTGAAACCAGTTTTAAAAACCAGAGTCATCAGCTGCTTCTCTCATAGGTTTAAGAGAATACACTTTCCTGTTTATCTTCACACAAATGTATGATTTGTGACATTTTATTCAGACCATCTGAAGAATTCAGTGCTTTATACTAAGTGCAGCTTGCAAAGTTCAGTGTTTCTGGAGAGAAAAAGGATGTTCATAATTGTGTTCACCACCTTTTCATTAATCTAAAATGTACTGAAATTTCTTTTTACTTCTGATTGCACTGGGAAACGTAAGAAAGTGTAAACTGCCTCCTAGAAGTCTGAAGTTTTGGCAAATGGGAAGGATGGACTTTTCAGGGGTCTTTATTTTTTTTAATCTCTTTTTTCCCTAGCTGCTGCAAGGTTCTCCTGAATTGATTGAACTCAATATCTTCACAACATATTGGCATGGGGTACATCTTTCTTCAGGTGGAAATATGTTGCTTCGAGATGATAGAAAAGGTAAACAAAGCATCATAAACTTCTGTAGTGGCATATATTTTTCTAATAAAGTGTATAGTATCAAAGCAGAAAGAATTGCTACTCCAAGATCAGTCTTTAAAGGCAATAAAGTTATGTTGACCATACTGATTTTTTGGGGGGTTTGTTTGTTTGTTTTTGGTTTGGGGTTGTTGGTTGGTTGGGTTTTGTTTTGTTCAATTCCTGGTAAGATATACAGTTCAGCACTACTGGAACTTTCTATTGATTGAAGAGAGTACACTTTGAAATTATAAAGAAATATGAAAGTTGCAAATAATTTATGATTCATCCATGAAAATTAATAGAAATGTTTGCAACTGAAAATGGCATAGTTAGGATTTACCTGTCCTTGTGTACGATTTTTAAATCAATTCTGTTTAAACCCTTATGTTGTTCTTTTGTTGTGTTTGAAACAGTTGGCATGGGTTGATTTAATTACATAGCTAGATCAAACCATACAAACTTGAAGAGGGAAAAATACACATACACACATATATATGTATATATACTTTAGAAAATATATCAATATATGTGTCAATTCTACTTTGGACTAGTGATACTCAGCTACACAAAGTAAACATAAACACCATGTAAAATCAAACCTACTAGCTGTGGCATCACCCAGGGTGCAGAACTACAATTCCTGGTTCAGAGACTTTTTTCATCATGTGTGGTTTTTTTTTTTTTGGTGCAATGGACATAAGGGAAACGTACAACCTATTTTGGTAATTGTGCCATTTATACTTTTCTAAATACAGAAAAAAATTGTGTTGCAATCCATGGACTAGAGGATACAGTAACATTAAAATCTGTGGTGCCAGAAAGAAGAGTGAGAAACTTTAGATTTGATGGCCTTTGTGTTGAAAATAACATATCTATTCCACAGCTTATTGCAAAAACCAAAATTAATACTAGGTGTCAAGGGTGGTATTTGAGTAGGAAACGAGTCCCTAATGATTACTTTAAATATGAGCATTATTTTGTTCCTGGAGATGATAATGCAATTTGTTGAGATGCTCATTATCTGTAATTTTTGAATCTCTTAACCTGCAGACAATACTTTTGTCCCCACAAATTGCTGCTTGCTGTGTGCCCTTTCCACTGTAAATTTCCACTGTAAGTGGGAAAAAATAAGAAAATTGCATTTTTGAGTTCTGTTACATTAAGTCTTTAAATTATTTTTCATTGGTTAGAATACTTCCAATACACAATGTGTGTGTGTCAAACATTCATATCATGCCATAAAATGACCCCACCTTTTCAGGGGGTCATTGTGCTCAGTGGGAGTTACTGATCATGAAGCATCTGTCTTGTCATTATGGTCTTGAAGTGGAATTGCTAAGAAACTGATAAGGGAGCATAAATCCCAAATTCAGTAGTATAACATTACTTGCCTTTTACTTAAAGGTATTCTTGGCACTTCTGGCATGGCAGAAGGGATGACATGTGAGCAGTTGCAGGTAAGCTGTATATTTACCTCTATGTATTCATTTATTGCTCTTAACATAATTCACTGAAATTAAATTCTTCTATGTTGTAGACTCTACTTGAAGAGGTTCTAGAGGAAAGTGGTTATTACAGTTTCACTTCTAACGGGTCAGTCTAGTCAATTTAAAAAGAAAGGTTAATTATGATGTGCTAAACCCAAAAGTACTGTCTTCCTGTTTATGTGACTGCAATTCACTTTAAGCTTTGTGCAGTATGTGGTTTATTGTAATACACGGATGCATGGACTGGAAGAAATGTGTGTGGGACATATTAGCTAATCTAAGCAGCTTTTTTTGGCCACATCTGTTTCCTTCATTTAGATGAAAGCGTCATAAAAGTGTGGCAGCAGTTTCCTCACATTTTTTCCCACATAAACTCACATCTGAACAAAAGATTAATTACACAGAACTATATTTTATTTTAACGCTCTGCCATTACAGGGTTTAGAGGACAAAGCTGATACCTTTAGCAAAATATTTGAGTGCAAAAGCCAGTATAAGTGTTTATTAGCACAAAAGTACAGGGGATGAAAAAAAATGTGGTGGTCTTTGAAACTAAACAAATGCTTTGTCCTCAGGATGATATATGTTTTCCTGCAGGAAAATTTTGACACGACAAAGAAAATATATTAACTATAGATTTTCTTATATTTTTCACTTAATATCCTATTATTTGTCATCTCAAATACTCTTTAGTGCAAAAAAAATTTAACTACTTCAATCACATAAGTTTATTGTCTTTATGTTAATCACCATTTTAAAGTCTAGGAGACTGCAGTTAGGTTTTCTAAAATGAACAAGTAAACAAACCCACCCCACCCCTTGCCCTCCCTATTATAAGTATTAAGAGATTTTAAGAATTTATAGTTCCCGGTGCCTCAGCAGTATTTTTCAGTTATTTTTTTATCTCTGCAAAGTTTTTGTTATGATTCAAGCTCGAAAAAATTCTGATGGTAGTCTGAATATTTCTATAAGCTACTCACTAAATTGGTATTTCTGCTTGCAAGTGTCTTGCAGCTGCCAGCTCAAAGTATTGAAAATCATGATTCAACACTCCCAAAATAAAATAACGGGTCAATCTTTAAATCTTCAGGGTGTACTTGAATTATGTTTACAGATTATTTTTTCATCCATGAGATCTAACAAACTTCTTTATAAATGTTTTCAAGTATTTTAAAATGTTTGCCCTAATGACAAGCTCCCAGGTATTGATGCTGTAGAAAAAGTATCATACAACTTATGAAAAAAAAAAAACAAAAAACCAAGACAAAAAAAAAAAGACATCAAGGTCTGCCAAGTCCTATTATAAATATACAAATGTGTTGTAGTTTTATAGGCATTTATCTCAAAAACAGAGTAGTAAAAACTGTCTTACTTTAATTAACTGTAATGAAGGAGATGAATATGGTGAATATGGACTTCAGTGGTTTTTTTTTTTTTACAAGAACTACTACAGAGATAAGGTAACTATTAAAAGAAATCAAAATCATAGTGTAGCTCATTTTGAAAGGACATGTAAGGATTGAGTCCAACTCCCTGCTCCTCACAGGACTTCTTAAAACTAAGCCATATGACCAAGAGCATCACCCAGATACTCCTTGAACTCAGACAGGCTTGGTGCTGTGATCACTTGCCTGGGGAGATAGTTCCAGTGGGGAACTTCCCTAGGACAATTTCATTTCATTCCCTTGTGTCCTATTGCTGTAAATGTAATTGCTGAGATGTAGAGCATGCTTCAAGATTGCAGGCACATATGCTGATACTTTCAACATATGAGTGCCACAGAAATGCACATGGGACTAACAGCAGTGAAATAATTAACTGTCTCTTTTTCCTGATTTATTCAGAACCTTTTTTGTGCTCTGCTGGAATTCCTTAGAGAGTAGCTGTTCTGCAGAAAACTAACTTCAGATTCTAAATCTTTAAAAATGTTATTTTAAGGGAAGCATAAAAAATTATCCTTCATACCTACATGGGATGACAGTGTAGTATAAGGAATTCTTCTCAATCCTGCAGAAGGAAACAGGTGAAAAAGCAAGCAGTACATTTCAACACGTATGTAAAGTCTGGAGAAGGCCAGTGATATTCATCCTTAATCACGTGGTGGATGTGCTATGTCTTTGATTTTCATGGGAGCACAGGAAAATTGGAAAGCACATTTTGTTTCCCCGGAGTCATGCAATTTCTTTAGCAGCACATGGAGTGTGTTATCCATAATCAGTTCTGATATGTGTTTCCTTTGTGGGATTTGTAGCAAAGACAAAATTGATTTTGGAGTGAATTTTGGAGGAAGGGAATGAAATCTCCTCACATGTGTGAATCTCCTTAGAAGCTAAGATGTATGTTGTCTAGATTATGCTGGTTTTTTTTTTTTATTATTGCTTAGATTTCTTAATGGTGTGCATATAACAGCTATTGCAGATTTTGCCTGATTCCACTGCATGTGTGTCACTACAGCATGTCCTGGCTGTAGCTGGCAGATAAAAGACCATCTTACTGCAACCTTGTTGTTGGTCTGTCACCAGCAGCTTGGTTTTTTTGCTATGCTTTTTGTGGTGGATTAACCATGGCTGGATGCCAGGTACCCACCACAGCTGCTCTGTCACTCCCTTCTACACCTGGGCCGGGGAGAGAAAATGTAATAGATGAGATAAGGACATCACAGGGAGGGACATCACTCACCAATTCCTGTCACAGGCAGAACAGGCTCGACTTGGGGATATCAGGTGAATTTATTAGCGATCAGAATCAGAGCAGGATAATGAGAAGCAAAACAAATCTTAAAAATACCTCCCTCACTCCCCTCTCTCCTTCCTTGCTTTACCTCCTCCCCTGGAGTGGTGCAGAGAGACAGGGAATGGGGGTTACAGTCAGTTCATCACAGGTTGTTCCTGCCACTGCTCAGGGAGAGGAGTCTTTCCCTTGCTCCACTGTGGGGTTGCTCCCACAGGAGACAGTTCTCCACAAACTTCTCCAGCTGGAGTACTTCCCATGGGATACAGTTCTTCATGAACTGCCCTAACATGGGGCACTTTTCCACAGGGTTCAGTCCTTCAAGAACAGCCTGCTCCAATGTGGGGTCCCCCACAGGATCACAAGTCCTTCCAGGAAACCTGCTCCAGTGTGGGCTCCTCTCTCCATGGGTATTCAGATCCCTGCCAGGAGCCTGTTACAGCATAGGCCTTCCATGGGTTCACAGCCTCCTCTCAGGCATTCACCTCTCCAGTGTGGGTGTCTCCCACGGGTTGCAGGTGGATCTCAGGGCTCCCATGGATCTCCATGGGCTGCAGGGGCACAGCTGCCTCACCATGGGCTGCAGGGGAATCTCAGCTCCAGGACCTGGAGCACCTCCTGCCCCTCCTTCTCCACTGACCTTGATGTCTGCAGAGTTGCTGTTCTCACATATTCCCCTCATCCTGCTTTTCTCTGAGCACAATTAAATCTGAACAATAACTTCTTTTCCTTTTAAATCTGTTATCACAGGGGCATTATCACTATCTCTGATTGGCTCAGCCTTGGCCAGCAGCAGTCCAGGAGCCGGTGGGCTTTGGCACTGTCAGGCAGCTTCTCACAGAAGCCACTCCTGTAGACCTGCAGTACCAAAACCTGTCCATGCAAACCCAGTTTGAATACTATTATTTACTGTGATGCATAATTATGTTTGGTTCCCCTGTCACTATTATGTTAATTGTTTCCCAGACAAGGTTCTCCTCCCAAATAACTTATATGCCTTCCTCCAGAAAACGGACAGACCAGGCTTTAGCCTTGTCTGTCAAAAACATGTCAGTATTTCCAGAGAAATTGCCATGTTTTCTGAAGTGTGTTCTGCTCAGTGCCATTCAGAGCCTTCAGAACTTAAGCAATTTTTATTTTTTGCTGTTCACACTCTCTCCAAATAGCCAGAGTCCAGTTTTGATAACTGTCCAGTATTGAATGATTCATTTGTCTAGCAGACAGAATCATTAGGTTTTACATCAAACTCTCCAAACAACATAAGCAAGCTAGAAGAACAAATCAGTTTCCTGAGCTGCACTGCAAGTCACTTATCAGGGTCCACCATTACCTGGTTTTATTCCATCACACAATAATTGGTTTGCAGCCCTCACAGCAACACCCCATCAGCCATTCTTGCCTAAAGCTGTTTTGAGCCTGGCTCTACTTCCTCTCTTTTACATACAGTGAGACATTTCAGAAGCAACTGCAACTTTTCCAGCAGAACCTCAATCCACCCCGTGGCTTTCCTATGATCCCCTTCTTAGAAAAGCGTTCACAGAACAGCTTTAGGAAAAAGTACTTTTTCCTATTACATTACTTAGAGTAATGAATATCTGTATCTTATTTGCTTTAGCAACATATAGGGCAATACTATTTTTAAACTTACTTATGTTAAATTAAAAGCTTTTAGTTGAGACTGGGTTTTTCATTTTCTAAGTTGTAATGATGCAGCATGTGTGGGTCTTTCCCAGTGGAACCAGAATGACAGTGCTTCTAGCAGGAAACAAATTGCCTTCCCTTCAGCTCATAATATGTTTCTAGCTTGTCTAGTAGAAGTGAGAAGGAAAAGAATTTCAAGGCCTCAAAAGTCCTTAGAAGGCTCATCACAACACCACAAACTTGATTTGTGAAATTGAAAATGTTTAAAGATGTTTTTCATTTTAGGGCCAAATTTCTTCACGTTTTCTGACCAAGTTGGCATTGACATCATCCATTCCATATATTTTAAGGCTACAAGGTGAATCCTGGTTTAGAACAAAGAATTGGGATGTGTGCTATGGCTAAAAGCACTATTAAATGCCAAATAATCAGCTAGATAACGTAATAATGCAATCTTCTACCTCACTGTGGAACATGCTTTATAAGGAAAATTCTGAAAATATGTTGTATTTATTTTCTGGTTTGGGGGAATTTATATTCATTGCCTTTCTTTCCCATCACTGTTGCCCCTTGCTGTGGCCTTCTGAAATTCCAAGAATATAAGATGGGAAACGAAACCTTAAGTGAGGTGATGACATGAAAATGGTAGTAGGACAAATAAACCATATAAAGAGCTAAAAATAATTCAAGCAACTTGACTGGGTGATGAGAGAAAAATGAATCCTTTAGAAACTGACAGCTTCATAAGAATAATGTCATGCTGCTTTTTTTACCCTATTTTCATTATAGTTGTAATTACTGTCTCAATACCAGTCATTTCATGGGGATTAATGACCAGCTGAGGATAATGACCCTCAGCTTTATCTTGAATAATCAACTTGTGCCCATTTATCACTAATCTCCTGAAATTACTCAGCACTCCAATTGTATTTTTTATTTATACAGAAATTTGGTAAACATGCATAAAAAGACCCCGTAATGTTTCCAAATTATTCTGCCCACATCCATTGTGCCACTCTTTCTCTTTTCCACCTTCTGATTTAATATTATACTGCACAAGAGGCAAGCTCCTTGTGTGTGAGGCTATTTATGAATAAGGCAGTAAATACCAGTTTCAAAATTTCATCCTGCTTTTTTATATTAAAGTACACATGTAATACCCAAATTCATGCAGAAATCTATTTTTAATAAATTGCTTGAAGAGACCTAATCCAAGCACAAACTCAGTTATAAGAAAAAATGCAGTGGTCAGAGACAGGAGATGTGTTCAGCTGAATGCTGTAGCTCTGTTATGGTTTCACTCCCATGGCCAGCCTCAGCACCACACAACCACTCGTTCACTCCTCTACAGTAGGACAGGTGACAGAATTGGAAGAATAGAAGTTAAAAAGCTCTTGGCTTGAGATAAACACAGTTTAATAGGTAAAGCAGAATCTGCACCTGCAAGCAATACAAAAGAAAGAATTCATTCTCTGCTTTCCAACGGCAGGCAGGTTTAGCCATTTCCAGGAAAGCAGGACTCCATCATGTCTCATGATTACTTGGGAAGACAAGTGCCATAACTCCAAATATACCACCCTGCCCTTCCTTCTTCTTTCCTCCAGCTTTTATTGCAGAGCATGATGCCACGTGGTGTGGAACATCCCTTTGGTCAGTCGGGGTCAGCTGTCGTGGCTGTGTCCCTTCCCAGCTTCTTGTGCACTCCCAGCCTGAGCACTGGTGGGGTGGTGAGAGATGCAAAAGTGGCCCTGGTGCTGTGTAAGTGCTGTTCAGCAATAACTGAAACACTGGTATGTTGTCAACACCGTTTTCAGCACAAATCCAAGACACAGCAGCATGCAAATTACTGTGAAGAAATTTAACTCTAACCCAACCAAAAGCATACAAGCTCAAATGATCATGTCTGTTTGTGGGGAGTGCTTCCACATTTCTTTTGTAGGAAGAAAAATGGTTGCAGTGCAAGTAAGACTAGAAGGAAACAGGCTTCATAATCAAATGCATATATTGATATGTTATCACATAATTTCTTAACTTTCTTCGGTGAAATTTATTCCATTGTTATTGAAATTTTAGAAATAGAGAAGCAACTAATTTTGTCGTTAGAAAGAGCATGTCGTTAGAAGAGCATTTCATGAAGAGCAAAACTGTCAAGTCTGGCTCTAATGATAGCTATACATTTTTAACTACTCAAAGAATATCTCAAGGTATTATCCCCAGCAGGATTATATAGCTCAGGAATGACAGCAAATTCCAAACTCTGCCTGTTTGAGGCAGCCCTCATTTGTATTTGGTCTATGGTCCATAATTTGAAAATAGAAATGCATTAGTGGAGCTTTTTCTGCCTGCAAATTTACATGTTAATTAAGTATTCTTCAACATAATGTACCTCTTTAATTCTGTTAGATGGCTAACGGATTCAAATTTGTACTTCATTTTGTTAATGTTTTTTTAATGTTCTAGAACATAACAAACTAGACAATAGATGACAGTACACAGCTCCCAACGCTCCTGGAATCTAAAGCAGATCTTTTGACTTGGTGGTATGTAGGTGATTCAAGACATTCTGCTCCTTTTTATTCTCACCTGGAACCATTTCCACTGATGTTGCCAGGTATCTGTTAATTGTCTTCTTCTTCCAAATGGTGTCTGTGTAGATTCCTAGTTTTCACACATACAAAAGATTGTTTTGGCCAGCAAGTCATACCAGCATTCTGCTGAAGTGTACTTCTCCCCAAGGAGGTAAAAACATTTGCCAAAGCACTTTTTACTGTTGTTATTGTTGTTATTATTATTATTATTATTTAACTATTATTGCTATCATCATCATCACCACTACTAAATGTTAATGTCTGCAAGTCTTTAATTTACCCCCAGTAAGTCCATGCAGTTCTGATGGCTGCCAGCTGAGGGTCTGTATGGCACTACTAAGTTTCCAGTCTAGTTCCCCAGACCAGCATTCACTTCACCTTTTGAGTCAGCTGTCCTTCCACTAAGAGGCAGTATTGGCCTATCTTTCCTAAGTCACAGATCCTACAGAAATTAAAAGCAACATTAAATTTCTGGTATAGCATTTGATCCCGGCTTTAATTTCATCCAACCCCTGGTGTTAGCCAGTGACTAATATTTGTTGCATTGATGAATACAGAGAGTTTCAATGACAAACGTTTGGCTATGAGATGGATTAAAAGACACTTGCAGGACAGGGCTCACTGCTGCACATGGTGATTGTCACAGTGTGCCTTTTCACACTTGCTAGAGAGATAATTTTAGCTAAGTTGTTACAGCTGCACAGATATAGGCTGCATTCAGAAGATACATGTCCAAGTCTCACAGTAATGGTAGAAAGCTACAGAAATGTCGACTTATAAACTAGGAAAAATGTGTGCTTTGGATTCTAGGATATTACAGCTCTTCAAGTCAAAATCAACCAGTCAGGTGTGAAAAATGTATTGCTAACTATATTTTTAGAGAATTGCAGACATGTTCTGATTATTTCATGGGTAACCAGTAAACTAATAACAAAGAGAATTTGAATTTTTTTCCTGGTATTACAGTGCTATAACAAGACATTTTTCCCAGTTTGGTTAGTAAGTCAGTCTTTCAATTTTTTTTATTTGCGGCTTGTTTTTCCTGCGAGTCAGAATGATAAGAACTGTGGAAGAAACTGTTTATTGCTTTTTAGCAACTAGTTAGCATCAAGACTGCTAGACTTGGCTCGTATTAATACTGCTAGGTATAAAAGATGGATAACCTGGCTGTTATTCATGACATTGTGTGGTGTAGAACAGAGAAGTGGTCCATCTGGTGCAAGTACAAGAATAACCTGATCATGTGTAGGATTGTCATTGATGCAAAACCTCTTTCTTCACTCAAGCTGAGGATTATCTTTAGCAATGAGATATGTGGAAAGGTGCACTTCACCTCTTGCTGGAAAAAATCAAAGCGCATCTGGCCTGAATTTAGGCTGACTGGTAGGTACCAGGTCATTGATACAGTTCAGTGATAGACAAAATTAAGTGGTCTCCTGACACTAGGAATGTCTGAAGTCCACAGTGTCTGTAGAAAAAGTGCATGTTTATAAAGCTGTTTGTCAGCATTTGGACTGTGGGAATGACTGTTTTCAACAGCAGGCAGATGGCTCTGATCCCTTGCAGAGATCACATGCCCTGAGTTCTCAGACGTTCTTCTATGAGCTCTCCACCTTTGAGTGGAAGCATCTGTCATCACAGACTTGTTTGGCCGAGGTAAGATGGGTTTGCTCTGGCAGTTCTGAAGCAGGTCTTTCTACCAGTTTGATGAAAAGATTTAAGAACAACTACTGTGCATCAGAGGTGTCTGCACAGTGGAAATCATGCATAGAGCATAGATAAACTCTGTCAAAGAACAGCAAATAAGAAGGCACCTTCCTACTTAAGCTGGTTCAGAAAGCTCAGTGTAGTCGAAAATCATTCTTGTGCAAGCAGTCTTATACAGCTACTGTGAACTTAACACTTTCAGTTGAAGTAAAGGGGAATTTTTTTGGGTTTGCTTTTTTTTTTTTTGTTGGTTTGGGTTTTTTGGGGGGCCATAGAGGTTTTTTTGTTGTTGATTTGGTTTGGTTTGGTTGGTTTTTTAGGCTTTAATGGTTTGGTCCAGCTGGTCAGTTTAGCTGATAAGAATATAATATCCTGCCATGTCATAGCAAGATGGTGTTTAAATTTTGGGAACTCTCAGACTAAATTAAAAGCAATCTAAAAGTTTGGGAAGAAATAGAAGATGAAATTGACCTCAGTGTTCAGAAACCAGGGCCATACAAAGATAATTTTTTTTTTTACTGTTTTCCTCTAGCCATAGTAATTAAGATCTCCTTAATTACTATGGCTAGAGGAGGAATTGCAGTTACATAGGTGGGTGTTTTGATAAAGGGGTGCAAGACAGAACAAAAGCTATTCCAGGATGTCAGTGTAGTACTAACAGGCACAATGTTCCTCTGTGTCCTTTGTTTTTGAATACTCCATTTTGACTAACAGAACATCCATTTACTGATAAAGGAAAGTCAAATCTTCATGTTTCTGACATGGTACTTCATAAAGATGGTTTTTAGGTCTCATCATAGTATCAACTCCAGTTTTGAAAGTTAATCCAAAAGCTTTTACTAAGACAAATAATGGGAAAATGACATAAAAAGAAGGAATAACTGTTTTTCTTAATGTGACATTGTATCTGTAAACCCTCTCAATCTTCTGAGCTTTCCATGTTTTCATGGAGTCCTACAGTTCTAGAAATCTGTGCCATGAAAGGATCTGAAAGATTTTAGCCTTTACAGCACTAAATGAAGGCAATGAAGATAAGAAACTTTGGCCTACCTTGATTGCCCATATTAGAAACATTCCAGTGTAGTTTTCTTTATTAACTTGTGTGTTATAGGAAGGATTAGCCAGAAAAGTACTTTTTTTTTTTTTTTTTTTTTTTTTCTTTTCTCACAGGTATGAATTTCATCATTCACTTAACAAATCTGCGCCAGTGTCATAATTTCAAAAAAACCCCCAGTCGTAGGTGTGTGCTAAACAGTAGCCTTAATAGAGTACTGAAATATCTGAAATTGTGTCAGGTCAAGTCTAGACATCAGAAAGTGAGTCTGTCTCATCATCTTAAGGTATTGCCTGGGCAAAGAACTGATAAGGAAAAACTGATCAGATAGAAGCTAGGAAATGAGAATACATCTAGTGCAGAGCCAAGAACAACAGGAGATGGAATGCAGGAATTCTGAGAAGGAGATTGGTATGGGCAGAAGGAAGACCCACCTGTAGCTGGGACTGACCAAGAAAAGAGAGAATGGTTTGCAGTCGGGGCAGGTGGTAGACAGATAGAACAGGAGTCAGGCTCAAAAGCTCAGACAAAAGGGGACCCAGGGAGAAATTATTACAGCCTTTCAATACTTAAAAGGGGCTTAGAAGAGAAAAATTTTTACTAGGGCCTGTAGTCATCATGTAAGGGGCAACAGTTTTAAACTTAAAGCAGTAGATTTAGATTGGACATAAGGAAGAAGTTTTCTGTGGTGACAATGGTGAGACACTGGAGCAGGTTGCTCAGAGAAGTTGTGGATGCCCTATCCCTGGAAGTTGAAGATCAGGTTGGATGGGGTTTTGAGAACCTCATGATAGTCTTCCCTGCACATGCCAGGAGCATTGGCCTACATGATCTTTAAAGGACTTTTCGAGTCACAATCATTCTGTGATTCTAATTTTTGCACAGATATGTTGCCCCATCAAGGATTATGTTATTCACACGGCAGGCTAAGTGGAAGTTTGCTGCCAGCCTTTACTCCATATTTTTTTTTCCTTAAGTGCACTTGACTTTACAACTTTAATAACAGTCTTTCAGCTTAGGGATTTCTATCTACCTTTGTTGAAGTGTGCATGCAAAGCTATAAACTATTGTGCATATTTTTCCTTTCCTCATTCCTGGAATGCTTCAATATGCTTCAGTACTTCAGTAATCAAAATAACGCTGCTTCCCGAGGGACCACACGAATAGAGGAAAGGCCTTGAAAGGCCTTTATGTATCTGAGTTATACAAATTGTATATAAGTAGTCTGGGAAAGTTTCAGAAAAAGTATTACACTTGCATTGGGGACGGGTAGAATTTTAAGACAAAACCAAAACCACCAGTTTTACTTTTTCACAGCACTGATTATGAGAAATCTTTACATCATATTTTCATAGAATAATTGTAACAATATAATGTATCTTGATTATGAGACAAGTTTCACCAATATAAAGCTGAGAGATGCAGCTCCATCACTTTCTGTGCTAATTTGCCATGTAACAAGCTAAAGCGAAATTAGAAAAGGAGAAAGAAGTGATGTTAAAGACTTGCTTTCAACTAGTTCTCCATAGTGTTGAAGTTTCTGGACATGTTACATCAGCAACATAAGTTAAAGCTGTCCCACAAATACATTATGTTGCATTCAGACTTCACTGATTATCTGTGGGATACCTTTGCACCATGCTGCTGTACTTCCATTTGTGTACTGTGCAGACTAGTCCATAAATTTTGAGTCAGAGGATCATTAGACAAAGTAATTCCCTGTGTGTGGCATAAATGATAGAATTTCACCCAGAGATTTCTGCATCAAACTGTTGTAAACTATGAACTAAAACCATTCCGTTTGATAGACTTTTGAGGTTCCTTGGCTTCTACATCATGCTCATACATCAGCTTTCTGCTGGTAGCACAAAGATTGATCCCATGCCTGGTGAGTGTGAATAGTGGGAAATTCTTACTTCCAACTACCTACCAATTTTTTTCCCCCCAGGTATCTCTACTATTCGAAGGGAACAAAGTACTATCCAGCAAAAGAAGAGAATCTGTGGTTCTAAACAAAGGGTTTGGAATTGTTCCTAATGAAGTCAATCTGCCTGTACTTCAGCAGAGTCTGATTACAAAAGGGTCAAGCTTTGCTCACTGAATAGCATACCAATGTGGATGATACTCTTTAGCTTTGTTTACAGCATAAGCACTTCACAAGAAGCATTGTGAAAAAATGCTTCTAGCTTTATATGTTAGGAGAAAAGCACAATTCTCAACAGTACATATTTCTATTTTTAGAAATTATTTTTTAAGCTGTTGCATAGTCAGGTTTTCTGGAACGATGGTTCAGTAGCCTTATTTATATTCATGTATGCCTTCTGTGTAAAGAAAAAGAGCTTTGTAATATGACCAGACAGAAAATATATGTAGATTCAGTGTACCAGGATTAGAAACAGATTAAATACCATCAGTATGATTTTAGTATTTAGAAGGAACTTCACTTCTTATGTTTGGATAGTAGCAAATTCTAATGCTGATGTGACATGTTAATAGTCACTATTTGCAACTGGCATAGCTTCTAAAATCATTGTTATTTTAAAACCAGCTGGTTTTACTGCTCTTTCTGTCTTCGTATTATATGTCTGTACCCACACATTATATAGATCTGTGTACATAAAATGTATCATGTACATTTATATACTTTTTATATACACATTCATTTTACTCTTTAACAGGCTTAAGTAAATTAAATACGGTTTTTGCTGCTAATCAAAAGTACTTAAGAACACTTCCAGAATTTCAATATTTATTCGCTGTGTTAAATGTAGATGAAAATGTCTCACTCCAGTAGCAGAGAAGCTGTGTTTTTGTCTACAGTGTAGTATTCTTACTAAGAGCAAACACTTTTCTCTACAGTTGCTACTGTGGCAACCATAACTATTGCAAATAACCAGGATGCACTTGGTGATTATCATTGCTGAAAATTGTTAGCTTTATAGTCATCACACGAGTAATTTGATACAGATGTATGTTGTGTACATTTTTCTTTATTTTTCCCCCAGTGGTTCGTTTGTAACTTTAAATAGCTAATTGTCATTCATTTTATAATAATTTAAGTGTATAATTTTACCTTTGTGACTTCAATGCCCTGAGTTGTGGAGCAGTGAAAAGGGGTCCAGTGGGCAATGCAAAAAAAAAAAAAAATTGCCATTTTAATAAAACTGATCTTCTTTTCACATAAGTGTGATGTTGAAAGTCATCAGGCACTGCCTTTGCATCTATACAATGGTGCAATACTGATAGGAAAGTTCTCTTAAGGGTCAAGGCATATCATTGCTAAGGTATCACAAGCAGGTAGCCACAGCTTGCACCATGAATCACCATAGACAATGAATTTCCTGCAATCATGCCACTCAAAATCAATTTCTATTCTAGGTCAGAGTGTTAGTTTTGCTTTGCTAGAATGAAGAAAGGGAATGCAGTATGGTTAAATCTGATGGATTATAAAGCAAATCCACACTGTATATGACTGCCAATGGAACGGATTACATGGTTATTTTATCCAAAATTCTTCATTTAAATTCAACCTTGCTATGTTCTACTCAAATTGCGTATCAATTCTAATAATAATTTTCAACTGAAATAGCATATAACAATGTACACTTAAAGTAACCTATTCTAATATAATTTTTTCCAGAAAATTTTATAATTCTAAACTGCCAGTGTGCACTGAATGCCTTAGAAATACTTTTGACTTTATTTCAAGCATGTTTTGAAGTATCATCATTTGTATTTTGTCTGGATTTGTATGATGTTAATTTATCATTTACGGCATTGTTTTATTGAGAAATAGAATATAATTAATTACTCTTACTGTGTTTATTTAATGTGTTTTTAGTGCTTTTAACTTTGAAGCAAATTTTGAGCTTGTTTTTGTGACTGTGAGAAGTGGAATACTAGGTAGTGGCCAGCAGAGGAGCAGACTTCTCTCCAGTAACTGCAAGACAACTCCAAATGGATTGGTGGCATGTGCAGCCACCAAGGCTTTGATTTAAAGCAGGAAATCAGTGGTCTTTCCTGTCTCTTTCCCAGTGTTCCATAGGGTTATTTTTCCCTCCCTGGCTGCAACAGAACGGACATGCTGAGTGTTTTAGGAAAGAGCTGATGCATTTTGCACATAGGGCAACCAGTGGCTACAGAAGATCATTATGTCAGCTGTTAAATAGTTTATGGCATGAGCACATAGATGCTCTCCACTCTCCACCTGAGACCAGCTTCCATTGTGTTTCCCATTGTATGAAAGGTAACATGAGCCAGTTCTGACATGAATGATTTCTGTATGGCTAAATTCTGTATAGACAACATGGGTAAATCATATTTAGGGAAACACAGAAACCAAAACTAAGTTGCTCAATATCGTTCAGGAAATCATCAGCAAGGTTGAGAATGGAACTGACATCTCCTGGGTTCCAGTCCAGTTCATAACTGGTATCCTTCAAGGTGCGTAGCTCTTTTCTTTCTCATATGTTTGACATCTCTAATGTAACCTGTGCAAAAATCCGAGAAACAGTCATAGCTGTAGTTGCTATTTAGCTAATTGAAAAAGGTCCTACAGAATGTGGTACTAACCATGTTGAAAAACTGTACTGAACTACAGCTAACTTTTGATAATTTGTGAGTTAATCTGAACTGTGACTTATGCAAGTCTTTCTTTCAGTTTGCCTGGCTGCAGTGGAGTACCTAAGATTATGTAGCGTTCCGTCTTCTATTATTCATGCACTTACTTTCTACAGTCATCTGGTTACAAGTACTTTCTCAGGAGATTGTACCGTGTATGTATTCTGTAGCCTGATTTACATATATTGTNTATATATATATATATATGATTTTTTAAAGTTAATATAGTTGACATCTTAGCAGTCTAATTAAAGAATCATTATTAGTCTAGAGCTCTTGCAGGAAAAAGAAAGAGTAATAATGCAGTTTAGTTGTTGTACAAACACTTTTTAGCTTCTCCCCATTTGGGGCAGTTATGCTCACCCTTACACTTTGAATTAGTGTCCCAAGGTCAGTGGTTTGGTTCTGGTGGGGTTGTCAGCAGTTGTAGTCCTGTCCTAGGAAGAACAGGATGTTCATATTGATGGCTCCATCTTCCTCACTCTAGGATTCACCATTTGGGATCATTTTTCTACATTTGCTAACACACTTTTTCTCTTTTGCCTTTTCTTTGTTGGTTTGCAGCTCCATAAGACATCTGGATTTATAATGTATGGTGCATTTTTTACACGTACTGGATACTGTTTCTTTGTTCTCTTAGATACCTCCAACCCCAGTTTGCCCAGGTCTGCGTTTTGTTGCTGATCAAGGCTGAGTTGTTTATAGTTACCAGTGCCATGTCTGTGCCTCATCTTTTACCATCTCATGGCTGAATTCCTTTATACCACATCTTGTGTTTTAAGGCACAGCTCTCTTAAGGACCCTGCTGTCTGACCAGGCCTGTATCTCTTCATACTACATCCTTATGTTACTCTTGTAAGTATCTCAGTATACATTGAGTAACCACTTTTTACAGCTCTCTGCCTAAAACTGTCCTTGTTCAAAGACAAATCAAAGTAAAACAATTAGAGGTATTGAACTGGTCAGTTGGAGGAATCACAAACAGAGCTGTTCCAATTGAAACAAAGATATTTTCAGACAAAGCACAGCTGACAAGCCTCAGGACTTGTGAAGCCTTGCAAATTCAGTGTCAAGTTTATGGCCTGTTGGTGGTAGTGGTACTGCTGTATTGCAGAGCTGTAAGATTGCAGCNAAAAAAAAAAAAAAATTGCCATTTTAATAAAACTGATCTTCTTTTCACATAAGTGTGATGTTGAAAGTCATCAGGCACTGCCTTTGCATCTATACAATGGTGCAATACTGATAGGAAAGTTCTCTTAAGGGTCAAGGCATATCATTGCTAAGGTATCACAAGCAGGTAGCCACAGCTTGCACCATGAATCACCATAGACAATGAATTTCCTGCAATCATGCCACTCAAAATCAATTTCTATTCTAGGTCAGAGTGTTAGTTTTGCTTTGCTAGAATGAAGAAAGGGAATGCAGTATGGTTAAATCTAATGGATTATAAAGCAAATCCACACTGTATATGACTGCCAATGGAACGGATTACATGGTTATTTTATCCAAAATTCTTCATTTAAATTCAACCTTGCTATGTTCTACTCAAATTGCGTATCAATTCTAATAATAATTTTCAACTGAAATAGCATATAACAATGTACACTTAAAGTAACCTATTCTAATATAATTTTTTCCAGAAAATTTTATAATTCTAAACTGCCAGTGTGCACTGAATGCCTTAGAAATACTTTTGACTTTATTTCAAGCATGTTTTGAAGTATCATCATTTGTATTTTGTCTGGATTTGTATGATGTTAATTTATCATTTACGGCATTGTTTTATTGAGAAATAGAATATAATTAATTACTCTTACTGTGTTTATTTAATGTGTTTTTAGTGCTTTTAACTTTGAAGCAAATTTTGAGCTTGTTTTTGTGACTGTGAGAAGTGGAATACTAGGTAGTGGCCAGCAGAGGAGCAGACTTCTCTCCAGTAACTGCAAGACAACTCCAAATGGATTGGTGGCATGTGCAGCCACCAAGGCTTTGATTTAAAGCAGGAAATCAGTGGTCTTTCCTGTCTCTTTCCCAGTGTTCCATAGGGTTATTTTTCCCTCCCTGGCTGCAACAGAACGGACATGCTGAGTGTTTTAGGAAAGAGCTGATGCATTTTGCACATAGGGCAACCAGTGGCTACAGAAGATCATTATGTCAGCTGTTAAATAGTTTATGGCATGAGCACATAGATGCTCTCCACTCTCCACCTGAGACCAGCTTCCATTGCGTTTCCCATTGTATGAAAGGTAACATGAGCCAGTTCTGACATGAATGATTTCTGTATGGCTAAATTCTGTATAGACAACATGGGTAAATCATATTTAGGGAAACACAGAAACCAAAACTAAGTTGCTCAATATCGTTCAGGAAATCATCAGCAAGGTTGAGAATGGAACTGACATCTCCTGGGTTCCAGTCCAGTTCATAACTGGTATCCTTCAAGGTGCGTAGCTCTTTTCTTTCTCATATGTTTGACATCTCTAATGTAACCTGTGCAAAAATCCGAGAAACAGTCATAGCTGTAGTTGCTATTTAGCTAATTGAAAAAGGTCCTACAGAATGTGGTACTAACCATGTTGAAAAACTGTACTGAACTACAGCTAACTTTTGATAATTTGTGAGTTAATCTGAACTGTGACTTATGCAAGTCTTTCTTTCAGTTTGCCTGGCTGCAGTGGAGTACCTAAGATTATGTAGCGTTCCGTCTTCTATTATTCATGCACTTACTTTCTACAGTCATCTGGTTACAAGTACTTTCTCAGGAGATTGTACCGTGTATGTATTCTGTAGCCTGATTTACATATATTGTGCTCTGTCTGAATCATTTTCCAGTCTCCTTTCATATCTCTGAATAATCAAATGTTGACGTTGGACCAAATAGTGGGTTTTATTCCGTACGGGAATTCCTGTTTACAGGCACAAAATAATGTGTTTAAAGACTGTTTCTTACAGTCATTGTAACTTTGTGGGATTACTGCCTGGTTATTGGTATTTCACATCAAGAAATTTGACTAGTTAAGGAACTTTTGGAATTGTGTTCATGAAAGAAGAAAGACCAACAAATTTCCATGCTGTAAACAGGAAAGCTTCTAGCAGTGACTTCTCCAAACTGAATAATAGACACAATTTTAGCATGTATGAATTCTGCCCTACTTTTGGGAAGATCCAGCAATTCTGAATGACTGCATTTCAGGAGATGTGAAAAGAGGAAGCCACTTGAGAATATTTAGGTTTGACTGTATGAATTCCTCATGCACTTGAATTAAAAAACTTCTCAGCTGAAGGTTTCATCATTCAGTTTGTCTAGACAGATAGCAGCAATTGGAAACAAAGGTCTTCTAATTTTGTTTCGTGACTTGAAGGAAGCTAAATTGTATGAATACTCTGTGTTCAACTGTTCTCAACAGGAGACAGTGGGAATTGTGATGAGAAAACTAGTAATTTAAAAATATTTGACATTCAAGTCCTCAAATTTCCTACCAAACTAAAACTTATTTCTATGAAAGCTTTATGTCCATAATTGAACCCATTGTTCACTGCTGTATTTTGACCTATGTTTCTAATTTCCACCAGTCAGGACATGTTCCCTGACTTAAACTGTAATTGGATTTACTCAGTTATGCTCCAAATTTAAGCTTGCTGTAGCTTCATTACTGTCTTTTGTCTGCCTCCATCTCCATTAGTGCAGTGTAAGCAAATAGGAGATTGTTGTTAGTAGAGAGTTTGCTTAGCAAGGGAATCTATAGTCAGTCCAAATCTTTATAGACAGTGAAGACACACACATCTTTTTATANTTACCATCTCATGGCTGAATTCCTTTATACCACATCTTGTGTTTTAAGGCACAGCTCTCTTAAGGACCCTGCTGTCTGACCAGGCCTGTATCTCTTCATACTACATCCTTATGTTAGTCTTGTAAGTATCTCAGTATACATTGAGTAACCACTTTTTACAGCTCTCTGCCTAAAACTGTCCTTGTTCAAAGACAAATCAAAGTAAAACAATTAGAGGTATTGAACTGGTCAGTTGGAGGAATCACAAACAGAGCTGTTCCAATTGAAACAAAGATATTTTCAGACAAAGCACAGCTGACAAGCCTCAGGACTTGTGAAGCCTTGCAAATTCAGTGTCAAGTTTATGGCCTGTTGGTGGTAGTGGTACTGCTGTATTGCAGAGCTGTAAGATTGCAGCTTCCAAAACTTTTAAAAATGCACTAACTCTTGTTCCTGTACCCCATGTACTGCTCTTAATGCCTTCAAAAGGTGCTAGTCATTAACACCATGGCAATATTCCCATGTGTCAGAAAAGAAGGAAGATCTTGTTGCTGAAGTCTGATGTGTATGATCTGTCTGTTGTGTGACCAGCAATATTAATTTAAAGAGGATTAGTGTTGCCACGCTTGCCGAAATGGTGAATTGCAGTTGCTGAGTGTGTGACCGTGTGGCTGAAGAGTGGTCAAACAGCTATCCTTCAGAGCAGCAAGCAGAGCCACTGCAGGGTAAAAAGGAACAAATGGATGAAAACAGGAGATGCACCTCACCAGACAGAAAATTAGTCTCTTAGCCAAAGTCACGGTTTGAATAGAGAGGGCTCACTGTCTGTGCATCTGGTGCAGCCTACACTGCAGTGCTGGTGGATGAGAAGAGAGCACTGACTTTGTGAACTGAGCAGAACATGCTCTATGGTGTTCCAGCAGTCTGTGAGGATCTTGGATTCTTGATGGCAGGGTTCCATGAGGAATAGTTTGATTATTACTGAGCATAGCTACTGAAAAGATCATGATTATGAGGGTACGCTATTGGAGAGTGGAATTTCAGATAATTTGCTCTCTGAACTTACTTATGGCTTTCTTATTTCTTCTACCTGGTCCTCAGACAGCATAGGGATGGAGTTATTCCATAGAGTACCTTATTGAGTTTCTGCCACAGTGTAATATGTATAGATTCTACAAATACATGCATAAAATAATTGAAACATTAAATGGAGCCATTGAAACAAAGTTTATTGACATTATTTAGAAAGGTTTTAAAAATTTGTTTTAATTAGCAGTATCTGGGATCAAAGTTTTGCATTTCTTTAGCGTGATCATGATGATTAATTCTTTACCTTTTCTTAGGCAGGTCATGATACAATGGAATTATACAAGATGATTTATGTTAGCAGAACATGTCAGTTTGATGTAGTGGGTCTGACACTCTGGCCCACAGACGATGACACAGCATATGCCTGAAGGGCTACAGATCTACTGTCAGTTGTGATCCTTTGTAATCCATTTGCAGCCAATGAAAACAGACTGTGGACAGCAGTGTGCCAAGCAGAAGCAGGACTGACCAGTGTTTCACCTGTTGGTAGCATTGGTAGGAATGATCCTCTCCTGAAGATCTGTAGGAGCCAGCAGGAGCACAGTAAACCCCAGAGACTTCTGTAAAACTCTACAATGCAATCTGTTAGTCCACAACAATTATGTTGTGCTGAATGCATCATTTCTGCAATTAGGTTTATATTGCAGAGAGTAGGCATTAAATAAATGAGTAAGGTGTAGCACTCTATAACTGAAGACAGCTATTTTTAAAGATGTCTCCAGTGGGGCCTTAAATTAAGGTTGACCTATTTGTCATCTTCACTTTTTTGAGACAGACATTTACCATGCTCCTTTACATACAGTTTGAATACCCTCTCTGAATAAGAAAGCCTGGCAGTCAATTAGAGCTTTGCCTTGAGTGACCTGCCCACTGACTTTCAGAAAGATTAAATGATGATCCAATACAGTGATATTTTATTGAAAAATAATTATAGAATGGATGGAAATAGATGTTCCTGACATGAAGGAGTAATGGACAAGGAAAAATATCATGTTCCAGTTAATCAACAGTGAACTAACTTCTCCTACTGCTGTTCTCAGTAAGAAGTCACTGCTGCGAGACATTCTGGTGAAAATCAGCAGTAAAACCTTTTTTTACCCATAGGAAACTCACTTTGTGTTCAGATTTCACTAGGTGAAACTGAGTGTACTTGGCAGAGCAGAAGTTTGGGACAACTATTTAAAAGGTTGAGTAAACTCAAAACAACACAATGATAATTGAGCACTGTTCTGCTGAAATTATTATACATTGTGGAGTATTTGAATATCTGATAGGGCTACTTCTCTGCAATTTCATTTATTGAGACATGAGACTGCCCATACTCACCAAATAAGTATTATAAATATTCCTAAGAATGAGTCTCCTCCCTCATGTATTTTCTGAACCACGTGAGCTTTGTATTGGTGCATCTGAGGTCACACAGAGAAAATCAGGATATATTGCTATAGAACCTGGGGATCAGCAAATCCCCAGGAGCTATTATAAGGGAGGTATTCTTGAAGATTTTTGTTAACAATGTAGCATAGAAAAACAGGTAATATTGCTGAAATATAGAGCTATAACAGCAAACAAATACCCACCATACTGATACTATCCTGGTGAGTACTCAGGGAAGACTTTGTTGAAACTGCCACTATAGAGGCATTTGGGAAGCTGAGTGTGCCCTAATGCAGGAAGCCTGAAAAGGATGTATAGCTTCTAATCAAATTGAGTTTCCTCAGAATTAGTATCAGGAAAAAGATAATCTCCACATAATCAAAGCTATGCTCAACTTATAAATTTTTAACGTAACTTTTTATCACCTTCTGCTTCATGCATTCCTGCTTGTTTTTGTCAGCCTGTGAAAAGAAGATAGTATACTTATAAGTGGGGGAGAGATTAATTTCCTTAGGCTATTTTTCAAGATTTGTTATTTGATTTTGTGTATTCCTCTGCAGCTGCACTGTTATTTTGTATACTTCAGAAAGATCTAGAAGATATTCTTAGTTCAGCCAAGCATGCTTGGCAACAAGCTGCATCTTTTTGTTTAAAAATGAAGAGAGTTACCCATCTTTTTTGAAGTGTGATTGTTACTCCTCTCTTGTCTCATTTCTATTTCCAAGACTGCACATTGCAAATGTTCACTGTTTACTGTTTCAAAGAGACAAGCTGAATACACTGCATTCAAATAAATCTAAAAATAAAATATTGAAGGGTACCTTAAAGCATGTTTCAATATAATCTGTAAAAGAAAGCCCAGTGAATTTTGTACTGTAATCTGTAATTCTGTAATCATCACTGCAGCACATACTGCTGTTTTTTTGCTAAAGCAAATTATATCTATCCTCTTCACTAAAATGTGTTAAGTGCTTGACAGTAATTATTCTACATGTTTGCTTCATTAGCAAGTAAAATATTAAGGCTTAAATACCCTTCATGGTAGGGACTGACATCCTGTAGCTTTGACTCATTTGTATGTTTTTAAAAAGCCTTAGATTTCTTGGTGTTTCAATATTAGTCGTTCACATTTGAGAAGCTTTTTTTCATTTTTTTTTTCCAGTCAGATTTAGAGGAAGGTGAAGGTTATTACTGTGTGTCACTGGGACAAAGTGGATGGAGGAGGAGGAAAGAATAGTGGGAAATGTTTTGAATTGAATGAATGTAATAATTTCGTTATTACATTGGAGAGTTTTGTTTAGATGTGATAAGGCAGCTGTGTTTTTGTAATGTATCAGAGGATGTAGTGGTAATTTGCATTCCTGTACAGTTTTCCATTTAAGGCTCTGAAGTGCTTTATAGACATCAATTAACTAAATCTTTTAGCACCCAAACTAGGTAAAAATTAAGCTCCTCATCTTACAGATGCAAAAGCTATGCAGAGACAGATGAGCTAGCAATAGCTTTACTCTTTTACCCATAAACCAGAGCTCTGGTGGAAGGTTTTGTTGAGTGAAACAGCGCGTCACAGATGAGAACAGCAAGTTCTTGAGAATTGTTGTAGACCTATTTCACTTCAGGATGTAAGATCAAAGTTTTCTGAAATTTTGACTTGTATTTCAGCAATTGCACCCTCTTTCTTTTCTTAAGAATATGATCTTACATATTCTTATTATCTTATATGTAAGAATATCCTTATAATTATTGTTTGAAAAAATAAGCTTTTCTATGTGTTCCTGAAGAGATGAAATCCAGTTTCCTTGCACTTGGCTCACTTTCTGGTCCTGCTACTTACACCACAGTTAATAATTTATTTAAAAAATAAAATCTGGAAGCAGAAATGTAGTGATATAAAGCTGCTTTTGACCTCATTCCTAGCTGCTGTTGATGCAGCTGATTGCATGGATGTCCCAGAACTGCCACTAGCAAACTGAAAAAAAACCAAACGCCAAAAGGGCAGAAACTAGAGTGGTGAATGAGGATGTGCAGATTCATTTTTGCAGAAAAGGACTCAAGTTGAACATGAGCCAGCAATGTGCCCTTGTGGCATAGAAGGTGAATGGGATCCTGGGCTGCATTATGGGGAGTTTTGACAGCAGGTCAAGGAAGGTGATCCTTCCCTCTGCTCAGCACTATTGAGGCCATACCCAGAGTGCTGTGTCCAATGTTGGGCTCCCAGTGCTAGAGAGGCTTGGGCATTCTGGAGAGAGCCCAACAAAGAGAGTCAGACAAAGGGCCCCAAAGATGATGGAAGGACAGGAGAATCTCACATAGGATAAAAGGCTGAGGGAGCTGGGGCTGTCCACACGTAGAAGAGCAGGCTGAAGAGGGTCTTATCAAAGTGTACAAACATCTGAAGGGAAGATGCAAAGAGGTCAGAGCCAGGCTCTTTTCAGTGGTGCCTAGTGTCAGGACCAATGGCACTGAGCACAAAGATGAAAACCAGGAGTCTCTGCCTGAGCAAATTTTCACTGTGAGGGTGACCAAACACTGACACAGATTCTCCAGGGAAGTTGTGGATTCTCCATTCTTGGAGCCATTCAGAAAGCTTCTGGACATTGTCTTGGGTACTGAGCACTCTAGGTGCAGAGTCTTGAGGAAGGTGTTGGTGACTTGCAGACATGACTTGCAGACATCCCTTCCACCTTCAACCATTCTGTATTTCTGTGAATATCCATTATTTGATCAGTTTCTCTATATTGTTGGGATCTGCAAAACTCAGAAGTTTAGAACTGGTCTGCAAAAGTCAGTTTTTCCTCACTGCTGTGGATGTCAGAATTTCAAGTTCTAATCACAGATTGTTCTATACACGATAGTCTTGAAAGAATATGAGAAAACTGCAGGCTGGCATTGGGATAGTTTTTTTGAATGTGGAAATTCTAACTGTTCCTGTGTGATAGTCTTTTCTTGATGGTACCCACATGGTACCATCATGTTTTCTTGACTGAACCCACATGGAATGACTTCCTTTTTGAGTTTTTCAGTGGTAAAATGAAATGGTACAATGCACTATTGCAAAAAATAGATAAAAGGTATACAGATCATGAAATGTGCTATTTAAGAGGACTGTCTAACAACAGTCATAAAATCAGTCTTTTTTTCCTTAGTTTGTTATAGTCTAAAAAATGCTCTATAAAGAATATTAGGAATGTGGAAAAAAATCTACAAACTGTAAAATCAAGAATTATGGCATCATTTGGTCTTACATTGCTCATCATGTATTTTATGAAACTGAAAATAAACTGACAAACAAAGGACCATGGAACTGATAACATTTCAGAAGGCTGAGAAAAATTGCTTATAACCTGCTAAAGCAATGACCACAAAATTAATGCTTTTCTCATATTTAATTTTATTTATTAGATAAGTGAATTTAGATAGGGGGAAAATGTTAAGTAAGCTGTATCTCTGTATCAAGGATTTTGAATAGATTAGTAATATCTTTTGTATTAATACTGCTTCCTTTTGTATTGCTTTCATGACTTGTTTTTCTTTTGTGCCTCTGTGTGTATTTCTCAGAATCTCAGAGATGGCATTAGGGCCACTTGGAAACATTCAGCTTTAGTGATCCTGTAGAAATGTGCTCTCTTCAGGGAGTGTTGGATTGCACACAGGAGTGTAGACTTCCTGTCTTCCAGCTGAGATTCTTGGACAGTGCCATCCATTGCTACACAGTACCACCTAGCTTTTTTTAATTGATGAACTTTATGTTATTTGATCAGTTTCTCTGTATCCTTGGGATTAGAAAATTCATGTGAGGATTCTTTTTTCCTTATTATGCAGTAAAACCGTATATTTTACATGATGCCTGGAACAGGCTAGTAAAATCTGATCTCTGTGTAGCTTCAGTCTCTTATCTTGGAAATTCCCAACTACTGGAGTATAGTGCCCTCCTTCACACACACACATCTCCTTCCTTATTTAGGTGCACTTTGCTTACTCAAACTTTTTATGCCATCATTAATTTCAGAGCTGTATGGTCAAAATCTTTCTGGGTAATTTTTCTTTTCAAATGTTCAGGATGTTGTTTATTTGTTCACTTCTTACTTACAGAAAATATGTTGCTGTTTCAAAAATGCTTGTTTTGTTCTCTGTTACTTGGAAAGTTGCAGGTGTTCCAAGGTGCCATCAGATGTTCTCCAAAACCTACTGACAGTCATACTTACTAAAATATCAGAATTTTTATTTACAAAACTTAAGGACAAAACTAAGTTTTTTAGAATACAATGAGGCATGAAATGTTATTTATGCCTTCTAAAAAAGTATGTTAGGTATACAAATGCTAACCCTCCAATTGTTTTGTATATCATTTTACTTGCTAATACTGACAGAAACGTCTTTGTTGGTTTTCTATAAATTTCTGTTAGCTTGATAGCGTGCTCCTCAGGTCCAAATGTAATAATGTCTTATAAACACATTTAGACTTTTGTTTTTCCTTTTTGACTATGGACGGTGTCATTTGCTTCCTGACTGTTAGACTTTTTATTTAATATGCATTAGCCAGAAATATACCATGAAAAATGTGTTGAACGTGAATTTTAATGTATTTCAGAGACTTAATAGGTATTAATAGAGCAATAATGCAGTAGCAGACACAGACCAGATTACAGCTTGTAAATTACAGCCAGTGTACTGAGGACAAACACCATTAGGAAAACATAATTTGAACATTAAAGAGATCGTGTTTGTAATCAGGACATCTGCCAAAACCATATCCAAAATGTAGAGGTCCTCTAGCACGCTTCTTTTGCAATTTGAGTCTGTACAACCCAATGTCTTAATCTGTCCAATTGAATTAAGTATTCCAAAATACAGCCAGAAGGATAATTGCTGCAGGAATACCAGATACAGATGCAACTTAAGTGGAGGTAATGTTCATGCAATGTGGTCTGCTGACAGGCTTGGATGTGGAACTCTTTATCTACATTAGCTGATGGAGTGATTCCTGCCCCATGTGGGGCCTCACAGAGAATCAAGAAAACTGGATTGCTGCTTTGCTGTTTTCAGTCTCTTCCTGAGACTACCTTGGCTTGTATCAGTCACCTAGATAAGAACAGATTTGAGCTTACTGTTGCTTGAAGAGGAAAGTGATCTTCCTAGCTGGAGACTGAGTGTGGCTGAAAATCAGGAGGAGAATCATTTGCATTTTATATTTTGCCAAAGTTTCTGACAGTTTGTCTGCTTTGAGATTTCTGTTAAGCAAAGCAATCAAATCTTCCCGAGTGTTTCACTGGTCCCTGTATGAAATGTTGTCGTTTTCCCGGTCCTGTCAACATCTCCAAACTCTTAAGAAAAACCCCAAACCTGGGACCTAATTCCATGTTGCTGGAGAATTTTGAAAAATTATTCTGGAACAAAGGGATGAAACTTGAAATGCAAGATTATTTTGCATTGGACAAAGTGCCTGAGAAGTGATGGAAAACAGGTATTTTGTATCTGTTCCATCCTTGGTTTGTGTAATGCAACAGATTTACATCCATTCTGTTGGTAGATTTTGACATGATATCTATCAGTGGGGAACAGTTTCTTTGAACTCCAGAAAATTGCTTCACAGAGGCTGGAATTTCAGATTATTAACGGGTCATAGACGGTAAATGACAGGCACCACTTATATAAAGATTCATTTTCACAGAAGTGACTGAGAACAGAAAGGCCAGTTAGAAAGCTATGGACCATCATCTAGCTAGAGTATCATCACAAGCTCAACAGCTGTTTCATGTCTAGCTCTGCAAGTCATCAGGGACTTAGCCGTTGATTTTCTTGGCAAACTGCTGAAATTCTTGAGTTTGCTCTCTACGTGATTTAAACTCTAATAATGTACTGGTTTATATGTGTGAATCCTGCCTCTGTCCATGTAACAGCTTTCTGCAGTGGCTCTTAGGCACCTCCTGCTGTGTTTCCCCCATCTATTTTATATTTTGTTTCTGTTGCTCTCTAAGACTGGCGGTTGTAGTGAACTTGTAATCATTTTCACCAAAAGTGGACTGGCTGCTCAGCTCTCTTACAAGGGCTCCACATGCTTGTCACAAACCACGTTGTCCCTACCTTGAGGATTTAAGGGCAAGACCATTTTTAAATTGTGTGATATTGATGGACTTCTGCATTTCCAAAGAACTTTCCCCTTTTTTGGCAATGATCCTTTTAAAACTAGTTTTACAAACTTACATTGCACCAAAGAGCCATTCAGGACCTTTTGGCTCAAAGTATTCATAACTCCACATTTTAAGTGAAAGTATAAAGGCATTTAAATAACCAGTTGCCAAATATTCTTTCCTGTCTTGCTCATAGATAGAAGGGGACAGGGGAGGAAGTGTCATAGTGTTATTTCAGTGTCAGGGTGTTTTCTGTAGATATTCTGCTGTATTTTAGCTTTGGGCTTTGTTTCAGGCTCCCACCTAGTTTCATGCTATTCAACCTATTCATGAACCCAATTTTTCAAGCTTATATAGAGATCATGGCAACTTACCAGAGTGTGAAGCTGTCACTCCATCTATGCTCTGGCTCTGCCTGATTTATAGAGACAGCTCTTCATTATGCTGTACACACACCGTGACCAGAGCAGAAATGCTAGTGGTGCATTGAAGCTGAATGTTTGTTTTGGAAGTGACAGAAGAAGGGTTCTCTGTTGTTCAGACATGACAAAAAAA